>OZ023318.1:30997965-31233290 GCA_964007375.1 Ophion obscuratus | reverse complement strand
ATCTACACAGACGTGAGATCGGCTGTGAATCGGCATCGAGAATCGCGCATCGACGAATGCGCCCACGTGAGACTTCTGCGAGAGTATCGAGAATCTCCTCTTTCTCCCTCCCTGTTCTTTAAACGAAACCGAAGTCTCACTTTAAGAGGCTATAACTCATTGACGCGGATTTTTTTTCGCTCGAATATCTCTTCCGAAGATTCCTCGGTACAGGGATGATGGATCGATAGACCGATCAAAAAAAGCAATGGCAATCGTATATAATTCATTACCGATTTTCACACACCTCCGCACGTGTGTATCGGATGCGCCACGTTGTTCGATCGCACTTTATTACGTTCGCACAGCATGAGAAAAAGGAACAGGTGAGTAACGACCGTCGGTTAGATGAAACTAACGAGGACGGCCGATACAGACAAATATATACACATTTATGTGTGTATGTATGTATCGTATATATGTTCATTAATATGTGTTTCGGTGTTTCAAGAAAAACGTTTAGCCGCGTGCGAACGGCGATTAAGAGCCGCTCGAGTGAACCCACCTGGATTATATCACTGCGTACAGAGCGTGATATTAAAAAATAAAAATTGATCACTTGCATAGGTACATGCGTATTTGCACGGATGTACGTGCAGTCGAACATTCGCCACAATGTGCAATAACGTTGGTTGTACGTCTGCGATCGAGGGAAGAGATTAAACTCTCGAATCCTCTGACGATGCTGGTAAGCAGCGCACGGTTTAATTCTTCACAATCTGTGGGTTGTACGATGTACGGGGTGGCACGAACTGAAACGTCGAAACTCGGAAAAAGTTACCGAATGGTAAAAGGCTGACAAGAGTGGGAAGGAACGTTGGAAATGAAGCAAATACGACTGGAAGAAATAAATGCAGCCAAATTTGAGCTTTTTTTGAGGGGATTTTAGGTGAATTGCCAGTACTTGAATTTTTTCTCGTTAAATGGATGAAGTCGAATTTATGAAAATTGAAATGTTGATGGACGAATTTGGAGGGATGGGCGTGTTGTGCGGTCTATATTTATAACTGCGAATGTGTATCTGTCGCTGAAAAAAAATCGATGGCCTTAACATTTATCGGTGAAACACTCGATTGTGCCTAAGGACACCACTGTGACGATCCGAAGAAAAGTCGTCTTTCTGACAAAAAAATTATCTACGAAATTATTTATATAGGATTTAGAAAAATAGGTATGTCTTTAAGCATACATTGAACTTGTTTATGTTGAAAAATTAACAAATTAACAAATTTATTAAGGTATAATAGATCCGCTGTACCTATACGAAATGTGGTTCAACGGTCGGATCGATAACTTGACAATGGTTGGTCTGAAAAATAACAATAAAAAACTGTTGTAATCTATATTAATATAGTTCTCGTTATACGTAGCCGTTTTTCGAGAAAAAAAATATTCACAAAATGGCAGGTGTTAGAAAAAAACAAGTGCAATTTTGGCGAAATTTCTACTTATATTCGGGGGTTTAAAATATACTGAATTAAAAAAAATAGCTACGTACAACGATAGCTACTACAATGACGGAATTTTTTTTTTTTAAATTGAAAATCGGACAATTACCGCTGAAGATATTATTCCCGCCAGGTCGAGAAAAACGTGATTGAAAGTTTTACTATCCGTAAATCGTTGCGGTACCTGCTCTCACTAAATCGTGTGTAACTTTATGATGTTTCAATATTTCAACTCAACAATTTTCCTCATATTCATGTATACTTTGAGAAATTGCAAAAAAATCGATTTTTTTACCCGTCACGGTGGTGTCCAGACTGAAACTTTCGCAGTCAAGCATCGTCGGAGCGCAACGATTAGATTTTCTATTTCTTAATTTTTATTTTTCCCCAGAACTTTGTTTGCCGACCGAAATTGTAAATCTCTAATAAGAATAAGTAAAAAAAAGGAGGTGTGTTTTTCAGAACGAGAATCAGCAGAAAAAATCATTCTGTCATACGAAAAAATTTACGTGTTATATTACAACGATGCAAACTTCAATGTCATCTTAAACTGCAGTTTACGAAGTACAACTTCGAAGCTTACTCTCTCTCTCTCTTTCGATCTTTCTCGCTCACTCTTTTCCACCCCCTTTTTTCTCTCTCCCATGCTCATTGTTCATTTGTACTCTGTGATAAAATAGCAACAAATTGACGAGACAATGTTGCTATTTTATCACTGCATTTAATTTAATTTTTATTCTATCACTGCATTTAAAAAAATGAACCCACTCGCGCGCAAGCTCTTTTCGTTCTTGACAGCTTTGGCCGAGGAGTTATTCATGATCCTGTGGTATCGACGCTCCACGCCAGGATCAGAAGCCAAAGGAACAGGGCGTTGCAGATTAAGAGAATTTTCTCGTTTCTCCCTCGCCATTTCTCTCTCTCTCTCCCTCCCTCTCTTTCTCTTCCTCTCTCTCTCTCTCTCTCTCTCTCTCTCTCTCTCTCTCTCTCTCTCTCTCTCTCTCTCTCTCTCTCTCTCTCTCTCTCTCTTGCTCGCGATAGGCAAACTCCTTTGCATCATCGACGATGCGTGACGATGTTCCTGTCGACATTGTATTGCATCGGAATTTCTCTGCGCATTTTTCGTACGGTCAAGAGGCACACGGATAGGAAGAGGAAGGAGAGAAAAGCTTAACACGAAGTAACACGCGATCTATAGCTCGTAATTGATGAGCCACCACGAACGATGCGTCAAGCTAATCTCCCGTCAGAACGTACACCTTCTTGCTCCTGCTCGCGCCTCTTTTTTCCCCTCTCCAGCCGATTGCAAAACGGTCACAATACACGCAGGCTCGTTTCGAGTCGCCTCAAAATTTTTACAATCCTCCGCGACTTCCAGTGCGATCAAATGAGAAAATTGATGTCAATTCGTACCGCCTGAGAAAAATAATTTTGGTTTGTTTTGAGGGGCTATACCAGTGTGACAGCTGAAAATTTGGGTGATTTTCGGGAATTTTTTGGAAGAAAAGTACCCAATTAAAAATTTCGGAAAATTAAGAATATATCTGGCTATATTTGACCTATATTGCATAATTTTTTCATTCAAAAATACTGAGATCCAAGCGACTTATGCGCTGCCTTCAAAGGTGCCAAAAAAAAGTTCCTCCACTGCTGACATGATTCCGGCCGATTGAATAGCTGAAACCAAAAAAGGAAAAAATGTCGTTAAAATGGAAGGTATGTCCTGTACAATGACGTAGGATTTTCGAAAAATATCAAAATCTAACAAAATGGCGTAGTTATGAATAAAAGTCTGTTTTCTTGCCTATAAAATGGTCGTTTTTTTCAATGCCAATTCGTCAATTTTCATCCATTAAAAAATTTCCTACGTCATTGTAGAGTAAATATATTCAAGAGTACTCGGTTCAAATTTCAAGTCATACGGATAATTGCTCTTTGAGTTACAATGTCAGCAAATTTGAAAAATCTCATTTCGAGAAAAACGCGTTTAAAGATTTAACTATCGATTTTTGCAAGATAAAATGAACAAAATGCAGCCTTGAAATTTTTACAGGATATTCTTGAAAGTATAAACTGTCGAAAAAGGCAAAAAAAATTGATTTTTTGAAAGTGTCACACTGGTATAGTCCCTTAATGACATTGAGATAAAGTGTAAGACACAATAAGGAATTTTATATCATTTGTCTGGACCTGAAGCAGTGATTTTTTCGTCCCACGACATGCATGCACGTTCGCTATAAATAAATCAAATAAATTTCAAAAGTACCCTTATCGATAAAAATCACAAACACAATTATTTTCAACTAAATTAAAATTTAAAATGACTTCACTTGTTTCGTCAATTTTTTCATGCCCAAACCCAAAATCATTGAGCGTGCACTCTACGGAAAAAAGGATGGCATCGTCCTGTATCGTTTAATAGAGGTAAAGAATTTGCGCGCAAAAATGTAACTGAGGGAAGATACCGAGGGCGTATTTCAAAAATGTACTTTAGAAAACTATCATTATTGTTTCGAATATAAAGATGCGTCAGGACGGATTATTTATTTCATATTATCGAACCAAGATATCATTATTATTTTTTAATCAAAGGATGCGTCAAGCAGGATAATAAGAGCACGGGAAAGCCCCTTTTAAAGCGCAGCAGGGAGAGAAACACACACACACACACGCAGTCGCGGATTCTCAACGCGAGACTAGCGGTACTTGGAGTCGATCCGAGTGCTCTCTCACTCTCTTTCTCTCTTTCCCTCTCACAAGTCGGCTGCGCGAGAGTCCAGGTTGGGCAGGTGCTTCCAAGTGAATGGAGGGAAAAGAAGCAGCGGAGAGACAGTGAGAAAGGAGAAAAACGATAGAGAGAGAGAGGAGAGAGCGAGAGAGACAGAGATAAAGAGCGAATGAGGAAAACAAACCTTGTGAGGGAATGAGCGAGAGCGATATTGGCCTCGATGCGTTTTCTTTTCGCACTTTGGAGAAACACGCAGGTATTCTTATCTTCAACATTTATCTTACGTACACTTAAATACATTACGTAGACTGAAATCTTATCGATTAATACATATGTATATATTAATGGATATATTTAATATTCATCGATAAGGCGTCCAAACGTCCCTAAAATGAGAAATTCGGAAGAAACGTGTTATTGCTACTTAAGGCTATTTCTATTTGATTTCTAAAGGTATTCCTTGAGTACAGTGATCCGAGGAAATATGAAGACCCCTGGTACGTGCGAGTAATTTGCGACCAAATATTCCAAAAATATCATGATCTCGATAGGGAAATACTTATTCCCAAAATACTGCATGCCCCATAGGGCAAATACTGGCAAAATACCTCGTGCCCTATAGAAAAAACACTTATTCCAAAATACTTCGATCCCCATAGTAAAATACTTATTTAAAAAATTCTCGATCCCCATAGAAAAGTACTTATTCCCAACTACTTCGGTCCCCGCAGAGAAAATACTTATTCCCAAATGCCTTGATCTCAATAGGAGAAGCACTTATTCCCAAATACTTCGATACCCATAAAGAAAAATACTTATTCCCAGAATGCCCCTTGTCCCGAGGAAAAATTCCTTACTGCCAAAACAACTTCTGCCCCATCATGAAAATACTTATTTCTAAAATTCCTCGATCCTCATAGGAAAAGAACTTATTCCCAAATAGTTGGTTCCCCATGGAGAAAATACTTATTCCCAAATACTTCGATTCCCATAGAGAAAATACTTATTCCCAGAATACCTCGTGCTGCAGACGAAAAATACTTATTCCCAAAATATCTCGAGGCCCATAAAAAATACCTATTCATGGGGAAACAGGGAAACAGGAAAATAGGGATTCATTGGGAAATCGGAAAATACCCTGGATAGGAAAAATCCTTATTCCCAGAATACCTCGTGCCCTATACGAAAAATATTTATTCCCAAAATACCTCGAGTCCCATAAAAAATACCTACTCATGGGGAAACAGGGAAACAGGAAAATAGGGATTCATTGGGAAATCGGAAAATACCCTGGATAGGGAAAATCCTTATTCCCAGAATACCTCGTGCCCTATACACAAATATTTATTCCCACAATACGTCGAGTCCGATAAAAAATACCTATTCATGGGGAAACAGGGAAACAGAAAAATAGGAATTCATTGGGAGATCGGAAAATACCCTGGATAGGAAAAATCCTTATTCCCAGAATACCTCGTGCCCCATACGAAAAATATTTATTCCCAAAATACCTCGAGTCCGATAAAAAATGCCTATTCATGGGGAAATAGGAAAACAGGAAAATAGGGATGCATTGGGAAATCGGAAAATACCCTGGAGAGGAAAAATCCTTATTACCAGAATACCTCGTTCCCTATACGAAAAATATTTATTCCCAAAATACCTCGAGTCCCATAAAAATACCTATTCATGAGGGAACAGGGAAACAGGAAAATAGGGATCCATTGAGAAATCGGAAAATACCCTGGATAGGAAAAATCCTTATTCCCAGAATACCTCGTGCCCTATAGGGAAAATATTTATTCCCAAAATACCTCGAGTCCCATAAAAAATACCTATTCATGGGGAAATAGGGAATCACGAAAATAGGAATTCATAGGGAAATCGAAAAATACCCTGGATAGGAAAAATCCTTATTCCCAGAATACCCCGTGCCCTATGCGAAAAATATTTATTCCCAAAATACCTCGAGTCCCATAAAAAATATCTATTCATGGAGAAACAGGAAAACACGAAAATACGGATTCATTGGGAAATCGGAAAATACCCTGGATAGGAAAAATCCGTATTCCCAAAATACCTCGAGTCCCATAAAAAATACCTATTCATGGGGAAACAGGGAAACAGGAAAATAGGGATCCATTGGGAAATCGGAAAATACCCTGGATAGGAAAAATCCTTATTCCCAGAATACCCCGTGCCCTATGCGAAAAATATTTATTCCCAAAATACCTCGAGTCCCATAAAAAATACCTATTCATGGGGAAATAGGAATTCATAGGGAAATAGGAAAATACCCTCGATAGGGGAAATACTTATTTCCGAAATATTTTGAGTCCTATAGGGAATTGCTTATTCCCAAAATACCTCGAGCCCCATAAGGAAAATACTCTCGACCGGTAGTTCAAACGTGCGTGTGTGCGTATGTGTGAATGTGTGTTGCCGGGGTTAAGCCGCGTCTAACTAACTGTAAGATAGCTGACCAGTCCGGATTGACGAGAAGTGAAACGCGTTAGTGAAGCTCGAATAGAGCCGCAATTGCAAAGAAAGCGTGCCTCTGCTATTGACGAGATCTTCATCCGCGATCCTTTATCGTCGAACCCGCTGATCGTTGCACTCGCGCCTCCGAGCTCGAGCGCACGGCGCTATATTCCTCAATGAATTCTCGTGAGCGAGAATTGTCATAAGTTTTACCAAAGTAGTCGGTGACGACACGAGCCAGCGCGACGTTTGGAAAATCTTCCGAGCGAGAGCTTCGTTTGTTCGGCCCCTCCTCGTCGCCTATAGGATCTTCGACGACGAGTTATTTGGTGAAACTCACGGCCGAAGACGCGCATCCGAGCTATTTCGTGCCCTCGGGGATCTTTACTTGCATACTTGACCCCTTTGACACGTTGAACATCTCGTCGCGGCGTGTTTGTATTATTGCGTGCTCGTCGTTTAGCACATTGACCCATCGGCACCGAATCTACGGAGAGAAAGCACGTTTATCTTATTTTTCTTCGTGTATTTTCGTTTCTCCAACTTGTTCTCTTTGGAATGGACATTCCTTCGGGAAATTATCGGCTGACCGAGAATTCGCTGTTCCCGATACTCTCCTAGCGGATCCGCGTATGCATTTGTTTATTTTATTTGACGAGCAGGCGAACGAAACTTAACACAGTATGTCAAACTTTTTTTTTTCGTGCCTAAAACTGCTTTTTCGCTTCAAAAAGCAGTTTTTAACAAGTTTTGAGATATTTGGCGCCGATTTTGAGTCGAAATATTGCCGGAGTTATGGCGGGATATAGATTTACGACGATCAAAAAATCGATTAATTTTTTTTTTCTTCTTTAAACGATAGAATTATGTGTTTAAAATATTTTTCCAAAGTTTCAAAGCGAATTTCGAAAAACTTCAAACGTTACATTCGGAGCGCGCGGGAACTTCAAACGCGTTTTTTCTCAAAACTGCATTATCGAAATTGGCTTGCAGGATTACTCAAAAACGATTAAGCCGATTGAGTTGAAACTTGGTAGAAATATTGATAATATTGGTACCTTCTACTTGATGAGAATTGTTTTTTAAAAATTGGAAAGAAATTGATTTTTTTAATCCACATTTTACAGAAATGTTGCGTGGAATGTTGATTTTTTTTTGTAAATTCGTGCCATTTTCTTAAATTTGCATTTTCTTCATTTTAATTACCGTCATATAGAAACTTTACATGTTCTAACTGGAAAAATGTTTGAACTTTTTGCAAATCAAAGTCTACGGGAAGCTAGACTGCACGCCGATTCGCAACTCCCGCGACGACCTTGCTGTAACACTCTGCCACAGCTCCGCCATTTTGATGATGAATTAATTTGAAAGAATTGTTTTGTGTACTTAAATATACTATTAAAGTATACCTAAAGTTTGATATTCGTAGAATATATCGTGCCTTAAGAGGGGATATATACAACGTTCAAAAAATCGATTTTTTTCTTTAAACGATAGAATTATTGACGAGAATTGTTTTTGAAGAATTTAGAAAAAAAACTTCTTTAAATCTATATTTGACAGAAATTACGCGTGAAATGATGTTTTTTTTTTTTTGCAAATGCTTGACATTCTCGTTAACTTGCATTTTCTTCATTCTAATTACTGTCAAATAGAAATTATACAGGTTCGAACTGAAAAAAGGTTTGAATTTTTTTCAAATCAAAGTTTCGAGTCTTTTAATTATCCCAAATTATTTCGTCGTCCCATCAGAAAATTATTAAAATTATAGGATTTTGCCAAATGGAAAAACAGTATCAAGTTAAAATTTAGCACGATAATCCAATTTTTTCTCCAAATACCCGAATTCCGGGAGTCTTAGGTCCTTCCGCCAGTAGTCGGGCATCGGTTGTAAAAATTTCTGGTCGTTCGGTCCAACCGTTTTCGAAAAAAGTTCCGAAAACTTCACTTTCTTTGCCTAAACAAAGAAAACTTCTTTGCCTTTATGAAAAGAAAACTTCGTCAGTGAGTATTTTATAGAACTCAGAATCGAATTTTAAGTCATTTATGATTAGGTCAGAGAATTGTGCACATAATATCGCAACCGTATTCAAAATTGATGAAAAATTGTGCCGCTCGTAAGTTCCAAAGTGAATCGGATGAAGAAATATTTTTTCATACGCCATGTGGCATGTCGTTGAAAAAAACTCGGTGCGTAAATTTAAAAAATATTTCTTTCAAACTTTCCAAATTGATTTTCCCGAGAAAGTCGTTGAAATTTCCTTTTAAAAGCTTGGATTGAATATTTTTTCTATTTCCAAACCAAATCATAAACGATTTTGAAAAAAAAATCGAAAATGCAAATTATTCTGTTAAGATAACAGGGAAATTTTGAAAGCTCCCAAATTCGAAAAAAGTTTTGAAAAAGTTACAAAAACGATCGTTCATCAGCAGAAAACGAGTCCCATTTGCACTTGACTCCTATTGTTTGCCACAGCTCCATTTTTTTCCCCAATTTCAGATTACGAAATTTGCAAAAACGTTTTTTTTTTACAATCCTCATTAAAGATCCACAAACTAAACCAGCAACGGAAACGTCTCGAATACCAACACCAATAAAACAATAAAAAAAAAGAGCGAACTTTCTTTACATCCCCACGATAAAGAATTCACCACTATTTTCTTCGTGCAACTTTTCAAGGACTCTCGCAAAATAAAACCTCACTTCAAAATCCGTCCTTTGCGAAATTAATCCGACCTCGAAATGTATATTCGCCTGTGCACATCCGGTGCGTCGGCCTTGAATTTCCCGTCCACCTGGCAGCTGCTTCGTTTCTCTCACCCAACAAAGCTTCCTCCTTCTTTTCGCACTGATCTCTCCTCCGTGGAAGAACAACTTCACACCGAAGCTACGCGTTTGCACAAGGGGGAGAAGAACGAAGCGCGCCCTCCATACCCGCGTGCTAATGGCTTTTTGATGAATCCCCATGTCTTCTTTTTTTTCCAGATGAAAAATGATCGAGAGGCGTGCTCCCGGAGATCATCCATAGGATATCAGCGAAAGATCGCGAAGGGGGGAAGGAGGGTGTAAGAAAAACAGAGAGAGAGAGAGAGAGAGAGAGAGAGAGAGAATTTCTCGCAACAGAAGTGACCGAACAAGTCCAAGGTACTGGAAAAAAAAACAAAATATCATAAAAGAACGTGGGGAAGAAAAAAACATGGGAAACAGCGGCAGCAACAACTCGGCGTCCCATCAACAGCAATGTCCATCGGGTAACCAAGAGATGGGACGCGGATGGACTCACTCCTTTCCCCGAGAACTCACGAGGCATCATTCACAACCCCCCGGGCACAAAGTTCTACCGGAGCCGCCCAATCAGCGTCTACGAGCTACCAATAATGGAAGTATCATTCACAACGGTGGGACCATAAGTGGCCGTAGGCCATCGGCTTTGACTCTGCCGCATGATCTCAACAAGGTATACATACCCCCTGCCCCCAACCCCATTCCTCTTTCAATCGTAGCCTCCATTTTGTACACATTTACGTACCGTACGTGTATCAGGCCTTTCGCTACGAATCAACGGATCTTCCATTCCCACTGTTAAATTATCCATCTCTGTTCTCAACATTGCCGAAAGAACGCAGAAAAACTCGGACCCCTTTGGATCTTTGCCGATTTCTTTGTCTCTCTTTGACGCTGCATGTCGCTTGATGCCACCCCTGCCACTGATTCGCGTACAACGTGCACTCTGTACGAATGAGCGGCGCACACCCTCGTCGCAATTATCAACGATTACCGATTCAAATCCAATATGCTAATTGGTTGCTTAATATTTATAATAGAATTCGTATCCTAAAATTCTAGAATTCTAGCATGCGAATTTTGTAAATTTTCCGAATTCTAGAATGGGAATTTTGTAAATTTCGAATTTTTCCGAAATCAAGAATGTGAATTTTTCTAAATTTTTCGAAAAAAGAATTTTCAAAATTTTCCGAATTCAAGAATGTGAATTTTTTTAAAATGTTCGAAAACGAATTTTTTACATAATTTCTAATGCGAATTCTAGAATTAGAATTTTCTAAAATTTTCCAATTTGAATTCTAGAATTAGAATTTTCTAAATTTGTCTGATTCGTATTCTAGAATTCGAATTTTCTAAATGTTTCAAAAACGAATTTTCAAAAAATGCCTCATTCTAATTCTAGAATTAGAATTTTCTAAATTTTTCTAATTCGAATTCTAGCATTCGAATTTTCTAAATTTTTCGAAAACAAATTTTAAAAAAATTCGAATTCGAATTCTAGAATTAGAATTTTCTAAGTGTTTCTAATTCAAATTCTAGAATTAGAATTTTCTAAATTTTTCTAATTCGCATACTAGAATTCGAATTTTCTAAATGAAAATTCTAGAATTAGAATTTTCTAAATTTTTCTAATTCGAATTCTAGAATTCGAATTTTCTACATGTTTCTGATTCAAATTCTCGAATTAGAATTTTCTAAATTCTCCGAATTCGAATTCTAGAAAATAGAATTATCTCTCTTTAAAATAGAATTCTGTCTTTGGAAATTTTTTCCGTCATTTTTATCCAGAACGCAATGATTCCAGGGTCAAAATGCGTGTTTATGGGGTGGCCAGGTTGAGTTTCTCTTAGATTCGCGATTAGATCAACCGAACATCCCTTTTCTGGTCGTTCGGTCCAGCCATTTTCGAGAAAGTTCCGAAAACTTCTCACAAATTTCTTCACCGGCAAAGCCGTGCTTCGCTGTAATATTTTTTCTCAAACACAATGTTGCTGTCTTTAGAAGGTTGGAGCAATCCAGTTGAGTCAAAATGCATACGAGGTATAGATTTATCCTGTAGATGCTCTTTTTTCATAACATACATAATTAAAGGGCAAAATTATGCAATTTCATATTTGTATTACTTAAATAGTAAAAACTTTGGTGTTACTATCAACTTGAAAAAGTATGACATTATCGATGATCATTATGAAAAAAAACTACGTCAGTAAGTGTTTTATAGAACTCAGAATAGAATTTTTCAGGCATTTATAATTATTCCTATTCATATTTATGTCACGAGATTATTTATTATTACCATTAATTAATATCAAGTGTTGCCGAAATTCGGCAACTTCACGGGCATTGAGGTGAGCAATGCTCTTCATTCGCCAGTCAAGATTCGTGATCTTTCATCAAACCTTCATAGTTCAATATTGAATATATATGATTTACGATGGACGAGACGGTTTTTTTCTAAATGTTTACAAAGGTTAAGTTTGCGTTAATCCGTTGTTAGAAATGGTTTATCTTGGTGCTAAATAGCCAAAAAAATTACATCACCCGTAGCGTGAACGTCTTGCGTATCTAACCGCACGTAAAATTATGTACATTAATCTAATTTTTATCTCCGGTGTTTGGTGGTGAAAGAAATTCTTCAAAATTCTTCAAAATTCACTATACTTTAAACAATAACATATATTTCTTTAAATTTAATCTTCGGTTGTGGGTAACACTCTAACCTCCTTAAACATCCGTACCTTTGGCACTCATCGGCAAAAGGCACCACCGCGTCATCGATAACTTGAAATGGCGTCAGAATAAATAGTAAAGAGTACCTCAAAACGATCTGACATTTTAATTTATTAATAAAGCGTATTATTTATTTAAAAAATACGAATATTTTTATTTTAATGTAAGGTACAAACATGAAGGTTATGTGCGGAACACAATATCTGATAAATGGCATAAATTCGATTCGACGCCATTGGACTTCTTTCTTTGGGGTTTTCTGAAAGGAAAAGCGTATGCCAATGATCCACAGACCATTCCGGAGCTCGGGGAACCAATTGGACCCAACATTAATGAAATTAGTCCGCTATTATGCCAAAATGTTATTGAAAATTTCGTCTAAAGAATGAACGTTTGCAAACAGGGACAAGGTGGCCATTTATCGGATATTGTGTTCCGCACATAACCTCTATCTTTGTATCTTATATGAAAATAAAAATATTCGTACTTTCCAAACAAATAATACGTTTTATTAATAAATTAAAATGTCAGGTCATTTTGAGACACGTTATACTTGGGCCATTCGTGCTGGAACGGCCCATGGACACACGCGCATGTACATACACCATTTCGCGTCCCAGCGATGAGAGAAGATGAAGGAAAATAATACGCGGAGCTTGAGAATCATCTAGCTGGCTGGATCCAAGAGCCTGACGAATCGTTCATGATCCTCTCCTCTCGCCTCGAGTCAAATCGCTCTCTTTACAAATTCGTAACATATCTCGGCTCTAACGTCTCCGGTCCTTACTTTTATTTAAATTACGATTCTCCCGCGACAAAATCATTTGTCAATGACACACGCAAAATGTTGGGTGGGAGAAAAAAAATGAGCACGGTTGCGTGCGTTCAGTTTCTTCGACGGTGCAGAGCGACACTGTGGTTCAGAATTTCGTCCATTGATTGCATACGTTCGTTGTGTTGTTAAGGTGGGGAGGGGGGGGGGGGCATATCTTTAGGCGAGAAAAAAATTGCTCATTTTCATTATTTTTTTTCCTCACCATTTTTTAGGCTCAGGCTATGTTTTATTAGAACTTTTGGCTGTTACATGGTATTTTTTATCAATCTTCATAAATGGCGGAGGTATGGCACACCCTGTTAAACGGGTTGCGGTGGATGTTGTCAGATGGCGTGACACGTAGCGTCGGCGGGATTAATCTGAAAAAAAAAACAACAAGGATTTTTTTTTCATTAAGGAGGTACGGTGATTGGAGCGAGTCCAAGATAAAAGCCCGATTTTTTAAAATAACATTGTCGAGAGCTTTGTCCATGCGTATGCGGAGTTTCCGCGAGATTTACCGTACAGTTTCCGAGTTATTAATTGTTAAAGTTGGTCAATTAGTCACACGTAGACGACAAAATGTGCCTGTCCTCTCATATATCGATTTTTTTGTGCTACTTGGAGCCAAGACACGCGTAAAAAAAACTGACGGTTGCGTTCGTTGGTTCGTTGTGATCAATAAGGCAACTTGAATTGGAAAGCTCACCGCAGAAATAAGCAATAAATTTAGAAATAAAGTCGCGAAAAACCGAAGTATTCGGCGAGAGAGACGTCTCGTGACGTAACCGCAGCCATCTTGCTCGAAGTGTGGCAACGCCGGATACCCGCACAAATTTGATTCTTCTATCGGATATTTTCAACGCGAATTAAAAATATGGTTGTGTGAAGCCGTACGTTTTTTAATCGATTATAAAAGGCCTTTCGTCGATATTTACTCAAAGTTCTTTTATGTATAGCTAAGGCATCTCAATCTTTCTGGCGACATGCATACAACGCGTTTATATGTAAATTCAGCATGGAAAAACCGTCATATAAAATGAACGTTCGTTTTTATATCTGCAAATGTTGTGAAAATTAGGAAAGAGAAAAATAACATAACAATCGATGAAATATGTTTTGACTTCGGACAGATTGGACATTGGATATTGAGGTTAACGTCAACGCGACGTTTTTCATTTGCATTCGCAATATCATCTTTTCACTCTCTAATTCTTGTCCGACAGAATCTACCTTTGTCTCTAAACTGGACTTCAGGTACAATCCTGTTACTCTCTTGATAAACTTCTACAGTACTTATTTTCATTCTCCATGTTTACCGGCTACCAAAAATAATAAGCCGAGCGCGTGGGACCGATGACAGCTATCGAAAATGCAACGATGCTAAACGTCGACGATATGGCGTACTACTGAAGTCGAGTAGTAGATTATTACGTTTGTTTTCATATTATAAAAATAATAAGTAGCTTGAAATTCAATACTTAAAAAATATTTCTCGAAATATAGGCCACACACATATGTCTAAAACGTAGCGGTATTATCGCGAAAAATAGACTCTTAGTTTACTAGCGTGGTCATCACCGTACCTCCTTAACACTCATACCCGGAATATAAACTAAGAAAAAGTGAGAAATTTTGAAAATCAATGACATGGTACGCTTTAAGACAAGAAGATTGAATTTTCCAAAAAATGACTACATTTTGCAATAAACAAAATACTTTTTTTTTATTTCCAAAAATATTTAGAGTCACGTTTTAGACGATAAGGTTCGAAAGATTTATACCAAATTTCATCAGAATTGGTCGATTGGTTTTTTTAGCTCTACCCCACGCCAGTTTGGAAAATGCAGTTTTAAACACCATGTCATAACTCCGTCATTTTTGAAAATTAATAAAAACAATACCGTGTAACAGGCAATACTAGAACCCTAAGTCTCAAAAATCGTAGAGAAATCTTTCCTTTAAAACAAATTCATTAAGGGGAGATATACACCTAGGAGCCGGAAAAAAGGTCATTTTTGAGAATTTTTTCAAGGAAAACTATTTGAAATTTCGGATTGGGGTTTTTATTATCTATAAGTATATACATTCAAAAATATGTGAAATTTTGTTTATTTAAAAATATCAAAAATATACAAGGATATTGTATGATTCTTGGAGCGTATACGGAAAATCTGCGTATACGGTACCCACTGGCGTTTCTTCAAAAATCATCTGAAAAGAAAAACCAAAAAGATGATTAAATTAGATACTATAATCTAGTACTTGTCATAGCCGATTTTGAAAATATCGATTTATGACAAAATGGCGGACGTTTGAACATAAATAGTGATTTTTGGGCCAAAAATTAGTTATTATTTTGTCTATAAAACAAAAACTAAGTAACGGAAAAAATCCTATGACAAGTACTAGATAATGGTGTATGGAATAACCACAAAAAACTTCAAGGCAATCGGTTCATTGGTTTTCGAGAAATTTTGGGTACCGATTTAGGACCCAATTTAGGGTTTAGACCATCTAGGTGTATATCTCCGTATAAAAACAGCAAATTTTCTCCTCGCCTAAAGCTATCTCCCCCTTAAGTAGTTTCGAGACTAAAATCGAAATGCTTGTAGACGACTTCCATTTATATCACCGAGAGATTATTTAGGATGCATTAAGGCCTTAGGCCACTCTAGAGGCCGAAAAAATAGGCTTTTTGGCGATTTTTTTTTTCAGGAAAACTAGAAAATAAATCGAGACCACAAAAAAGGGTGCTCACCATACATATCAGTGACTGTATAAAATAATTTTTTTGAAGCGATTAATTTCAAAATGGCGGCTGTTATCTCAGCGTTTATCTCAAAACTGCATTTTTTAAGTTGGCCGGAAACATAACTCAGACAATTTTCAACCGATTCACTTGAAATGTTGAATATATCTTGAAAAATACATTGTCTATGGAAGTACGTAGGATTTTTTTTTATATTGCATAGTCCATTTGTTACTAACAATTATGTGACGATTTTTTGGGCAAATTTTTGGGAAGTGGAAAATTTGCGTAAAAAATCGTCAGATAATTGTTAATAACAAATGAACTATGTCATTGAAAATTGTTTCCGACCAACTTAAAAAATGCAGTTTTGAGGTAAACGCTGCACAACCGCCATTTTGAAATTAAACGCTTAAAAAAAATTATTGTATACAGTCACTAATATGTATGATCAACACCCTTTTTTGTAATAGCGATTTATTTTGTAGTTTTTCTGACAAAAAAAATCCCCGAAAAGCCTATTTTTCGGCCTCTCGAGTGGCCCTTAACCCCTTAACTGTCGAAAATTTAATCTGTTTCACAACATAGTTTCGCAAAGTTTTAACGTTCACGTCGAACCTTTATCCATTTCGTAATACACACGGCACCTCGTAAACACTAGTAGGGCCGTAAAGGCTAAAACAATACTTCGATGGAAATTTTAATAACTAAGCAAACCGTGATTACAGTTTCGGGAATGTCGCGTCAAAAAATCAAGCGGTGTCTCTACTTCATTCGTTAATAATACTCGACAAAAATATGTGAATTTTAAGCTCGAACGGTTTGTTTTCGTACATTAAAGAAACTTGTAGGTTAAACGTGTCGACGTCGCGTATACTGGCTCTGTCGAGTGCGCCACTCACAGTCAAGCATTAACTGGCGGGAATTTCAAACTCGGCGGGTGTTTGAAACGTACATAGCATTACAGTATTTGAACTTTATAATGAAATATAGTATGATTCGTCCGCTTACATTTTTAGCATTTTCTCGACTTTGATGAATCAAAAACTCTTTATAAAACTTTATAAAACCTTGAACGTTTTTTATCGTGTAAATAATCCGGGGCCGACGACGCCTTAGCGTTAGTCAGTCGTACCAATGGCAGAATCGGCCACTATTGCCAAGTCTATCGGGTATTTTTTTCGCGAATAAAACTGCAACATATTTATGTTTATTTGCAAAAATAATAACTATTAACATGATTTCCCGGCCTCGAAATATGTTTAAACATTATTATGAGATGAATATTGCCCAATAATGATTTATTTTCACATGAATTTTTATTCGTAAATAGTTGGCAGCCTGCCGAAAAATCATTGTATTATCATCCACAATCTTGCAGCCAAGGAACGGTATGGAAACTCTTTAAGGATGTTCGGTACGGGCGATACAATGTTGCCCTGCTAAACCATGTTAAAAACATAAAAAATTTCAAAAAATGCAGAATTTTATAAAATTCGGTGAACATATTCTTTAGTGCCAAATTTGACAATACAATTTTTTCAGATTTTTCTTCTGCACAGTTATCGAGTAAGTTAACACTAAATTTCACGTGTATAAGCATAGCGTTTCCATATATGTAGGTATACATTGCGGACATAAGAAAACTGCTTTAATGCTTAATTACTCGATAACCAAGTACAAGAAAATTTTGAAAAAATGTGCGTTATCGCACTTAATGTTGAAGAACATTATCACGAAATTTGATCAATTTCTTAACATTTTGACTTTTGTACCGAAACTCATTAAGAATTTTGTATTGGAAAAAATTCGACTTCCAGTTCAATTCAGTCTTATTTAGAAAAAAATAACTTCGGAATTAAATTTTCCAAAAAAAAATCCACTACCGAATCTCTCTTTACGATACGCCAGAACAAAAACATGGAAACGCTTGGACTTCAAATTTACATCGTTGGAATGCAACGATTTTTCTTTTTTCCACAGTTAATTTGTTTTTATAATAACTAACGAAAAAAAAAATTCCTGATCGAAGTAGTGAATTTCTAATAAGCAATGAAAATTGGCAACTAAAAAAAAATGATATTTCCTTGCACACGAACGATGCAAACTTCAAAATCATATCGACATTAGCTCGTTTGAGACATTCCTCGCGGTTCGAATTCTCAGAATATTGATTACGAATTCACTGGAATTTTGTCGATTTTTTTTTCTCTCCACGGTGCCTTTTTAGCCCATCAATGCAATGAAAAAAAAGGTTTACGACCGTTCCTATCTGGCCTAGAGGATCATAGAGCGTGCAAGCGCTCTTGGCAGGATCTCAAGTCCCACGGAGCCTCGTTGGTGACCCGTAGTCCCTCCCGCGTTCGCGACATTCCTCTGGAAACGATCCCCTTCCTTTTTTTTCGTACACTTTGTCGTTGAACGCAGAGGAGAAAAAGAAAACAAGAGTATCGCGAGCTCCTTACAGCCGCGGGTACGAAACGACAAAGAGAAATCTCGTAGAACAGTCGAAGTTCCGGCACTGCGACAGTGACATTACGTGGCTCTCTAACCCTCGAACATTGTTCTCATTCGTTTTAATTGCGTAGGCGAGATTGATGAGTGCTGTGACGGAAAAACACCGTTTTTACAAAGTTTCGTACACTGTCGAACAATAATTAGGTACATAATGCGGTATTGAAAAATAAGAAAACTCTGGGCTCGAATTATTTGCACACATTGTGGAGGTGGGACGGTTCAACTTCAATTTCCTACAGTCATTTTATTGAATTTATCATTATTATTACTACTATCATCCATAATTTTAACTTTATTTAATATCAGTATTATTTTTATAATTATCTGTCACTTTCCATTATTTTCTTCTTCTTTTCCAATTTCAAAGACCATAGTACAAAAAAAGTTTTCGTTAAAACTCATATATGTGATGAAGCATTGAAAAATATTAGACACGTATTTTTTTATCGGCGGAAAAGCGGTTTTAAGGGGAGAAACCACCCCTCAAAGAAAAGTGCGTCACCCCTTAATTTAATTTTTGTTCAATGCGTCTACAGTAGATTTTTTATCGCTTTACATCAGAAGAATTTTCGTTTTTCTTTCATTCAAATCGGCGGACTGCTCGGGGGTGCAACTGTAAAATCACCTCTAGACACAGCTTTCTTCAAGTGGTGGCTTCGCCCCCCAAGGGGTTATATACAGTCAGGAGGCCGAAAAAGATCGATTTTTCAAGAATTTTTCGCGAGAAGACCTTTGAATCTATTTACGTAAAAATTTGTACACATATTACGTTAACTTTCAACTTTTACCATTTTTTATTTGTAAAAATAATTATTTTTAAAGCTGCTATAGCTGATCTCCGGGAGCACCTCTAAAAAAGGCGTCTCGCGGTGAGCACGATATCTCTGGACTGGATAATCTAAAGTGAAAAAACCAAAAATATTTTGTTAATATAATGGATTATCTTGTAATTGATCGAAGAAATAAGCAAAATAATAAATTTGACAAAATGGCGGCTTCTCAAAAAAAACAATCGATTTTTGATAAAAATGTAGGCCCTAAATTGTTTAGAAAATGAAAAATATTTATCGGTGAGAAAAAACGTTCGATCAATTACTAGAAAAATACTTGAATAGATTGTGTTAAAATTTGAGACTGATCGGTCCAGCCGTTTCCGAGAAACCTTGCTCGCCGACTTTAAAGCACACAGTTTTGAGAAAAACGCGTTTAAAGTTTTAAAAGCACTTGTGAACGCTCTGACACGTCATTACAAATGGGCGTGCAACTTCGAGAATATTCGCCGGATTGACAATAAATTTTCTGTGTGCGTACTTAAGGCGAGGTACCTGAGTAAACGGTGAGAAAAACAGGTAAAGTTCGGGAATGTTTGTCTCAAAAACTAATGTTTCGATTGAATCAGAGTTTTTTTTATTGGAAAATATGTACGTTGAGGTATGTTTAGGAATGTTTGAAAATAAATTCGTTGACTGGAAGCGATCCAAACGCGATTATCTCGAAACATAGTTTTCAAAGTCGGTGCCAGATGTATCTCGAAAACGGCTTGTCCCATTTTGTCCAAATTTGGATACAATATTCTTCGATAGTTTTTCTCATTCGCCATCTAGGGCTTTTTCATTTGATTGAACCATTGCTTTTTTATGCAATGTGTATGCAATCCAAAATCGTCGGAAATTGCGAACGAAAAACGAATGTTAAATTAAAACGGTCGCAATTCCGTCAAAAATGAAAGTTTCAAAAAAATCCTACTTGGCGAACGAGAAAGACTATTGAAGAATATTGTATCCAAATTTGGACAAAATCCGACAAGTCGTTTTCGAGATACATCTGGCACCGACTTTGAAAACTATGTTTCGAGATAATCGCGTTTGAATCGCTTCCAGTCGTTGAATTTATTTTTAAAAATCCCTAAACATACGTCAATGTACATATTTTCCAATAAAAAAAATCCCGGATCCGATCGAAACAAGTTTTTGAGATTAAAATTCCCGAAGTTTACCTGTTTTTCTCGCCGTTTACTCAGGCACCTCCCCTTAAATATATGTACATTACGAAAATTAAATTGAAAAAAATAAATATTCCGAAAATTTTAACTGTATATAACCCCTTAAACCCCCTTAAAACTGTATATAAACCCTTCTCCGCCGATAAAAAGAATACGTGTCTAAAAGTTTTGAATGCTCCATCACATACATCAGTTTCATCAAAGTCGAAAGTGGACACTCAAGTGATGTTCCTTGTAAGTAAAACAGCACACCGTTAAGGGTTTGATATACACCTAGGAGCCGGAAAAAGGTCATTTTTTGAATTGTTTCAAGCCAAACTATTTGAAATTTCGGATTGGGGTTTTAATTATCTCAAAGTAGATACATTCAAAGATATGTTTAATTTTCTTTATTTAAAAATGTCAAAAATATACAAGAATATTGTATGATCCTTGGAGCGTCGTAAAAAAATCTGCGTATACGGTACCCACTGGCGTTTCTTCAAAATCCATCTGAAAAAAAAACCGAAAAGATTATTAAATTAGATACTATAATCTAGTACTTGTCAAAGCCGATTTCGAAAATATCGATTTATGACAAAATGGCGGACGTTTGAACATAATTAGTGATTTTTGGGCGAAAAATTAGTTATTATCTTGCCTATAAAACAAAAACTAAGCAACGGGAAAAAAATCCTATGACAAGTACTAGATAATGGTGTATAGAACAACCACAAAAAACCTCAAGGCAATCGGTTCATTGGTTTTCGAGAAATTTTGAGTACCGATTTGAAAAACGTGGTTTTGAGAAAAACGCGTTTGAAAATTTGAGAATGAATAAATCATGAAATTTGTCAAATTCCATGGAATCATCGATACCAGGCCCATAGTGTAGGTCTTCTACGGTCGACGGAATGTTCGTAGCTTCTAAATCGATTTTTTCGACCATCTAGGTGTATATCCCCCCTTGAAAATAAGAAATAACAATAGCATCAATGTTCCGACTACATGGCAAACGTGTATGATCGCAGCCGTTTCAACGTTATCCGTCATTGTGGCCTGTAACTTAGAGATCTCCGACCCTGAGCCCACTTTTTCAATGGTAGTCCAATGTCGCTATTGGCATGCATCCTATAGTCGTTGATTATCGTTTGATCTTCATTACCTTCATTAGTTCTTCCTCTTTCTCGTCCATCGTTACACCTCGCCCTTTCGTTATTTCCCTTCATGCCATTGGCAGCCTCGTAGACCAAAAAGATATCCGTTCCACTAGCTTCTCTCCTCTGTATCCCAGTTTCATCATCGTCGTCTTTTCCATCGATACATTGTCCCTCGATGACCTCCGTTCTCTTTCGTTCGCCAGGGAGTTTACCGAAGCCGTAGCACCTCAGCGTCAAACTTGGGTCCTCGTTCGCGCAGCAGCGATCAAAATCAGCACAACTGCTGTCTCTATCGTTCGACCGAGGGCAGATGTCGCGACCACGAAATGGCGGAGCTCAAGAGATTCGGTAGCGAGCCCGATCTTCGTTACTCGCCAAACGAGCCCTCCCACAATCGCAATAACAATTCCACCACCGCCAATCATCAGGCCCACAATAATCATCGTTCCCAAAGCGGCAATCATGAGAATCGTCACAGCTCGTACTATCCCGAGAGAGAATCGCGCGAGCGTGAGAGTCGTTATCGCGGCAAGAAGAAGTACAAAGCGCCAGCGCCACCTGGAAACGGCGAGGGTTCGTCGCCGGATTCCTACAAGTGGGAAATTGGCCAGGAGCGTGAAAATTGTTGCAGACCAGGAGCCGAGGACGACGTTATTATTCAGCCGCCGCCTCGTAAATCCCGTCTGTTCAAGACTCGAGCAGAAACGAAAAAGGCGCAAAGCAATTGGCAACCGTGTGTACACGACGCCGAGACGAGCCCAATCGACACTGAGAGCAGACGCTGGCGAGGCGTCGGCGAGAAGTCCACCACCGGCAAGGAAAATCGTTCCTCGTGGCGTGAACATTCGGAGGAGCAAGAAAATTGGTCGAGAAACGACAGCAAGCGAATATCGAACGGTAGATACGACGGCAAAAATACCCTTCAGCGAAGTCTAAGCAGTCCGGAATTTCAGGCCGAGTTGATGCAAGTTGCGAGAAAGGTACGCAACAAATTGAATTACAACAGGCGTGTCGGGCCGATCGGTGCAGCTACCGTTGTATCATCCCACGATTCCAAGCTCGATTCTCACGCTGGCCCGAGAAATTCGTCCGCCGATGACCTTCACCGTCGTCACAATCAGCATCATCGAGACGAGCGTAAGAACCCGCGCTCCACCAGGCCAACGGACGATCGTCGCCCGGACAAGAGGAAGCCACGAAACGTCGACGAGGCCTTCGACGGCAGACGCGACGATGCGAGAACTTCCGCGAGATTCTGCGAGGACGCTACCCGAAAGCCACGTGGCAAGAGCAACGATCGTCCGCTCAAGGAAATGCGCGGTTACGAGAACGAGATTATCGAGAATTCTGGACGAACGAGGGAAAAGAACGACGAGCTTCGCTCCTTTGAGAATCCTCGCCGAAGACGCGTTGTCGAGAAATCCTACGTTTACGAGGAGAGAATAACCACGAACGCCACCAACGAACACGGCCTTTCAGGACGAAAATCCATCAACGAGAGACATCACGAGTTCGTCGAAAATTCAACGAACGAGAGGCGACCCGCGGAACGGCTTAGACGACCCGATCACGAGGCGAAAAATCGTCGCGAGGCCAACGAACGTACGAGACATTCGCGCAAACCCGATGACAACGCCGATCAACCGAGAACGAGATCGGAGAGTCCCGCATTGAGAAATTGTCGCGATCGCATGGACCTCAGGGGACAAGGCTCCGGCAGGGAAAGCACCCCCGAAATGCCACGCGGCAAGGAGAACAAATCCGATCACAGGAAACGACGCAACGAGACGAAGGATGACAATTTTGTGGTGAACGAGAAGAGATGGTCCAGCGGCAACGTTAAAACTAGCCACGATACGGTGGACGTGAAAATTTTGGAAAAAAACGTCATTAAGGAGACCAGAGAGATGAGGACCAAAAATTGGAACGGGTATTTATCGGTTTTTATACGCTAATTTTCATTTTTTACTTACGGAGGCGTCGAAGTTCTTTGTTGACTGTTGGAAAAATGGTGTACACGCTTGGAGAAGTGAGCTTGATTTTTGCCCGATTTTTTAAAGCCAAGAACGCACTGAGAACAAAAGCAATTGAAGCAAACAAATATATTGGTTGATCCGAATAAATGTGCTGCTGCGGAGTGCCACCGGTATATGAGATTTTTACAATATTAGAAAATATTTGAAAATGTGATTCATTTGAGGGGCCAGTCCACTTTGGAGCCATGAAAAAAGGCTATTTTCGCGATTTTTTTGAGCATTTTATAAAAGATATGAATATAAACGTTGTTGGGCTTGATAAATAAAGTCTTGAAATACATTTAGAAAATTTTTATTCGTTTTTAAGTACAAAAACTATAGTTTAACATAACGCCTCAAAAAAAGGTGGGCTCAAAAATCAAAGTCTCAGTATGACAAAATCAAAGATTCAGTATGACACCAGCTACAAAAGGACCCTCGGATATGAAGTTTTATCAAAAAAAATTTTTAAATGGCTGATGAAAAACGAAAAAAAAAATTTTTAACGCGTTTTTACGCAAGAAAAAGAGAAAAAATAAAAATTTCAAAACTATCGAGGGTCATCTTGTTGCGAATCATGTTTACAATATGTGGTTCAAATTTCAAGAGAATCGGTTTATTAGTTTTAGAGATACGATGGAGCTAGATTTTGAAAACGTTGTTTCGAGAAAAACGCGTTTGAAGTTTATACTATGAAAAACTCTTACCTAAACTCAATCGGCAATTCCTGCACCGTACAAAATCCCTTCTGATTGCTCATCATCGTCGATTTCTTCAAAGTTGCTTGCTTTCGATGTTTTGAAATTTTCAAAATGAGCTGGCCTCTTAAATAACGTTATTTTATTTGAAAAAGCTCTTCTGTTCGCTGAATATCTACATTATCTTGCGAATAAAATTATATTCCATTGAAATCATTCTATATACAATCCGTAGATGCATAGATGGAATTATTAAGCGGTTGCTACAACATTTTTCATTTCGTACACAAATATAATCAATAGAATTAATTATTTCTTTACTGCATCGAAACGAATATGCCATGGGACGTAAGTTTTACAATTTGTTTCAAATCTTAAATAAAAAGTGAGCATTAGAATGATCATCCACCATAATAGCGGAGAAAATATCAGATACCCAATGGAATATCCATGGAGAGAATATCATATTTTCATCTGATAAGAACAGATACTACACTTTGATCTTAGCCACAAGCCAAGAAGCGATACTCTTTAGAGTTTCTCGGGCGTTTAAGTAGATTTTCGGTTCGCGCTACGCTTACGAGAAACGAGCGCGCGTGCGGCTTCTAGCGGTTACTCCGCGAACTACGGGTTTCCTCACACCTATCATTTTAGTGGCGCTCGGCCATGATTTGGTTGAATTTTTTCAACCAAACGCGCAAGAAACAAATTTTATTTTCGCATAATTTTTTAACCAATTCAGACATTCGCTTAATATTTTTCAGTCAAAATAAAATATGAATATTTTAACGAATAATGTACTTGAAAATCAATATCGGATATGGTGAAAAAAAAATAAATAACATATTTACTCAATAGAAATTTTAACGTAATCAAACGAGCGAAATTCAATTTTCCTTGTGTACTCGAATCAACAATATTCGTGTTATGGATTGAAACGCTTTTTTTTGTTCGTTGCGGAAAGTGCATTCAAAACTGTATAATTTGTTCGCGATAATTTTTTAGATAGTTTCAATAATATATTGTTCTCGGCTAGCAATATGTCTTTTGAATGAAAAAAAAGTTTAATTTTATCATGTTATTAAAGTCAATAGCGTTTTGTTTGGACTAATAAATCCGATTATTTACAGCAACAATTTTACAATTGAATCAACGAAATTTCATTCAATAACACCAATGATATTGGATCATTGCTTTTTTTCTCAGTGCGAAAACTTCAACCCCAGTGTTCAAATGGAGACTTTTGTTAGAAGTTCTTATTAACATTCGGAATTTCGACCACTTTCCTATGAGCCCCAACAGTCAAGAATTAGTGCGAAAATGTCGAATCGTTCGAGCGCTTCCATGAACAACTTCGTGGACAATTCGTTTATCATTATTATCTCATGTCTACCGGCATGTTGCCTTTCAGATTGCCACCCAGTGGCAAGTCAGCCCCGAAGACGTATTACTTCAGCGTGGATGATGGATTGTCGAGGGATATTAGGCCGGAGGAGGAGATCCAACAGGTGGATCACGCACATTCGCGGCTACAAGCCAGAGACTCCAATGATCCCTCCAATAACGCACAAAATCGAACGGACGACGTAAGATTTCCTTCGTATTTGTTTCTCTAGATGTAAAACAACAGTCAATGTCACGGAGACAATAACACTACAATTAATTGCAGAATTATCTATTTCTCGTTGAATTGTTAAATTTTAATGGCCGGAGAAATCGCAGTTTCTCTTTCTCGGTCGAGCGAGATCGCCTCCGTATACAAATCCTCTAGAAAAAAAAAAACATTTTTTATGTCCACTTTACAGAGCAAGAGTCAGAGTGGTACGGAAGATATTGCATTGAAACTGCGTCCCACGTTGCCAAAGAAGCAGCTCGAGATCCCGAGATTTTCACCGTCCGCGGCGTGGAGATTGTTGTCAGCCTTGGAGACGCCTGGACCGACAATGAGCACAGCTAGCGAAGAAGTACCGGTGAGCTTAGCCGATTTTTGTGGCAATAAAACGCGTGGAAAATCACCTCGGGTGATTTACGATCGAGTAGAAACTCGAGACGCATCCACGAACGATAAAGCTCCTTGAGGTACGGTCGGGTGACCTCGCTGAGGTCGTAACAAGGTCACGCGGCCTGCACAGCCTTTTTTATTCGCAATCGTATAGTGTTGCTCCTGGCAATAATGTGTAAATTAATAGATAAATACCGACAAAGAAGTCAATAAAAGGTAATAAATAGTCGATTAACTAAATACACAAAAACATGCACAAAACCAGATAACAGAAAATAAGTAATATATTATCTATGATCTGTTCTCTGTTATTATCTAAATATTATCTAAATATTATCGAACATTATCTAAATATTATGTAAACAATATCAAACATTATTTAAATGTTATCTTAATAGTATCTAAACATTATCTTAATGCTATCTAAATTCTATCTTAATATCATCTAAATGTCATCTAAACATTATCTTACTATCATCTTAATATCATCTGAATGTTATCTTAATATCATCTTAATACCATCTGAATGGTATCTTAATATCATCTGAATGTTATCTAAACATCATCTAAAAATTATCTAAATGTTATCTAATTATTATCAAATAGCTATTAGCTGAATAACAGATTATAGACGAACAATGATAGATTCACCGATATAAAAAGACCATTTATCAATATAAAAAGTAATAAATTATAAATTGCCGAGATCTTCAATGGTCGACGATGTTTTTATCTTTTTTTGATTTCGGCTGATAGACAATTATATGTTATCTATCAACCGATGATAGATCATCTATTCATTATGTGGATGAATGATATATTATCTAGATAATTGATTTTTTATTAATCATTTTATCGATTATCTACATAACAGATAAGCTACGAATTATCTAGGTTATCTACTATCTATTTGATTAATATTTGCTATCCAGATAACAGATGTCAAATGATCTACTATATATTATGTAGATACTCGATCATCTATCTGACATATGTTTTCCGTTATCGAAATCGTTAATAGATTGTCTACGAGCGCATACCACTCGTGGGGTACTAGATACTAAAAGAGCATCATTTTTTCGCTCAGGTCATGTACGAGGAGCGTATAGAGCGCCTCGCGAGGCCACCACCGCCCTTGGTGGCTCTCGGGCCGCGCAGTTCCCACGACAAATCCGGCGACTCTGGAATATCCGGCGACGCGGGAGCGGCGAACGACGATTCCTTGGACGTCAGTACGACCAATAGGATGAAGACCCCGGCGACAACGAGACCGGCTTGGACACCCCAACAGGATCTAGGCGAAGAATCGAGCAGCGACGCCGGCGTTGATTCTCCACCGCCGATGGCACCGCCCATCAAGTTTCCAACGAGACCTCACGTATTTTCGCTCTCGTTGCCACGCGACGAGAATCGTTTCTATTCGGGTGACGCGAAAACGACGAAGGAAAGTTCCTCGTTCAATTCGCTGCAGAAACTGAAGAGATCGGTTACGGGCGCGCTGGGTTTGGTCCCGAACGAGATCGACGACAGAAGACGTCCGGGCGAGGGTCTCGGTGAGAATTGGTTGCTATCGAGCAGCGCACCGAATTCTCTCCAGCACAACAAGGCGAGCCGTCGCGAGAGCGCGGAAAATTCGTCGCCCGGTTGGGAGAACAATTACACGCACGAGGACAACGACGAGGAGATCGAAGAGGAGGTCGAGGCTGACGAGGACAAGACGGACTTTCCAATGGTCATGAAACCACCGTCTTTCTCTTATCTCGCTTCCGGTGGACACGTCATGTATCTGCCGGACTCGAACGAGACCGAGCATCGAACTCAGAGTCTGAACTATCGAAATTCCACCAACGTCGTCGGCAAAACGGCCAACTCGACGAAATATCGCAAGGACGAGGACCCGAGGGTGCCGAATAAAATTGGCTCTTTCGGGATAAACGGTATCAGCATAAACGGCGCGACGAGAGACCGCGAAATCGGCCTCTATCGCGAAAGATCATTCACCGATCTCGGAACTAAGTCACGAAGATATCCGAGTTTCTTCAAATCATGCGAAAACATATCGGAAATGAGGCAAAGAAGCGTATCACCCGTGAACAACGGGCCCGAGAGCCTTCAGGACCCAAAAATTGATACGCCCAATGCAAAAATCATCGCGAAGAACCAAAAGGCCAAAAGATTCACCTTTCAGTCGACCGTACGACAGATCGAGAGACGAAGACTGGCGGAAAAATTGTCGCGCGAGGCCGAGGCCAAGGAGCGCCAGAGAAAAAGCGAGCTCGAAGTTATGCGCAAGGTCGAGGAGGAATTTCAACGCAAACGCGCCAGGGAAAAGGCAAATATTAGGCAGCAATTGAGACTCTACAGTATGGACGAGAATTCCAGGTAAAGATTGTTCCTCAACGATGCGTTTGGCTTGCTCGCACTTTCGAGACTTCTCTACTTATGGTTTTCAGCAAACTATTTGCCACGTGATTTTTTTAGAAGAATTCCTTGCGTTTCATTGGTTCTCTTGTCACAACTCTATGGCGCTGAAGGGGCGATTTTATTTCCGTGAAGCCTTTTCGCAGTTTTATTTTTAAAATAGTAAAAGTATAGTAAAAGTAAGGGCCTACATCTACCTAGAGGCCCGAAAAATTGCCAAATTCCGTTTTTTTTTCTAGAAAGGTTTGGGAACGTAGAACCTTTTAACAAAATTCCCAGAAATACAGGAAAACAACACAAACATAGCTGCCGGCAGATAATGACATTTTTTTCGCGACTTTTGGCTGTGGACACTGTCCAGCTTAAACGGTTTATCCGAAATCTAAAAACCAAACGGGTTATTCAAGTTAACGATAGATACGAGTTGTTGACGATCGTTGATTTTTAAAGAAATTTTTTTTTATCAACGTGGCGATGAATTGAATCTCGTTCATACAACATTTATGAAAAAAGTCATCATTTTTACTATTCAAAAATGAAGATGGATTTAAATAAAGTGAAATCGTCAACGATCTTTAAATGTTTCTTATCGTGTCTCCGGTAAATTTGAAAATAATTCATCGTGTGGTTGACGAGATATCGTGTCCACCGACTTTGAAAAAAGTGTTTCGAGAAAAACGCGTTTAAGGCCTTAAACGCGTCATGTGCGAATTTAACAATTTTTTTCGTATGAAAAAGTGCTTCACTCGTAAAATTAATTACACATCTATTCAGTATGAATATCAAGCTGTTAGAAAATATATATATATCTTTTTTTTTTTCGATGTACAAAATGGCCGACTATTAATATTTTCTTTTGTTATCTTTTTTTAGGCGCTCCGCGGCGTGACGTTTAGCATCCATAATTTTTTAGCTACAACAAAAACCAAAAATTCTCGTCAATCTACATTAAAATACCTAGAGAAGTACGTATGGAATTTGAAAAATATTGTTTTATTCAAAAGTTGTAGGTAATTGAGCTTAAGAAATGAATTTTCAGTGAAAAATTTCGTTATAACTGCTCATAAAATGAAAAGTTTTCGATTAATCAGAAATTTTGTACGTACTTCGCTGCGAAATGCAATTGGGAGCATAATTTTTAAATTTGGAGGAAATCGAGTGAAAATTGTTGAAGTTATTTGTCACGCCAATTGGAAAAAAGCTGTTTCGAGAAGTTTCAAGTAGTCGACCATTTTGGACATCGAAAGAAAAATATATATTTTCTAACAGCTTGATATTCGTACTAAATAGATGTGTAATTAATTTTATGAGTGAATCACTTTTTCATACGAAAAAAATGGTTAAATTCGCACATGATTTTATACCCGTTATTGTAGCCTAAGGCCTTAAAGTTTGAAAAATGCTGCTGCTACCGTTCGCCCTGCCGACTGTTAGAAGCTGTAGCTCATTCAATTTTAGAAATATTTCAATGGGTGGGAGTCGAAATATCGATGGATCAATATTCGGATGGGCTGAAATATCGAATTAAAAAATGTCGAATGTTTGAATATAGATAGATCAATGTTCGGAGGGTTTATATAGTCGTACATAAAAATTCCGAATACAAATATCTGGAAATTGAAATATAGCGAAGAACAAAAACCGGTTTAAAAAATATTGAGAGACATAATATCGAATTGCTTATATAAATAACACCAAATAATTCGAGAGGACAAATCTTCGAATTGTAAATATAGCGACGGGTCAAAAAACAGAAAGCATTAAATCGAACGGCCAAAAAGGCGAGTGGTTAAAATAGCGAAGGGTCAAAATGTCGAATGACCCGGATGGTGAAAACTTGTGATCGAGGCAGATAGCGTTAGCGGTCGGCCGGGACGGCATCCATACCATGTTCGCCATTTTGGCATTCGCCATTTCGGACCATCGATATTTTGTGTCTCGGTATATTGCTTTTCGCTATAGGCGGTATTACGAATATTAGATACTCGCTTTTTTCTGTTTCGGAGATATCGATGTTATAGATTGTTCCAATCTATATTTGTATGTCTCAAATTGCAGACGATTTGAATATACGTTTTCAGATAAATGAGCTCTCGAATAAATGATGCTTTGCTTTATAGTCATTCGATTTTTTTCTTCGATCGAAACATAACATTTCGAATAATTAAACCTTCGTTATTTTGAGAGTTCATAATTCTGTCGTTTCGAAATATTTGTCGATCTATATTTGGTCCTTCGATATTTGGATCCCCACCCATTTTAATGAATTTTTCAGACAATATCATCGAAGGCAAATATTTTTGGAAAATGCAATATTTTGTCCGACTTAGGTAGATTTATCCCGTTAAAAAGCTCGCCCACGAACGAATCGAATTGTCAAATGTGGCTCTCGAACAGACGAAGCTTTGTGACCGATGTGGAATAATAACGATATAATAATAAGCAATGTGCATATTTTTTATTTTCACTTTTTTTTGTTCTACACCATCTCTCCATAGAGCTCTGTGTTTGTTATTAAAAAAAACAGCCAATATTTCAAAATTGTTTAAATCCACGGCGTCCACATTCCATCGAAGGTTAAAATAAAAAGCGCCAACCTTTCAAATTATCGTAGCCGAAATCATGCCAACCAGTCATCAATGACGATGTTGAAGTTTGCATCGTTGGAGCGCAGTGAAAATTCATTTTGATTTTTTATGGCCTCATCTTCATTATCATCCAAAAAATGTTCTTACATATTCACCGTCAAGATCTCTAATAAGGATCCTGAAAAAAGTTTGTGATTTTAAAGGCTTGAATTGGCCAAAAAAATTAGGCTACAGAACTTTCGGTGCTTGCCAACAGTGCAAACTTCAATATCATCATCAATGGTACTACTCCATGCGAAAAATAATTCAGCCCCATAACTCAATGTTCGAGGGACTTGAAGCGTTTACTGTTTTTTTTTCAATTCGAGAAATAAGAATTGTGCCATCCGGACGCTTTTCTCGATCACAAAATTCAATCTCAAATTTCCCGCTGCTCGTGAATAAAAAATGTCAATCCGATATTTCAAAATTTGAGAAATTCTCCACTAAATCCATTTAAGAGATTATTACAGTCTAACTAAGAGATCATTACAGTCGAAAAACAGCTGATTTTCGCGTTTTTTTTTTCGATGGTCAAAATACGCTAATCAGTCTGATTTTTTTACGTCAAATCAAAGCACTCACAAAGAACAGAAAATAATGTTTTAAACGTTTATTTTGATTTTTTTACATTTTTCAACGGTTAAAAGTGTCTTAAAAAAAAGGAACTCTCACGGTGTACACGGTTGTGGCCGTAGATATTGTCTGAAACAAAATTTACAAAAAGATTATTAATCAGTATGAAAGCCGCTATATATCTTGCTATGGAGGTTTAAAAAAAATCAAGATCGACAAAATGGCGGCGGTTTGAAAAAAAAAAAAAGTATCAAATTTGGATTATTTTTTCGATAGTATTTCGTTAAAAAAAAATATGAAAATTAAAAAAAGCTCCCATAGCAAGATAAAGAATGGCGTAAAGAATGCTGTGTCCAATTTTGAGCCGGATAGCTTGAAAACTCTCCCTTTGAGAATGTACACCGTTTTGAAAAACGACATTTCGAGAAAAGCGCCAGGCCTCACGGTCGAATCCCTTTTTCGGAGAAAGACTGTAGCAACCAGAATAATTCAAATTTCGCCCCAAAAATTAAACAGCATATTTATAACTGTCTATACTATCGAATAATGCAAAAAAATCGATTTTTTGAATATTTCACACTGACAATCCCTCAAATTAAAAATAAACCTCTGCAAAACGAAGTTTCCCCTACGAGAACGAAAAATGCGCTGATCACAGACGTGCCAGGGACTCGACGTTTTTTTTTTTTTTTTTTCTAAGCAGAAAACTGTCTCCAAAGTTTCTCGCGGTGCCGTTATTCTTCCACTCCTTGTTCTCTCGATCTCGCGAGGATCGAAAGTGGGGATCGCGAAACGTGTCGATGACGATTTGTTTCTACAATTTTGCAGTAGTTTGCCTCCGGCTTGGGACAGCTCGCAGTTGTCCCGCGCCGATCCGGACGGCGCACCCTCGTCCTCGGCCTCGTCACCGACCTCGGCACCACCCGGTAAAATGGCCAATCGCAAAAGCAGCATCGGCAGCGACGAGTATCAGCACAGAAAGCGGGTCTCCGAGTCACGAGCTCAGCAACAACAACAACCCCCGCAACAACGAGAGTACAAGGATTACCGACCAAAGTATTACGACTGGGCGCCCGATTCGTCCTCACATTTGGACGTCAAACAGACCACCGTACATCCAAAAGTCGTCTACGACATTCCCAAGAGCTCACACGTCTTCGTCGACGCAAATGTACACACGGCCAAACCGGCGAATGTCATTTCTACACCGAGATCGGATAATTATAGGTACGTTGATTCATAATAACAATAATAATTATTCATAAGTGTTGAAGATTAGTTCTTTGAGGGATCATCACAGTGTAACGAGTCGAAAAATAGCTGATTTTCGCGATTTTTTTTTTTTTTTGATGGTTAAGATACGCTGATCAGTCTGATTTTTTAATGGCAAATCAAAGCACCGATGAAGAACGAAAATAAATTTTTTAACGTTGATTTTTATTTTATTTTTCCACTTTTTTTACTGGATGAAAATTCGAAAAAAAATCCTTACGGTGTACACGGTCGTGGCCGTGGATATTATCTGAAACAAAATTTGTAAAAAGATTATTGATCAGTATGAAAGCCGCTATCTTGCTATGGGAGTTTTTTAAAAATCATAATTATCGAAATTGCGGTGGTTTGAAAGAAAAGTATCGTATTCAGTCTATTTTTTCGACAGTTTTTCGTTAAAGAAATATGGAAATTGCAACAAAAAAAGCTTTCATAGCAAGATGAAGAATGGTGTGAAGAATGTTGTGTCAAAATTTGAGACGGATAGCGTGAAAACTCTTCCTTTGAGAGTGTACACCGTTTTGGAAAACGACATTTCGAAAAAAAAAACGCGTTTAAGGCGGGATATACATTCACGACGAACAAAAAATCGATTCCTTTTTTTTTCTTTAAACGATAGAACTATATATGTAGAATATTTTCCTAAAGTTTCAAAGCGAAATTCGAAAAAATGAATTTTTTAATCGACATTTTACAGAAAAGTTGCGTGAAATGTTGATTTTTTTTGTAACTGCGTGTTATTTTCTTAAATTTGCATTTTCTTCATTTTAATTACCGTCACATAGAAACTATACATGTTCTCGCTGAAAAAATGTTTGAACTTTTTTGCAAATCAAAGTCTACGGGAAGCTAGACTGCACGCCGATTCGCAACTCCCGCGGCGACCTTGCTGTAACATTCTGCCACAGCTCCGTCATTTTGATGATGAATTAATTTTAAAAAATGGTTTGGTATACTTAAATATACGATTAAAATGTACCTAAAGTTTGATCATTGTAGAATAATTATTTCCTAGCTAAAAAAATCCCTCAATATTGCTTATTTTTTCTTGTCTAAATGTATATCCCGCCTTAAGGGGACCTCGAATTAGAAGGTAAAAAAAAGAGTTTTTTTCCGGAATTGTTTTAGAAGGGAAAAAACCAGTGAGCCCAGGATACATTGAGGTATCTTTTCATGTGTAAAAAAAATTCAACGTGAAATAACAAATGAGAGATTTATCAGCCCATTCCATGTGCGTCTTGCCACTGCAGTCCCCAAATCGGCGGAAAAGACGCAGCTCGTAATTCTTGACTGAACCAAATAAACCAATAAAATCTTCAATTGTCATATATTTTTCTTCTGCGTGAATTAAGAAAAAGCTGAAAACATCGTGAAATTACAACTTTTGGCAGGTTTGAAAAAAATGTGTTAAAAAAACACTTCAACGTGCTATAAAAATGATTTCAAAAGACTGTTTCAACGACTCTTTTAATTCACTTTGAAGAGATTTTCATAGTGAAGAAAATAAACTTCAGTTTGATTCAATAGGTCGTTTAGTTTTTTTTGCTATCACGCCCGCCAATTTGGAAGAATCGTGAAAACTGGAGAAAACGCGTTTCAAAGTTTTTAATAGGAGGAAATATCAATATCAAATATCAATCGCTTCTCTGCTTCTGGCCTTGTATCTTCAAATATACAAAAATATATTCACAAATGGCCTCTGTAACTTCGTAAATATATTCTTGGATAGTTTATCTATCGATTCAAGCAATAAAAAAACTTACGATCAATCTGCGATGCCAGGTCCATGTATATAATCGTCTATACAATCGGATAATGCAAAAAAATCGATTTTTTCTTAATTTTACAAATTTTGCAAGCAAAAATGGCTTTTCGTCAATTATGGGATCAATAAAAAAACGACTATTTTTTCCGCACAACTAACGATTTTTACGCTTTCGGTGAAAAAGTATTTTTTTTTATTGTCGCGTGCTGAATCTTCGAGTTTATTGCCTCGCACCGAATCGATGCGAATTTTAATCAATCGCAATAAAATGTAAAAAAAAGCATACTTTACAAGAATAACGCCACGACATCATTCGGGTTAATTAAAAACTCTTTGTTCATAAAAATTCTTATTCCCGAGTGAGAAAAACTAATCGAAAGGGAACCTGAATAACATTTCGTTGTACTTATCATGTAACATTACTTGTACACCGTTTTAATCAATTTTTTAACACGTGTCCAAAATTGTTGAATCTTTTCTAGAGAATTTAGAAGAAAAATTTTGTCATTCGACAGGAAGGACTTTGCCCACGGTGCGGTAGCTGCAAAATCTTCGCTGGCAAGCAGCGACAGCGAATTGTCGCAGCCCAACACGAGACCTCATTCGCGACAGAATGGAAACAAGAGCAATAAACCCCTGAGATCCAGGTAATCTACGAAAGATAAAAAAGAATGCAAAATATTTTTGCTGAACAAAGAAGCGCTTGAAATTTTCACCGATGAAATGCAAAGTTTTTTATATCTCTATTTTCAAAATTATTATTCTTCTGTTCCAAATTGCCATTATTGTTAAAATGGCCGTTCCTCCATATTCGAATTTATTATTATTCCAAATGTTTTTTCACAGATTCAGATTTTCGCGATTCTCGTGATTTTGGCAGCCAAAATTTGGCAAAACAAACCGTAGGCCCTTCAAAACAATAGTCATTGCATTCCAACGATGCAAACATCATGAAACGCGCGTTCGTTGAAAAAATGGAAACACAGACACAGGCTACTGTGTCAAGACAGCCTCTCGTGCCAATAAAATTTATAATAACACGACGACGTTTGACGAACGATAGACCGCGGCAAGAATATTGTGCAGCGAGCGCGCATTTACGAAACCTCTTACAAAATGCCATCTTTTTCCAATGACCCACTTTTCGAAGCTACACCCCGCGGACTAACGACTGGAAACTAGCATGTCGCATGGATTCGATAACTAAATACATATGCCTACGACTTTGTGGCTCGAAGACGGTCGCTCGTACGGAACCTCGTGTATTTACACGCTTTGCGTTTGCACTACGAGACAAGTGCGTTGTTCGAACACTCGATTACGAAACGAAGAGGTTCTCCTCTATTAATGCAGCGACACGCGTGTACGTGGCTCTCGTGTTGATTGGAAAAATAAATGACAAACATTGCGTGTGCTTCGAGCTCGCGATATGTGAGATCACTGCCAGATATATTCATGCAAGAACAAGTAAGAGAAACCTTGGAATTGAGTGAAAAGAGCATCGATCCTACCATTTTTTTTCTTTCTTTTTACGATAAACTCGACCTTATTAATCCAGACGTTAAAAAAGTAACTCGATACCAAATTCTTATTCTTATCGCATTTTTTCTATTTTCGGGGAAATTCTGAAAATTACGAGGGTTTTTTACGGCAGAAGCACTTTTAGGCGAAGTGTGTAGTTCTATAGTCGTCAGATTCATTTGGAGGACGTTTGATGAATGAGCATCGTTCCTCGAAGTTTCATTGCCGAAAAGCTCACAGATTTGATTGATGTATAATAAATAAAAGGTAAATTGTCCAGATAATTCACGATAAACAATTAATCTAGATGGAAAATAAATTATCTATTATCTAGATCGTTTACAGATGATCTACTAGATAAAAGATAACAGATACATTTTCTAGATAAACATGCAGAATTAATGTAAATAGAAAATAAGTTATCTATCATCTGTTATCTAAATAATGTAATAATTATCTATTGCATTCCTATTGACTATCTTAGTTAATTGAAAGAAATCATTTCTATGCATTTTTGACACGTGACTCTTTCGTAATTAAGGGGTTATATACAGTCAGGAGACCGGAAAAGATCGATTTTTCAAGGTTTTCTTGAGAAGAACTTTAAATCTATTAACGTAAAAAATTGTAGACATATTATGGTAACTTTTAACGGTATATTAACATTTTTTATTTGTGAAAATAATTATTTTGAAAGTCTTGTGGTCTTGCGGTGAGCACGATATCTCTGGACTGAATCATCTAAAATGAAAGAAAACCAAAAATATTTCGTTAATATAATGGATTATCTTGTAATTGATCGAAGAAATAAGCAAAATAATAATTTTTGACAAAATGGCAGCTTCTAAAACAAAATCGTTTTTTGACAAAAATTTAGGCCTTAAATTGTTTATAAAATGGAAAATATTTATCGGCGAGAAAAAACCTTCGATTAGTTACTAAAAAATATACTTGAAAAGATTGTGTTGAAATTTGAGACTGATCGGTTCAGCCGTTTCCGAGAAATCTTTGCTCACCGACTTTAAAAACACAGTTTTGAGACAAACGCGTTTAAAGCTTCAAGAGCCCTTTCGAACGCTCTGACACGTCATGACAAAGGTGCGTGTAACTTCGAGAATATTCGCCGGATTGACAAGAAATTTTCTGTGTGTGTACTTGAATATATGTACATTACGCTTTTTTTTTAACGATTTTTCGAACATTTTAAGTGTATATAACCTCTTAAGGGATCATCACAGTGTAACGGGTCGAATAATAGCTGATTTTCGCGATTTTGTTATATGGTTTAAATATGCTAATCAGTCTGATTTTTTATGCCAAATCGAAACACTCATGGAAAACAGAAAAAAAAAATTTTAAACGTTTATTTTAATTTTTTTTACATTTTTTTAAAGGTTGAACATGTCTTCGAAAAAAAGGAGTCCTCACGGTGTACACGGTTTTGCCCGTACATGTTATCTGTAACAAAATTTGTAAAAAGACTATTAAGGGGGAATATCAGTGTGAAATTTTTTTTTTTTTTGCTTAAATAGATTGCGATTTTTTTTGCTTAAATAGATTTGCGATTTTTTTACTTAAATAGATAGTTTTGCCCTTTAAGAATATGCCTACAAATTTATCAATATTCGGCTTAGAAGTATTCGAAATTGGCGCCAAGCGTCGACGCTCTAAGAGTCTTCTATACGGGCCTTTCTATACTTTAACGGCGGGGTAAAGTTAATTCGGCGAAAAAAAGGCATGTTTTTAAGATTTTTTTTGGCGTAACGAATAGTGTTCGTTTATTGAAAAATTTACATATAATAAAGTAACATGTGAACAACATTCTCCTAAATTTGCATTGCAAAATATTCAAAATTGAGCGAGTGACAATTAAACCCCGGAGGCGCCTCGAAAAAAAGTTGGTTTGCGGTGTGCACCATAACTCGCAACAGAATCATTTGAAACAAAAAAATCAAAATGCATTTGTTAAAGAAGATGTTTCTCGAGGTAATGACGGGAGGATTTTTTTTCTTTCGATTTTTCGATTTTTCGTAGCACTTGGGAGCCAAAAACCCGATTTTCGCTAAAAAAAATCGGCTAATTTGTTGTTGAAAAATGAGTAATTATTTTAAAAAACGAAAAAGCTCTCGACAATACCTGGTGAATTATGTGAAGAAGTACTGTGCAAAATTTCAAAGCGATTGGTCCAGTAGATTTTGAGTTATCGTGCACACGGACTTCGAATATGACAAGTCTCAGAAAAACGGTTTGAAAAACGCAGAAGAGAAGAGAACGGCATGGCGCAATAGACGCTCAAATACTCATAACTTCGTCAATTTTACTCCGATCGATTTGAAATTTTAACACAATATTCTTGATACATTATGCATTCATTTAAAAAAAATTTTAAAATGAAAAAAAAATTTTAATACTTTACCCCGCCCTTAAACGCATTTTTCTCGAAACCATGTTTTTTTACCTGGTTGACAGCATAACTCCGTCAAATTTTGTCCAATGGCTTCATACAAAAAGGATTCTCTTCAGAAAACTTATCGCTATCGTCGCATCGTAGAGTTTTTTTTTCAATTGTTTACTTTTTTATTAACAATTTACTGCAAAATTATTGTGTAAAATTCGATTTTTTTAAATGGCCGCCATTTTTTTCTAATAAAAAATTTCAAATTTCTACGATGCTGCGATAGCTATACTATTATAATTCAATAATCTTTTTGAATTTTTGATTTCCCTTGCTTGCTGTGGCACTTATGCTGTCAACCGTCGGGGAGTCTTTTTTGAGACGCCATTTTGCGACCGCTCCTCTGTTTAATAAAATGTACTAAAAAAAATCCTTGTATGCTTCATTACTTCAATAATTAATACACAAAATTTCACATAATTTGATCGAGCCGTTTTTCGCGAAAAATCCCAAAAAATACCTCATTTTGCAGCCTGTCACACTGATATTCTCCCTTAATCGTAGAACGGTAACCCGGGGTGAAAAAACACCCCAGGCGAGTTTAAATCTCGCGCCCTTTTCGAATTTTTCATGTTTTTCACCCTTTCACCTCATTTTTTACTATCTATTACTACCTCAAGCGGAATCGCCGCAGGCCTACGTGATTCTGCATTAAAAAACGAAAAGAATCAGCCCAAGTTGAATCCTTTTCGTGAAATTTTACCGGAGATATGAATTTTTCAAAATCGGGGTGGTTTATCACCCCAGGTTACCATAATAGGTAAGGAAAATAAGGTTACCATTCTAGGGTTAATCAATATGAAAGCCGCTATCTTACTATGGGCTTTTTAAAAATAAACATTGACAAAATGGCAGTAGTTTAAAAAAAGTTTCGAATTCAGACCATTTTGTCGATAGTTTGTCGTTGAAAAAAATATGAAGATTTAAAAAATGCTTAATAGCAAGATGAAGAATGGCGTGAAGAATGCGATGTCAAAATTTGAAACGGATAGCTTGAAAGCTCTTCCTTTGATAGTGTACACCGTTTTGAGAACACGCAGCTGGTGGAATCCCTTTTTCTGAGAAAGGCTGTAGCAACCGGAATAATTCGAATTTCCCCCCAAAAATCGAACAGCATGTTTATAACCTACAACGATCGGATAACGCAACAAAAAAAAATCGATTTTTTTTTAATTTTACACTGTGAAGATCCCTTAAAATTGGCACGAGATTGCAAGCTCGAAGTACGATTTCCAGCTCTCTTGACCGCAATCGACAAAGTACCGTGACGAAAAACTCAATTCTCAATCGCCTTAATTGACCTTCCCCCAATCCTCGTGAGAAACGCAATAATAACACCAAAATTCTAATACCTGGACCGTACTCTTTTTTCTCATTTTGCGCAGGTATTAAGGTTGCCGTAAGAAAGTAGTCCTAACACCTCTAGTCACCTAACAACGCTTCATTAAAACAAAATACAAAGAAAACGAAAATCGCAAACAAACAAAAAAAAACACGCAAAAAGATCCGAGGAAACGCTTCTAACTACCATACGGCTGGCGGGCTACGAATTCAGTAACAGACGAGGTGGGTGAAAAATGCAACGAGAAGCAAGCAACGAACAAATGTATCGCAAGTGTGAATTCGAGCACCGAGAAATTCCGTTCAATTTTTTTTTTTTCACCCCACGGAAAAAATATTACGGACAAAAAAATAATTAAAAATGAATTAATTGAAAAAAAAGGGTATTTCACGGTGCTCTGGTTCGTGCGGAGATTGTAACTTCCTCGATGTGCAGAGGTTATTGTGGAGCAGACAAAGAGGAGTAACGAACGAAATTGTCGCAGGTCAGCTAGTCCAGCGAGAAGCGATGGGGCCGGAAGCGAGGAGAGTCCCGTCGAGGCGATCAAGCAAGAAAGGAACGCGTCCGCGAACGGTTTTATTCTCAACGGTGTGCAACCTTTCGTCAGAGAGAAGAGCTATCGTCCTATATCGTTCAATCCTCGGCCACCACCACCGCCGATACCGAGCTAGACCAGTCAACGTTCATCTCACTTTTCTCGATTGATTACGATTAATCGCGCATATTAGTCAGTTGTTGTTGATTTAATCGATTTTTCGCCATCTAGTAGGGCGGTGTTCTTTTTTAATTCGTCGTTTTTTTTTTTTCATTCGGCGACGGTTACAAGAAAAACGATCGCGTCGTTTCGAAATAAGCGCTTCCAACAAGAGTTTATATAATTCAGACGCTAATATATCTTGTACTCGTTTTCTAATATCTAACGAAGAGTAATCGTAATTAATATATAAATATAAATATATATATATACATACATATACCATAATGTTAGAATTTAAACTATTTTTCGACACCGTTTTTGAGTCGGCATCCACAAAGATTTGTAGCCCGTAAACTTCGAAATATATGTATATAGAAAAGGCCCGAAAAATATTCTCGAATGAGCTGTTTTTCGATACGTTGAGGATGTTTAATGGAGTTATTATAAATATATATATATACGAATATATGCGTGAGTAGCGTAAGATTGTAAAGTGCATTTATATTATATATTTATAGCGCTTAATTGTAAATTAATCATTCTAACGTTCTAACCAAATGTGTTCCGTGCGAATATGCAACGTATCTCCATCTAGTATTTTATGTGTCGAACCTTGGAAAGATCGCGGACGACACGGAGAGCGGTAGAGGAAGCGAAGAACAACGAAGCTTCGAATTCAATCAAAGATCTTTAGTTTTTTTTCTTTTTTTTTTGTTCACGGACGGATCATGTCTAAGGAATTTACATTACGTGTATTTGATAGCATCGGACACGTCATTAAGACCGGTTTAGGGGCAGTATTTACTACTTTTTTGTAATTATGTACAGGGAAATTATAATACGGAATTTGCTCATGTAATTTAATCGAATAAATACGTTGTTACAGAAATGACGGCACAGCGACGATTTTTTTTTCATTTTTATACTCGCTATTTTGGAAATCCTGCTTTAACAAGTTTCGGAAAAGTTGAGTTTTCGCAACGGTGGATGTAGGGACAATCATATTTCATGGATTTTCAAAATAAACAATTGGAAGTGCAGTATTATATATTTTTTTTCTTTGTAGTTCAATGTTTCTTCGTATGGCCTTACGGGCTTTTGCGATCGCATCTTTTTACTTTTACCCACCGAGATTTTAGTACCGTCGGTTGGAAGTATTATCTTCATTTTTGTTGGAATGGGGGGTATGGGGAGACTTTGAAATCTTAAATGGAAATCCCTACTTTTCATTACAGATTCAGATTATACATAAAAAAACATGTAACTTTTGTCTGAACTTTTTTTTTAAATTCGGGATAGATAGCGCTGGATTGGTAGAGGCGGAACGATACATTGGCCTGCCAGATCGCCAGACCTTACGACGCCAGATTTTTTTGTCGGGTTTCTTAAAAACTGTAGTTTATCAACAAGTGCCAACAACTCGTGAAAACATAATTGGACGAATCAGAAATGCTTGCGCAAACATTAAAGCGAACAAACTTTTGAGTTGTGTACACTCATTCGAAGTACGGGTCAATAAATGCATCGAAGTTGAAGGTCATCAGTTTGAACACTTATTGAATTAAATGGTGAGAGGCAAGGGGACTCACGATAATCAAACACCCCGAATGTGAGAGGCAAGGGGACTCACAATAATGAAGCAACCCAAAGGGATTAAATTTCCGTCAGGTCCACGTCCTTAAGCCTGGGTAAAGCTAAGAACGGATACAAAATTATAGTCGATATTTACGATAGTTAAAAAAAACATGTTTCCGACAAAAGTTACTTTTCTTCGACGTAGCTCCATTATGCAATAAAACATAGGGGATTTCCCTTGAAGAAAAGGAAGGTTGCTCAATCTTCACCGAGTACAGCGCCATCTATCCCGAATTTAAAAAAAAGTTCAGACAAAAATTACGTATTTCTTTATGTATTATTCGAATCTGTAATGGAAAGTACGGGTTCCCATTTAAGATTTCAAAGTCAGTCAAGACTAAACCACTATTGCACTGCATAAGTGTACCAAATTTCAAGTCAATCCGTTGATTAGATATCAAGAAATCGTGTACACAGTTGCGAAAAAAACTCGTTTAAAGTTCTTCTAGCACTTATATCGTTGTTTTCAATAAACGATTTTTCGAATTGTTCACAGTAGCCTAACCCTTAAATACTCAATTTCTAATATAAATTTCCATAATCGACTCGTTCGACTTTACCCGTTTCGAAAAGCGCGAATTTTTCCGCCTCGAGAGCTTGCGGGTTCTCGCTTGACTCAGCAGTAAACCACGTGATCCAAAAGTTTGAGTCCATCCGCAGAAAAATCACATTCTCAAAGTTGACTCCTAGTACGATACTGTTACGTTTACATTTCTGACAAACGAATTTTCGAACTTCTCACTTTAACCTAACTCCTAAACATTACATTTTTAATTTAAATTTCCATAATCGACTCGTTCGACTTTACCCGTTTCAATCAGCGCGGATTTTCCCGCTACAAGCGCATGCGCGTCCGCGCTTGACTCGGCAGTAACCACGTGATGCAAAAGATCGCGTCCCGCCGTAAAAAAATCACATTCTCGAAGTTGACTCCTAGTACGGCACTGGTACATTTACACTTTCAAAAAGTATAAAAGGATGTCTTTTCAAAGCCGAAAGAAAAATATGGCACAAAATACTACGAGCGATGCATCGCGCAATACGAGCAGCTGCGTTAACCCAAGGCAATCAATTCTAGCGAGCGATATGTGAGTTATGTAGAAATTTCGTTTTGCAACCTGAACCATCTACCTTGGTTTTCTCAATTCTGAACCTGATGGGTCTCACATATAAGGGATAATATTGTGACAACGTTGATTCTCAAAGGCGCGCTAGATTCGAGAGTCTTTTGGACGAGAGCAGCAACAGCGAGGATGAAGAATCGGCCGTACCGGAAACCAGCGACAAAGATTTCGTTCAAAAAAATATTGCGCCGTCTCAAGCGAGGGCCAAAAGCCAAAGTCAGCCACGCTCCGCATCTGAAGACGATCCGGACGAGGTTCTCATACTTATGTTGAAAATATCATTACTACCACATTTACGTACAGATAGCCAATCGTGATTTTCAAAAGTTCCCCTCTTATAATACTTTGTTTTTTTTTCTCTTCATGCTCACCCACTATTAGCACTATATATTATTTGCCGATAAAATAATAAGACGTTCCTTTTTTACGGAAATCGTTTTTTTGCGGATCTATCCATTCAAAATGGCGGCGCCAATATATGATACGGCAAACATTGTTAATTCATATTCTTCAATAAAAATAAACTTCAATAAAAAAAATCGTACCAAGCGCAAAGGTAATAAGGCAAAAAACGATATCTGAAATTGCAATCTCCATACATTTATGAAACATACGATCAATAATAATAATAATAATAATAATAAGATTCCGACTAGATGCCGAAATTTGGAAATAATAATCATAATTATTATTGCTGTTTGTTGGTATGAATATTATTATTATCAATTGAAAAAAAAATCCAATTATCTTCGAAAAATATAATGTAAATGGAATTATTACATAATCAAATAAAAATATAATGTATTATTATTATTATTATTATATAGCAATTCTATTGAGATTATATTCGTTTGAAATATAATTGAATGATTTCTTCCATCGATATTAATAATAATCCCAATAACAACAAACAAGAGTAATAATTATCATTATTATTTCCGAGTTTCGGCATGTTTTTTGTTAAATGCTGTACGTCGTCGAATAACAATTAAGGGGTTAGGCTACTATGACGAACCAAAAGTCAGGATTATTAGAAGAAATTATTTGTAAGTGCATTAAGAAAGCCGTGTACCAAATTTCATTAAAAATATTAATAATTAAAGAAGTTATGAACAAGGACGCTTATACGTGAGATGCCCAACAGTGTACTCGATTTTGGCCACCCGCTTGATCTGAAACAAAAAAAGGAGTTTTTTTTCTTGAAATAGATAATATTGGCTAACGAATAACATCACTTTGGTGTCCTCCTCCGATTTTGTTGAATTTTTTTTATGTGGAAGAGTATCAAAAACTAAGAGACACATATTTTTTTTATCGGCGAAAAACGCGAAACGCGCTCTCGAAAATAGGAGTGTTTCGCTGGCATGATCTCGACATGGGGGCCGGGTTGAAATTCCGAACTTGGAATGCGCCGACGATTTAAAATTCCTAATTTCAACGTTCCGAAATTATGATGTAGAACATATAACATTGTCTAGACAAATTTCAAAATTGACTTAAAATCCTTTCTTGATATAAAAAAAGTTCTTGAAATAATTCGTCGATTTATTGAAAATTTTGAAACTTTTAAAACTTCCATAGCCGAAGTATTTTGACGGTGTTAAGGGGTGTACAGTCAGAATTTTCAAAAAATCGATTTTTTTAACATTCTCTGAAGTATGATGTTTCGACATTATTCCCTGAAAATTTCAAGTCAATCCGATGAATAGTTTCCGGGATAATTCTACAATTAGTGAAGGGGCCACGTCTATTCTCAACGTATAGACGTGGCTGACAAACGCGCAAACGATAATACCAGGGAAGCCAGAATGCTTCGAAGACAACAACAAATTGATATTTTCGAAGCTTCCACATCGGCAGAAGCCCTATTGTATGGGCCAGGAATTGATGATTCGATGTAAGTAATTTTTTAATTCGTATTTTTATGCATAAATCGAGTGTAAAATTGGAAAACTTTCAAAAATTTTCAAAAATTTATAACTCAATAACTATGAACTTTAGCTAAATTTTATAAATAATACTTTCTCTTTTAAATTGCCCAAAATATATTTTATTAAAGAATTCATCCCGAAAAACTTTAATTTTTTGAAAAATTGTTTTCACAATTGGCTATAAACAATTGAATGCTCGACTTTTCGGCAAAAAATTGTGATATTCGGATTCAGCGGATCAAAATACATAAAGAAAGTTTAGCTTCATCCATCGGGCTCAACATTTTACGAACATATAAATACCGTATCTACATCGAAAAACTTTAAAGGCGTTTTTTTCGAAACTATGTTTTTCAAGTCGGTGACCACTATAATTCAAAAACCACTCGATGGATTTTGATGAAATTTGGTTTGCTTATTGATAGCATTAAAAACTAGTCCTCAATCGAAGGATTTTCATTTTTGTTGAAAATTTCTATTTTTTTAAAACAATAAACGAGCGATTTTTTGGTCGAAAATCGAAAGTTATTTGTCGAAAGCCGCCATTTTGTTAATTTAAAAAAAAGCTTCGATTAAGAATTAGATTTATTATTAAACTAATGATTTTTTTTGGTTTTTTTTTTTATTTCAGATGATCCAGTAAAATTTTATGATGTTCACCGCAAAGCACTACATGCCGAAGGGGGTCCGACAAAGATGGCGATATTTTTATAAATAATTAATATTATTCTCTGAAAATTTGTACAAGTCAAGTTGAAATATAACATAAAAAGTCTGTGTAACCACTGTTGTAGGCACAATTACGATATCTTTGGCGCCTTTATTTGACCCTGGTTTATTGATATTTGGCCCAAAATAAGACTTTTTTCAAGAGTGACAAAAATTGAAATTCGGCGTTTGAGGGGGTGAAACAGGGGGTTGAAAGTCGAAGCATCATTATGTTTGTGGTTCCCAATTTTGACCATGCTGCGTCCATATTCGATAGAAAATGCGACTTTTGTGTGTGTGGAATCGTTGGGTGGGTCTGGAGCCCCTTCGATTTTTGTGTGGAATCGTTGGGTGGGTCTGGAGCACCTTCGATGTGTGTGTGGAATCGTTGGGTGGGTCTGGAGCACCTTCGATGTGTGTGTGGAACCGTTGGGTGGGTCTGGAGCACCTTCGATGTGTGCGTGGAATCGTTGGGTGGGTCTGGAGCACCTTCGATGTGTGTGTGGAATCGTTGGGTGGGTCTGGAGCACTTTCGATATGTGTACGATGCCGTTCAACGTTGATTAGGCTTAGATGCTCTTAACTTCATTTTTCCGGCATATGCTTGGGCACGATTACGATATCTCTGGCGCCTTAATTTGATCGTGGATTATTCATATTTGGCGCAAAAGAAACACTTTTTTTGAGAATAAAAAAATCGCGATTTTGGCTTCCTGTAGAAGATACAGGACATTTTACGAATTATTCGTTATTAAGCGATTTAGCTGGTTTGCGTTAATGTAGCTTTCTTCGGAATGCGCTATGTCGAGAAAATAAACACGAACAAACCCAAACAAAGTACGACGTAACAACGTAAAACACGTGGAAAATTCGATTTACATAGAAAATTGGAAAAATATACTTTTTCTCTTCGAAGCGCTGTAAATCCAAAACTAAGGCTCAAAACGAAAAAAGTTATTCTTGTTTGTCGTATTTTTTTCAGCCATATTTCATAATCCAATGGTCAAATTTAGGCGCCAAAGATATCGTAATCTCCCCCTGTTGTAAAACAAACTTAATTACTATAAAAAAAAATGATTGAAAATGCTCGTTTTTCACGCCTCTGACTGCATCTCATCCCTTAAGATTTTCGGACTTTTGGTCTCTCGTGTAAAATTCTTTCGGGGTAGTATATTTTCGGACTTTTGCGCATTCTGATCATTCGAAGTTCGGAATTTCAACCCGGCCCCCTTCTACGGTTTTCACGTGTCATCAGTTCCGATATTATTATTGTTATTATTACGAACGAAATCTCGTTCACTCGGTTGACTATCGCTCAACAGGTGATACTCTCAATGACGTGGAACAAAGGTACTTTGGGTGCAGCGTACTACAACGTTCTCACGAGCGAATTATTCGTCATGGATGACATAATGGACGACTCGAATCACAACATAACGAAAGCACTGTACAAGCAATCGCAGCCGCGTTACGTCGTAACGACAACGGGATCGGCGGACCCGTTCCTCGACGCTGTGAAGAAACTAATAATAAGCGACGTCACGACGAGTCAGCAACAGCGACAGCAGAACGAAACGACCTCTGCGTCGTCTTCGTCCACCGCGGGTAGCGTGCACGTGGGCGCCTCGCTCGCATTGATGCCAAAGAAGGAAAACACCTACGAGACTTGTTATCATCGGGTACTGTGCCTGCGTCTCAACTGCGAGCCCGCGAACGCGAGTAACGCCGAGAGAACGACTTTTTTGAGCTCTCTGCTGAATTTCAAGTCTCGACTCATGATACACGCACTTGGCTTGCTCCTCAAGTACGTCGATGCCAATTGGAACAAGTTGACCCTCAATCCTAACGGACACGCTCAATTTCTTCATATTTGCTACGTCATGCTGTAAGTTGTTTCATTCGTTTGGGTTTGGTGCTGTATTTTGCTTTGCTCTTCGTCATTGTGTCCGATTCTGGAAATTTCGTTTCGTGCACGAACGCGGCCTCGGATTCTATTGTTGTGCTTCTGGTATGTTTATGCTGGATTTGGTGGATGGCGCTTTGCATTTGGGGCATTATATTTTTGCAAAGAGAAGGAGAGAGAGAGAGAGAGAGAGAGAGAGAGAGAGAGAGAGAGAATGTTCAAATCAATTATGAAGATATTTGAATGAGATATCAAATATACAATAGTTCAATATAAATATGTACAGTAGAATCTCGGTTTTGCGGACTAATTAAAGGACTACAGAGGCCCGAAAAAAATAGCCAAATAAAAAAATTCTGGGAAAGGGTTAGTGAAAAAGAAACCCGCATTTTTCAACACAAAGATGCGTGTAGTGAGAGCCTTAAAAAAAATCACCCAATAATACTGAAAAACAACAAAAATTTGGCCGCCGGCAGATCGTGGAAATTGTTTCGCGACGTTTGGCGGTGGACATTCTGCTTAAGGAGTGAGGTCTAGTTGGAACGTTAAAAAAAGGCTTTTTTTCCGATTTTTTTTTCGGCCAAACGATAAAATAATTTACAACAAAAGTTCTTCCGTTTAAAAGATATATATTTAATGTAAACATTATAATTTTTTTAAACAAATATGTTTCAAAATAAGCCGATACGGAGTGAAGTCTAGTTGGAACGTTAAAAAAAGGCTTTTTTTCCGATTTTTTTTCGGCCAAACGATAAAATAATTTATAACAAAAGTTCTTCCGTTTAAAAGATATATATTTAATGTAAACATTATAATTTTTTAAAATAAATATGTTTCAAAATAAGCCGATACGTATCAATCGCCGAGGACGCTGCAAAAAAAAACAGGTTTTGCGGTGATCACTCTCACGCTGTGACGGATTATCTGAAACCGACAAAACAGGGGGGAATCTTTAGTTAATGATATAATGCTCCGGTTGAACGAAGGGTTTTGAAAAATTTCCATTTTTCACAAAATGGCGGACGTTGAAAGTCAAAAGTGTTGTTTTGACCAAAATTTCACTTACAAAAATTGACTATAAAAAAAAATAATTGTCGAAAAAAAAATCCTTCGTTCATCCGGAGGAAAACTATGTATAGAAGAAGTGATATAAATTTCAACCCGATCGGTAAAGCCGTTCTCGAGTTACATTGATCACCGACTTCGAAAACATGGTTTTGAGAAAAACGAGTTTAAAGTTTTGAGTACGATTTGCATGCAGCGTCCACGGCGTCCTTCAAAGTTATGTATTTCGGCGAATAATGGTCTGATTTACATTCAATTAGTCGGAAAATACTCGTAAGATATTATACTTTTAGAAAATGAAAAACGTCGATTTTTTGAAAATTCTAACTAGAACTCCTTTCTTAAACGGTCCATCTGAAATTTAAAAACCAAACGGGTTATTCAAGTTAACAATGAATATGAGTCGTTGACGATCGTTGATTTTGAAAATCATTTTTTTAAATAACGTGGCGATGAATTGAAACTCGAGCATACAAAATCTATGAAAAGACCGTTATTTATACGTAACTATTGAAAAATGACGATCGATTTTGATAAAGTGAGATCGTTAACGACCTTTAAATGTTTCTCATCGTATCTCCTGTGAATTTGGAAACAATCCATCAAGTGGTTCTCGAGATATCATGTCCACCGACTTTGGAAACAGTGTTTCGAGAAAAACGCGTTTAAAGCCGCCGGGCGCTGCTATCGCTCGCCCGGCGGACTGTTAGAAGCTGTAACTCATTCAATTTTGGGAATATTTTAATGCAGTTTTCAGGAAATATAGCTAAAAGGTGATACTATCGGATAAAAATATTGTTAGAAAATGCATTTTTTTACCCACTTAGGTAGATGCAGCCTATTAAGGTGATCCTATCGCTTCACACTAGTCATACTGATCATACTTGGGACTTGTACAATTTATATTTTTAACATATGCAAGACAAATCCTTTGTAATAACTAAAAATTTCCATGTGTAAACTGTTTAATGAATGTTCACAATTAATTAGAAAAATGAAAAAATAGTTATTCCAACGATTCGCGCAGTTTTTCTAGGTTTGATATTTGGCAACATTGGTTCTATCTCCGTCTTTTTTCACCCAACCAGGCGACTTTAACCTCCATGCTTTTCAACGTCGATCAGTCAAAACAATGTCAGGTGCGGGAAATATAAAGCATTGTAATCGGGCCACGACTGATAAAAAGTTAAAAATGAAATATGTGTGGAAATTCGAATGAGTGAGATGAGGTTAGGACTACAGTCAGCTGTTGCCTTGCTGTCACGTCTCTTTATCGTAGCGAGTGGTAATAAATCCAATACCGGAAGTTCAAATTAAACTTGATATTACATAAAAATTAGGTCAAGAAGCGTAATTTTTCTGAGAGCATTGGATTACTACAAGTTTTGAGTATGTAAATCTGATCACTTTTAAGAATCTGACGGATTCCCACGATTATATACACTTTTGTAGCTACCGGAAATTGGGTTCTTGCATATCGTCTCGAAATTCCTTCACAAAAATACGATTTTTTTATATGTTTTCTCCCTAATTAGGTCGATAACCGACCATTAAATTTTACAGAGACGATTATTAATATATTTAGTGAAATTAAAAAAAAATGTAATTCCTATGGATTGAAGCCTGGCGATCGGATTACCTTAAGCCGAGGGGTAGTCGGGATAATCATGACGTTGAAATTTGCATCGTTGGAATGCAATGAGTGTTGTGTTCATTTTTTATTTCTTTATTATTATGCATATCCAAAACCTTTTTTGCAAATTGCGGTCGTAAATATTTAATAAGAATATGCAAAAAGGTTTTAGTGATTTTCAGAGCCCAACAAAAATCTAAACTAAAAGAATTACTTAATTACTGCGTTCCATCGATGCAAACTTCAATATCATATTTTACTTCGAGTTCACTTGGACTGCGCACGCTCTATTTGTCCTGATGTTCGAATTGCCAAAAGATCGTTGGCGAAGTCTCTTGCACCTTTCGAAAGTCTATTCGCCCTATCGGCTCATTCGGATTCACGGAAGTTGCAGCGGTCAGTTGAGTCAAATGACCGTTTATGAATTTTCTTGCCATGAACCTCAAAAGAATGCATACGAGATATAGATTTATTCTGCTATGCTATTTTTTTATAAAGTGAATAATTAAAGGGCAAAACTCTGAATTTTTATATTTTTATTGCCTAAATGAGAAAAACTTTTGTGTTACTACCAACTTAAAAAAGTATAACATTACCGATGATTATTATTTAGAAAACTGTGTCAGAGAATGTTTTATACAACTCAAAATGAAATTTTGAGTCAAATGACTCATAATTTCTCATGACTCATAATAAATATAAATAGGCATAATTATAAATATAATTATGCCTGTTTATATTTATGTCACGAGAATCTTCATTATTACCATTAATTAACATTAAGTGTTGCCGAAATAAGGCAACTTCGCGGACATGGAGGTTGGCAGCAATGCTCTTCATTCGCCAGCCAAGATTCGTAATCTTTCATCAAACCTCGATGGTTCAATATTGAATATTTATGGTTAACGATGGCCAAGATGGTGTTTTCTTCTCAATGTTTACAAATGTTTAGTTTGCGTTAATCCGTTGTTAGAAATGGTTTATCTTGAGGTTAACGCTCCAAACATTTTAAAAACGTATATGTTCGAATCTATTCAATGGTTGCAGTCGAAATTTGCCGGTCGGCGTTTTGCGTGTGAAAGTGCAATTACGCGTTTCTATCAAATTACATAAAATCGACTGACCACCGATTTTTAGTGTGGTTTTTTCTCCACCGATCGTGGGTTTAAAAATAAAGATAAAATATGTCAGTCACCGATCATCAGTGTACATAGTGAACCTACAGTGTCATTCGATAAACTTCGATGAGAATAAGAATCGCTGGACAATTCCTTTCCCCATTGCATTTAATCGTTTTTAGTGCCAGCACATTCCATAAGTGAATTATGTGTTATCTAGAGACGTTAATTTCATTAATTCGCGACTTTTACGTGGTATTCGCGATATTATATGTCATCCGTCATTCCTAACCTAACTATTGTATTTATATGTAATTACGTTCTATTTTCTGACATTAATGTATATTCGAGTCAAAATATTCTCTCCGATACTGAATCAATAAATATCGGTGAACACCTACAACTTTGAATGCAGTTTTTAACGACAGTACCACATTCGTATAGCGACGAGCCCTGGCTCTTCGTTTTAAAATCCTCACAGCCCATTCGGCTTCCAAAACGTTCCCGTCGTATAACTACACCTTTGAGTCAGGGGTTCCGAGCATGCCGCAAGCAGTTCGCAGCCAACATGAATAAAGGGCTCTGTGACATCTGATCCGACGACAAAATATCCGGGACAAAATATCGGAATACAAAATATCCTCATGACAAAACATCCGCGAGACAAAATCCTAAATCTTGTCCACCACATCAACGGGGTCGTATGCGAAACACCTATGTGGGATAGGGGCATAATACGAATTTCTTCATTGAACCGAAACAAACAAAGAAACAAAACTAAAACAAACAAACCCAAATAAACAAACCTAAACCTATCCGTCACAAATTAATAATTTTCCTCCTTTTTATGATGGAATAAATTTCAGCGGTATGACTGTACACTTGACATGGAATACATTTCAACGGCACGATTGTACACTTTAAACTGTATAAAATATCGGCAGATATTTTGTCTTGCGGATATTGTGTCGAGGATATTTTGTGGTCGGGTCAAAACGCATGTTACCGAATAAAGATACAACATTTACAAACGAGACTGCAGGGGCAGGGAGGGTATTCTGGGGGTCCGCAGTTAAAAATGGTTGGGAGAGGTTGCTCTAAGGGATCCGCGATTATGCGATAGGAAAACAGTAACACGAGAACAAGAATGGAAATTTGGTAACGACACATAAAAGTATCCATGGTACTTCCGGCAATGACGATAATGGTCTAATGTTATTATGGGGTTGAAGTTTGCATCGTTGCAACGAATTTTTCTATTAGTTTCTTATTTTCATTATTATCCAAAATCACATTTTGCAGATTGTTGTAAATTGCTAAATGAGAAGCCTAAAAAATGGTTTCATGATTCTCATAGCTTTAGTCTGCCAAAGGAAATATTCAAAACAAAACAAAAATCATGTTCCTTGCATTCCAACTATGGAAACTTCATTGTCATAATGTTATTAAAGTTTGCACCGTTAATACGCAACGAAAGTTCACTAACCCGATCTCTTTTTTTTACAACTGTGTGCTACGAAAGACACTGGAATGTTTTTTTCGGATCCTTTACGGTTCGGAGAAATCTGAGGCTCAATTTTGGTGGATAAGATTTTGCACGATGACAAATATGGGGATATTTTAAACGTTAATGAATTTCGTTGTGTTCACAGTATGCAAACTTCAAGATTGTAGGGTCCAATTAGAGAATCAAAAATTGACAAACTTTTTGTACTCTCTGTTGGCCTAAAATCAGGGACGATTTGGTCATGGTGGACGAAGACACGTACAAAGTGCTGGACATAGTACAAAGGCGCTTTCACCCGAGTCTCTTCAAGTTCGGCAATCTGACTTCCAAGGATCATCAGGGCTTGAGTCTCTTCACGCTGTTGCACCGCTGTCAATCGCGTCCCGGAGTTTTCTACCTGTGGAAACTCCTGAGGCATCCTACAAGAGACACGACCGTCCTGAGAAAAAGATTCGAGACCGTTCAATTTTTCTTGAATCCCGACAATCAGAACGTAGTCGAGACTCTGAAAACTTGTCTGACCCAAGTCTATCGTCTTCCGGGCAGCATTCTCAATCGATACTCAGCTCCGCACGCAAAGTCCGCCGATTGGAGCAGATTGCAAAAAGTTCCGGGTCATTCCAAAAAGTTTCGCTAATGGTGTTGAAGTTCGCATCGTTGGAATGCAACGAAAGTTCTCTCACATTGTATTTTTCATATCTTCATTATCGTAGAAGTTCTTTTTTTACACATTTATATTGTAGATGCCTAAATAAGAATCTTAAAAAAAGGTTGAACGATTTTTGTAGGCGAAGCCTGTCAAAAGAAATGAAAGGAATTCAGAAACATTGATATACATTGAATTCCAACGATTCAACATCATGTGTCGCTATTATCGATGTCTTTCATCGCAGTGTTGTTTTCTTTTCATTCAGCATGAATTGTCGGCTTTTCAGACTCTCTCCCGAGTGATCGCCATTGGCGACATATGCTCGGAGCATAGAAACGCTACGGCCGTATTCGCCAAGATCGCGGACAGCATCACGTCGGATATGCACGTTGTGCGGTACTTCATAGAGTACATAGTGGATTTCGACTTGAGCAGGATTCAGGGGAAGCTCGTCATCAAGTCTGGAGTAGACCCCGAATTGGACGAGCGTGAGTAACATTTACGACTTTGTTGGAATATGGAAAAAGAACAGTTAGCTTTACGAAAAGCAACATCTATTGGCATTTTCTTCACACTTTGTACAACGTAAGATTTGCCCTCGAAGTAAAGGGATCCCACTGTCGTTGAATATCCACAAATCGAATAAAAAATAAGTGCGAATATCCATAAGTACGAACATCCATAAGTTGTATATACATAAGTACGAATAACTATAAGTATGAATATCCATAAGTATTGGGTTGGTAAGAAAGTCTTGCGACACACAACATGAGTAAAATATAAAAACATTTTATTTTAACAGTAAACAATTATTCAGTAATGTATGCTCCCTCTGTATCTACAACGCGTGCCCAACGTTCTGGTAGACTTTGCACGCCTGCACTCCAGAATTCTTTGGGTCGTGAATTGAAAAAGTCGACCAGTGTATTTTTAAGATCCGCGACATCATCAAATTTTTTATCCTGTAAATAATTTTTTAAAGCTCGAAACAGATGGTAGTCGGTAGTTGCTAGGTCTGGTGAATACGGTGGATGCGGTAGAACTTCCCATCCCAGCTGCGAAATAGATTGTTGTGTCATCTTAGCTACGTGGGATCGAGCATTGTCGTGGAGAAGCCGAACTTGGAGACGTTTACGCCTTTTTTGTTTGATAATTTCAGCCAGCTTTTGCAGTTGTGCAGAGTAAGTATTTGCATTTATCGTGGTGTTGGATGGGAGCAGTTCGTAATATAGCATGCCCTCAGGAATCCCACCAACAACAGAGTAAAACTCTTCACTTCACGGGGCAGCTTAAGGGTCGGATCTGGTTTTTCTCCTTTCGGTAGCCATTGTCGCTTACGTGTGTAGTTAACATACAGCACCCAGCTTTCATCTCCAGTGACTATTTCTTGAAGAAAATCCTTTCTGTGTGGACGTTGCAGGAGTGAAAGACAGATGGACATGCGTGTCGCTTTGTTTGATTCGCTGAGATCGTGTGGTATCCAAAAAGAAACAACTTTTCTGTATCCGAGATTTTGTAAATGTTGGAGAATCGTGGGATGGCTACAGCCGAGTTTGTAAGCTAATTTCCGTGACGAAGTATTAGGCTTTGCCTTTGTAAGTGCTCGTAGTTCTTCATCGTCAACAGTTGATTTCCTGCCGGACCTAGGTTTGTCTTCAAAAGATGTATCGCCAGAACGGAAAAGCTGGTACCAACGGGATATCGTTGAATGATGAACTACGTTGGCCTTGAACACACTACACATATTAGCGGCTGCGGTTCTTGCAGAACGCCCTTGTAAAAATTCGTAATATGCAATCGATCGAAGTGCACTATGATCCATCTTCGCTCGTACTGTCTGCGCGGAACAACTGACTCGCTTATATACCCTACGGCATGGAAGGTTCTAGACTAGTCTTGAATATACTACTCTCAAATGTTGTAGAACTTCGTTAGAAGAAAACATATTTTAATCGAAAGGAAAGTGTCGCAAGACTTTCTTACCAACCCAATAGAATATCCATAAGTCGAATATCCATGAGTCCATAAGTCGAATATCCATGAGTCCATAAGTGAGTATAGAGTAGAAATGAGTGCCAGAAATGACGGGAGGTCGAGATAAGTGAGTTTGTTTGGGTTTGTTTGGGTTCCCTCGATACTCGCTTTTCTTCAACCTTCCGCCATTTCTGGCACTCATTTCTACTCTATACTCACTTATGGATATTCGTACTTATAGACATTCACTTGTGGATATTCTACCCCAATCAAGGGATCCTTATACAGTAGAGCGTCGATTATCCGAACGTCAGTTATCCGAATGGCGATTTCGTTTATCCTTAACGTCAATTATTCGAATGGCCATTTCGGTTATCCAAAATATCAATTATCTAAACAATAATTTCGTTCATCCGAATCCTCAGTTATTCGAACGATTACGCCCTATATATTGTTGCACGATGTATACATTGTTGTAAGTCCCCTCCACTTTCTCGGTCTGCGCTCGCGCGCACTTTGCTTTCCGCTAGCAATCGAGATTTGGCAGCAAAGAAACGAGCTTCCGTTGCGGAGCAGAAGAAAATCGACTTTTTTCAAAAATAAATAGATGAGAACTCAAAGATGTACGAATGTTGATTATTTGTAAATACATATTTAATTTTTTTCTAGAGCATTAAATGATATAATGGTTATTTGCAATTCACCAAAAATGTACTTGTATTATTAACATATTAGTTCATTGTATTTTTAAATATGTAAATTTTATCATATTGAAAGAATCGATGTTTTTTTTTTGCTCACGGAATATTGCTGTTCGGTTGTCCGAATATTCGATTATACGAAAGGCGCTCGGTCTCAATTGATTCGGATAATAGACGCTCCACTGTAGTCTGGCAGGGCTGTGTATGCAAAGGAAGATTGCTGATGACAATACTAAGACAATAAGACAATAAATAAGACCTTGGTCAATAATAAGACAACAATAAGACCTCAATAATAAGACAATAAAACAATAATAAGACCTTCTTCATAAACTCGCTCGCCAAATTCAACTTTCTCATGGCGTTTTTTCGACTGCGCAACCGTCCAGTGAACAACATCAGACAAAAATTGCCGCAATTGTTGTCGGAAATGGCGGAGAAGGATATGAAGAAGTATTCGTTGGTGATGGAGAGATGCAGAATGATATACGTACCGGATATCCGTCACGTTTTGGCAATAACCGAAGGAGCACCGTCCGACGAGGAGGCGGCGATACCAGGATTGGAATTCAAATTCACCATCAACGGGGTACGACATTACAAGAGCGACGGAGCCCGAGGTAATACGATTCCATAATGAAAAGCAGCACTGGAATATTCGAGTTGCTTTCCCATTTGCCATATCACTACCCACTGACAATAAAATTATAATGTTGAAGTTCGCATCGTTGCAACGCAATGAAAATCCCTCCTGATTTTTTCATTTCTTTATTTTTATTATAATTTTTATTCATTGTATTTTCATTATTCCAAGTGGGTGATATTTAAATATTTGAGATCATTGCCCCTAGAGTGGCTTATTTTTACAAGCTCTTATTTAATGGACTTGACTTTCTGTGAGATGCAAAACGGAAATTCGATATTTCATCCACTTCTCGACTACTTAGAGCTCTGAAATTTTGCAAACATGCATCTGAAAGGTGACCATGCATGATTCAACTTCAAAAATACATACAATGTTCAACTTTTCATGTTAAATTAGCAATATCTAATCATTCATGTAAAATCTCACTAAAACATACAAACTCGTAGCCGACTATGTTTGTATGTGAAAAGTTTATATGCAGCAATTAGTCGTAAGTTCAATCCTAATTACAGTCTTTGGTATTTTTTACAAGCATTCCACGTTCCTAACGTACGAACCCGTAAAATAGTGAACTACTAGTAACAACTAACTAGTAAATTCAATTAAAGACTGAAAAGTATAAAATAATTTATATGTAAAAAAATATTTAAAAGCACAAGCTTTTATTTAATGTACAAAAAAGTATAAAATAATTTTGTTTATCAAGTTACCTATATGTGACTATAAATAAAAGCTTGGGGCGCTCAAAATTTAAATATATTATCTTTAATTTACATAAATCCGTTAACATATCAACTGTATTTAATTTACCGTAAAACAACCTTAGATTTTTTATGGCAGTCGTCTAGTGTGAAGGCCGTTTTTTAATGCTTTTTTGGGGAATTTTTTTTTTTTGACAAACCATTGAAATAATACAATTTATAAATTGTATATCATTTTTATTAACATTTAAACAAACTTTGTGAATTTCTTGAAGCCATTATATAGAATATAGTCGGAGATACACCGCCCAACAGGAACACATATATAAAAAGCGGTGCTCCAATGCTGCCATGATTCCGGCCGTTCTGCTTATCTGAAATCAAAAAACCAAACGCAATTTCAATCGTGAAACTTGAGGCTCTACATGGACGTAAAAAAAATTAGAATTCCAAAAAATAATTTTTTTTTACGCTTTAGAAAGAAAAATGCAGTTTTTCGTATTTTTTGGGGGTTCATCAGCTATATAGCTGATGAAAAGAAAACTAACGAAGCAATCTCAATTATTTTAGTTCAACTTGTAGTTATATACGAGTATGTACTAAAGATGCTGTATAAATTTGAGCAGAATCAATGAAATAGTTTTTGAGATATCATGTTTTGAGAAAAACGCGTTTGAAAGTTGTTGTATATAATTCATAATGAAAAAATGGTCTCACCATCAATCTGCTATGGCTGGACCATAGAGTACACCTTCCTCTTCTTCAAAGAAGTCATGCAAGACCGTTTTCTCTTCTTTTGATCTGACACACTAGACGACCCCCGTAAATAAGAATCCTGAAACTGAGTATAAACGTGTGATAATAATTTCTCGAATTACTATGATGCCAAATTAAATACGGTTAATCAAACTGAATTGGTCAAATTTATTAAACATTTAAAAAGTTGAGCGCCCCAAGATTTTATTTATAGACGCATATAAGTGACTTCGTAAAAAACATATTCTCTACTTGTTAGTACATTAAATAAAAGTTTTTTAGAAGGAGAAACAAAGTTTTAAAAAACAACTCCATACGTAATTACCATAATTTTTAGACAAAATAATTCTTCAACAAAACACAGAACTTTTCCCTTTTTTTTATTTGCTTTATAATGAATTATCGGTTACAGACATGCAAAATCGCCGATAAACGATAACATCTCTATTGATGGAGTAATTTCTCACCTGACATTATTTACACCCATAAATAATGTTCTTCGAAACAACCTTCTAAATATTAGCAAAAATTTGAAATATCAACAACATCGAGGTTAGTCATTTCTTACACTTCATCTCTTTATTATTCCATAATTGAATAAACCGCTATATCACACATCATACATTTCAAACAATAACACACCAAAAACAATAAAAACACAATAAATAATGCAATCAACTACATTATACACATTACATTAAATTAATTATAACTAAAACTGAACTTACAGAATTATTATACCAATGACCGACTTTGGAATAACCTTGACTGGCCGGATAGAAGCCGAATCCTCGAAGACTATCCATTAAATAAAAGCTTGTTTTTAAAAAGTATTTTTTTGACATATAAATTTTATCTCGTTATATTGATTTACATTTTGGCCTTTCGGCTATATTTTTTGTTTTTCAGCATCTTCTTGTTACTTAGTTTTTATTATAATGTAAAATCTTTTTTGCAGTTTTTGCTTACACAATTTGAAGAAGCATTCTCAAAAATGTTTCGGTGATTTTCTCAGCCTTAATATGCTAAAAAAAGATACGGGAATACGAAGAAAAAAAACCAGTTTCGATGCATTCCAACGATGCAAACTTCAATACCATGTAGTATCATGATCCAAATTAAAAAGTTAACGTTCTATTTTCCTAATTTAACCGACACGTAACACTCGTCGCAACGTATCAGAGTTGGACGACACTATAGGCGACGTTTTGCTGAAGATAACCAAACGCCAGAGTCAAATTATTCTGCGATTGGTCAGATACATCAGCAAGCACGTTGGATCGATTATGAAATCGATAGAACACTGCGCCGAATTGGACACGTATGTAATTTGGAGTGAATTGTTAAAATCCAATTATTTGAAGCAACACCATACTCGTGGCTGGAGAATACAGGAATTTTCGTGAATTTTTTCTCAAAAAACGTGCGCAAGTTTTCAATTTTTTTTTCTTTCACGTTGAAGGGTAGGATTTTAAGGGATCATCACAGTGCAACGGGTAAAAAAATCGCTGATTTTCGAATCTTTCGATTTTTTTCGATGGATTAATATACTTATCAGTCTGATTTTTTGATGTCGAATCAAAGCACTCGTGAAGAGCAGAAAATTTTAAACGTTTATTTAATTTATTTTTTACATTTTTTTGAACGGTTGAAAATGTCTTTGAAAAAGAGGAGCCCTCACGGTGTACACGGATGTGGTCGTAAATATTATCTGAAACAAAATTTGTAAAAAATTATTAATCATTATGAAAGCCGCTATCTTGCTATGGAGGTTTGTTCAAGTAAAAATTGACAAAATGGCGGCTGTTCAAAAAAAGTATCGAATTTAGCCTATTTTTTCGACTGTTTTGCGTTAAAGAAACATGAAGATTTGAAACAAAATTAAGCTTCCATAGCAAGAGTGGCGTGAAGAATGTAGTGTCAAAATTTGAGACGGATAACTTGAAAACTCTTCCCCTGAGAGTGTACAACGTTTTGAAAAACGACAAAGTTTCGAGAAAAACACGTTCGTCCGCGCCAGGTCTCACGCAGCTGGTCGAATCCTTCTTTCTGAGAAAGGCTGTAGCAACCGTAATAATTCGAATTTCACCCCAAAAATTGAACAGCAGATTTATGACCGCCTATACTATGGGATAATGCAAAAAAATCTTTTTTTTTTTAATTTTACAATGTGATGATCCCTTAGGTATCATTTGGAATTTTCGTATTGAACAATATTTATAAATGTGGTAGATACAGCGGTTTGCGCAGATTGCTGTTTGAAAAACGTCCTTCGCGGTGGCCACTGCTGCGCGGAAACAAATAATTCCAAATAAAAAAAGCATTTAGCTTTCACATCGAATTATCTAGTGCTCGAACAAAGAATTTAATGAAATATTGATTTTTGAAGAAAAAAAAATGCCGCAGTCCTAAACGACAGTATCGATTTTCGGTGAATAAACGCTCTATTTTCACTTATATAAAAAAACGATGCATCGAAAGAAAAGTTCCTTCGTTCAAGCCTCGCTTTTTGATATGTAAAAGGAGCTTGCAAAATTTGAAGTTGATCAGTAGAGTGATTTTTGAGATATCACGGTCACTGATTTTGAAAATGTAATTTTAAGAAAAACGCGTTCAAAAGTCGCCGGTTCGCGGAACCTACATATAAACGGCCATATAAACATATAAACGGCAATTTCAAACGGATCGACTTGAAATTTAGACCATATTTTTGAGACGTTATATTTCGAAAATCCGACAAAAATAAAAAATCGATATTTTTAGAAATTTCAACAGGGTGTAAACCCTTCATTTTCAGTAGTTTTGCATGCCTTCTCATAGCACGCTGTTTTGCTGGTATGACGAGAAAAACCATAATAAAAAAATGGTACAGTGCTTAGGGTTTTTGTGTGGGTGATGTACGCGCGAAAGAGACTTTTGCAAATATAAAGTTAGTAATAATGTTGAACATTGACGAATACAGATTCTACAATCGTAGGAAAAGCACTTTCAACCGGAATTATGCCACGAGTGATTTAAGGGGCCAGTCCACTTTGGAGCCAAGGAAAAAAGGCTATTATCGCGATTTTTTTTGAGGATTTTATAAAAGATACGAATATAAAAGTTGTTCCGCTTGATAAATAAAGTCTTAAAATACATTAAAAAAATGTTTAATTCATTTTTATTCATTTTGAAGTACAAAAACTATAGTTTAACTTAACGCCTCAAAAATAGGTGGGCTAGATAGCTCCATCACAACTCGGCAACGGCTTGTCTGAAACAAAAAAATCAAAGTCCATGAGATTCAGTATGACACCAGCGACAAAATGACCCTCGGATATAAAGTTTTATCAAAAAATAAAAAAATGGCAGCTGCAAAACGAAAAAAGTACAAAAAAACGCGTTTTTTTTCGCAGTTTTTCGCAAAAATATTCGCAATTCGAGTAAAAATCAAAATTTTAAAACCATCGAGGGTCATCTTGTTGTGAACCATGTTTACAATATGTGGTTCAAATTTCTAGAAAATCGGTTTATTAATTTTAGAGATACGATGGAAGATACATGACGGATGGGTTTTTCGTTTAGTACAAATTTCGGAAAATGGCGCCAATTTAAAAAAAATCGATTTTTCGCGTTTTTTTCGCATAAAAAGATAAATAACAGATGCAAAAATGTATCTATCGAAAAAACGATCCGTCATTCCGTGAAGACATATTTTCTGAGTATGCTTTCCAAATTTCAGGTCGATATGTTAATTACAGCGGTCAGGAGAATGTCAGCCATTTTTGAAAACGTGTTTTCGAGAAAAACGCGTTTAAAGTTTTGTAATGTGTTTACACAAATGTGTTTATAATTACGACTAATCGGCAATGCCTGGTTCATCGAGGCATCCCTCCTCTTCTTCTAACTGCTCATGTTGAGCCGCTAACATCTCTTTGAAAATTTCAAGGACAAAGTCTCCCTTAAAAAAAACATCAGAATCAGTAAATTCGTTCTTCGCCTAAAGGTATCTTCCTCCTTAATTTTACATCTGGGACATTCATTTGAGTCTTTTAAATCACAGCTAATTTTGCTTAGGATTGGATCTCCCATACATCCCGTAAAACTCTATTACCGTCAAAATGTTTGCAAATCGATCTATTGCTTATCAAACGACCGTATTTTACAAATCTCAATAATTAGCGATATTTGACTGGTCAATTTGTTTCGAACCTTGTCGAAATGCCAGATAAAATCTTATTAACGCGTTACACCGAGTTCGCGGCCGGAAAAAACAGCTGTTTTCGTGAATTTTTTTTTGGTAGTAAGTTCAAGTTAATTTGACAATTTTTTAAATTGGCATATATTTACAAACGACGGAAATACAGTAAATTGCACAGACCGCTGTGCAAAAAGGTCCTTCGCGGTGACCACTCCGGCTCGGGAACAAATCATCTGAAATCAAAAAACCAAACGAATTCAGTTTTTGTACCGTATTATCTAGTCTTCAATCGAATAATCCAACAAAATAATGATTTTTGAAAAAGTCGTCGCCGATCGAAAGCGATCGTCGAAATTTCATTGAAAAAAACACTCCATTTTTCTTGATATAAAAAAAAGTATGTATTGAAAAAAAAATCCTTCGATTAAGGACTGGCTTTTGATGTACAAAAAAGTCTGTGAAATTTGAACCAGATCGGTTTAGTTGTTTTTGAGATATTTTGGTCACCGATTCTTAAAAAGTCATTCCGAGAAAAACGCGTTTAAAGTTTTACGTCAGTTATATACGTAGATAAAATGTACTTTATTACCTCTAAATGGAATCATCGATGCCCGGACCATACAGAAAACCTTCTGCAGAGGTAGCAACCTCCAAAATTTCAATTTGGTGCTGCTAAGTAGGTGTAACCCCTTAAAAAAACTGTTTATCTTATCTCGTGCCCGAGACTAATTATTTTACAGTAGGCACAATAATTTTACTTGCTAAATGCCATTTTCGTGACTCCTTTTCGGTCATTAGAATTACACGAATAGTGGCCAGCGGGGGGGGGGGGGGGATTACTCTGTTCCAATAAACAAACGGACTTGACAAAATTGTCATTCCCCCGGCTACGAAACTAAAAAATTGTATCGACCGATTAATACATTAAAGTTCTTTCAGCCTCTTGTCATTTGCCACGGTGGCGCGTGATCACAATTACGTGATGCCGGAACTAGTCGCGTCCAAGGTGATAAATATAAAAGGCGGTCGTCACCCGTTGAAAGAGCTGCTGGTGAATTTTGTACCGAACGACACGTTCTCGAGTGACGAGAGCAGCCTCGTGAAAATTCTCACCGGACCAAACGCCTGTGGTAAGAGCATTTATCTCAAGCAGATCGCTCTCATTGTCTTCATGGCCCACATTGGGAGTTTCGTGCCGGCCGAGTCAGCGACCATCGGAGTGCTCACTCATATCTTCACGCAGATGAATTTCGAGGACAATCTGGCTCAGAACGCTAGCTCGTTTCTCCTTAGTCTGCGCCAAGTACGGAACGTGTCTTTTCAAGACTCATTCGCAAATCGAACTTACAAAAGAGTGTCGCGATCGCATTTTTTTTAACCCTACGTTGACACACTCGGTCATTTTGGTCCGGATGAATTTTTAATATAGTGCTCACTTTTCCAAAATTGAAAGTTTTCGTTAATTTTGTTTCAACGACTTAATTTGTTTTTTTTTTTTCAAGTTTTAATTATGCAGATATACTAAGAAATGATTAAAGTGCATGCACGATTTTCTTCCGTAAAAACTATTTGAGATCCGTATTTGAAATTTTAGTGTGTTGTTCTTGAAGGTATAAAGTATCGATAAATGCAGCACAAAAAATCGATATTTTTGAAGTGTCACACTAATGGTGCCCCTTAAGACAAATTGATTCAATGCAAGAAAATTAAGCCCTTAGGCTACACTAACGGGTATAAAATCATGAGTGAATTTAACAACAACAAAAAAATCGTATAAAAAAGTGATTCACTCGTGAAATTAATTACACATCTATTTAGTACGAATATCAAGCTGTTAGAAAATATGTATATATTTTTTTTCCATGTACAAAATGGCCGACTACTAATATTGTCTTTTATCTTTTTTTAGGCACTCTGCGGCGTGACATTTAGCATCCACAATTTTTTATCTAGAACAAAAAACAAAAATTCTCGTCAATCTACATTAGAATACCTAGAGAAGTACGTACGGAATTTAAAAAATATTGTTTTATTCAAAAGTTGTAAGTATTTGAACTTAAGAAATGAATTTTCAGTGAAAAATTTCGTTATAACTGCTCATAAACTGCTCATAAAATGAAAAGTTTTCGATTAATCAGAAATTCCGTACGTACTTCTCTGCGAAATGCAATTAGGAACATAACTTTTAAATTTGAAGTAAATCGAGTGAAAATTGTTGAAGTTATTTGTCACGCCAATTGGAAAAAAGCTGTTTCGAGAAGGTTCAAGTAGTCGGTGATTTTGTACATCGAAAAAAAATATATATCAGGTTGATAAAAAAAGTTTTGTCGCAACAATTTCAGAATAATTGATTTATATATCTAATACGAAACATTTCTAATCAACAATATATTCGCCATCGGTTTCTATGACACTCGACCATCTAGTTGGCAACTCATTTATTCCCTTTGCCCAAAACTGCGGCGGCTGGAACTCAAAGAAATTTGAAATACCCCTTCTGAGATCGTCGACGTTTTTGAAAGTTTTGTTTCTCAAATATGCCTTCAAATGTCTGAACAAATGGTAGTCAGATGGCGCGATGTCGGGAGAGTATGGTGGATGAGGAACGGTATTCCAGTGAAGCTCAGTGATTGTTTTGTGGGTTTCCTTTGCGACATGGGGTCTCGCGTTGTCGTGGAGAAGGTGCACAGTCGCGCGTCTTGGCCGTTTTTTTCTTATAGCTTTTGCCAATTCCTGGAGATTCTCGGTGTATCGTGTAGAGGAGATCGTCTTACCTACAGGGAGAAAATTGTGAAATAGCATTCCCTTTGCGTCCCAGAAACAGCACAACAAAACCTTTTGTGAGTGACGATCAGATTTCGGTTGGTGTGGCGGTTTTTCTCCGATAGGAAGCCAGTAGGCTAAACGCGGTCTGTTATCATACAACACCCATCTTTCATCTCCCGTCACAAGATCTTCTAAAAACTCCGTGCGATGGTGGCGAAGCAGGAGAGACTGGCAGATGGTCACGCGACAGTTCTTATTGTCGTCGGTGAGACGGTGTGGTATCCACGGAGCTAGAACCTTCCTGTATCCCAAGTTGTGTAAGTGATTGACTATTGACGGTTGGGTGCAGCCAAGTTCTCTTGCTAGCTCGTGCGTACTTGCTTCCGGTTTTTCTTTGATGCAGCGGAGTAATGCTTCATCATCGATGGTCGACGGTCGTCCGGAACGTTCCTCATCTTCAAGGCTTGTGTCTCCAGATTTAAAACGATTGAACCAACGCTGGACTGTTCAATGAGAAACTACGTTCTCGCTGAATGCATCCTGTATATTTTTAGCAATTGTGCTTGCGTTCGTGCCGCGCCGTCACTCGTAAAAAATGATCGCTCGAAGTTGCTCCTGCGAGATCGAAGCCATTTCTGTCCACTAGAACGCGCGCTCGCCCTTTTATACCCTGTCACGCGGAAGAATAGAAAACATTCTAGAATATTCTCGACATAGCTCGATGTCATATTGCGTCAATACGTAAAAACACATTTTGAAAATTTTTGCGACAAAACTTTTTTATCAACCTGATATATATTCTAACAGCTTGTTATTCATACTAAATAGATGTGTAATTAATTTTATGAGTGAATTACTTTTTCATACGAAAAAAATTGTTAAATTCGCACATGATTGTATACCCGTTACTGTGGTCTGAGGCCTTAAATGCAGTTGAGGCGCCATTTTTATTTTTACATTTTATCACAATATAAATACAACTACAGAGCCTTTGACAGAGCCGACAAAAATACGAACGCTACGTGACGCTAGTGTTGCGCACGGTGCTAATATATTAGTCCGAACTAGATTTCTGTTTCTCAAAATCTAACAGCAGTGACGTCTTCCGTAACGTTGCAACGTTTCTGTAAAAAATTGCAAGTTTCGCTGTATGGTTAACTATTCGTTGCAGATAAACGTCGCCCTGTACGCTTCCACGCCTTGCAGTCTCGTGATAATCGACGAGTTTGGTTCCGGGACCAGCGAGGTCGACGGCTTGGCCCTCCTCACTTCGGTCCTGCAGAGTTTCGTAGAACGAGGGATTCAGTGCCCTCACATATTTGCGGCAACTCATATACATCGGGTTATCGAACTTTTGCCACAAATCCCAATGATCGAGGCTCAGGTAGTTAATCGACACTCTTCAGTATCTTTATCAATCGAATTTGACCCTTTGTTGATACACTTATACTACTGTGTCCAAAAAATAAGGTGACATTGTATTTATTTCGAAAATTCTTTATTTATTTTTCCAAATCAATTTCATCCCCTTTGAAGTAATCCCCTCCATTACTTTGAAGGGGATGAAATTGATTTGGAAAAATAAATAAAGAATTTTCGAAATAAATACAATGTCACCTTATTTTTTGGACACAGTAGTATGTGGCCACGATTTTGACACACTGGGTCAATTTGACTCGGTACTTCGTCCACCTGCCATCAACAAGTCCTCAGGCAGTTTCTATTGAAAAAATTCAAGGATACACTTTAAACATTTCTTAATATGTCTGAATAATTAAAATTGGGAAAGTATAAAATCGAATTGTACAAAATTATTGAAAACTTCCAATTTTGGGAAACTGAGCATTTTATTCCAAATTAGTCCCGGCCAAAGTGACCCAGAGTATCAATGTAGGGTTAAAAACGGTCACTGAAGTAGAAATTGATTGAAAATTCAATACACAACAGTCGGTTTCCCAAAACTGATGGATACATTGGGAATTAATCGTAGGAAGAATACTTATGCGATTGCACTCGAAATCTAAAAAAGAATACTCGAATTTTCTATATATATTTCAATACTCGAAAAATTGGCTGATTTTGATGATTTTTTTTAACTGCTTTTTTCATAATTCCTCAGTCTTAGGGTATGTTTTATTACTATTTTTGCCTGTTACATGGTATTTTATTTATCAACCGTTTAAAATGGCGCGCGATTTGGCATCGCGCGGAAAGAGAATGGTCGGATGGTGTACCACCGTCCGCCTGGTTGGCGCGAAACAAACAAACGAAAGTTCATTAACTGCATCGTATTGACGGAGGCGTTTTTTATCTTGATGGGCAGATGAACATTTTTTTCGTCTATTCGTTGAATCTTTTCCATGGCTTTTGACGAACAAATTGCATTATTGCTAATATTTCGTCAGCAAATAAAGTTGTCCAGAAAATCTTCCGTCACATTATAGCTAATACGACATAATTTATGAATAAATTTCATTTTTTGCTTCGGAGAAACCAGGTGGGCGAGATCGGTACACGATCTGACCGCCCACCTTCCGTGCGATTCTCAATACCCTTTCCAAATATTTTTTTCCACTATTTAAGGGATCATTACAGTGTAACAGGTCGAAAAATAACTGATTTTTTTTTCAATGGTTAAAATACGCTAATCAGTTTGATTTTTTTTATGTTAAATCAAAGCACTCATGAAGAATAGAAAATAAATTTTCAAACGTTTATTTTTATTTACCATACATTGTTCTGAACGGTTGAAAATGTTTTCGAAAAAAAAGAGTCCTCACGGTGTACACGTTATGGTCGTAAATATGATATGAAACAAAATTTGTAAAAATATGATTCATCAGTATAAAAGCCGCTGTCTTGCTATAGAGGCTTTTTAAAATCAAAATTGACAAAATGGCAAAATGACAAATGAAAAAAAGTATCGAATTTCGCCTATTTTTTCGACAGTTTTTCGTTAAAAAAAACATGAAGATTGAAAAAAGCTTCCATAGCAAGATAAAGAATGGCGTGAAGAATGTTGTGTCAACATTTGAGACGGATAGATTGGAAACTTTTCCTTTGAGAGTGTACACCGTTTTGAAAAACGACATTTCGAGAAAAACGCGTCCGTCCGCGCCAGGTCCCACACAGCTGGTCGAATCTCTTTTTCTGAAAAAGGCTGTAGCAACCGGAACCATTCGAATTTCGCCCCAAAAATTGAACAGCATGTTTATAGCCGTCTATACTAACGGATAATGCAAAAAAATCGATTTTTTTTAACTTTACACTGTGATGATTCCTTAAGGGCAGATATACACCTAGGAGCCGGAAAAAGGTCAGTTTTGTGAATTTTTCAAGGAAAACTATTTGAAATTTCGGATTTGGGTTTTAATTATCTAAAAGTATATACATTCAAAAATATGTTTAATTTTCTTTATTCAAAAATATACAAGGATATTGTATGTTCCTTGGAGCGTCGTAAAAAAATCTGCGTATATGGTACCCACTGGCGTTTCTTCAAAAATCATCTGAAAAAAAAACCAAAAAGATTATTAAATTAGATACTATAATCTAGTACTTGTCATAGCCGATTTCGAAAATATCGATTTATGACAAAATGGCGGACGTTTGAACATAAATAGTGATTTTTGGGCCAAAATTACTTATTATTTTGCCTATAAAACAAAAACAAAGTAACGGAAAAAAAATCCTATGACAAGTACTAGATAATGGTGTATAGAATAACCACAAAAAACCCTCAAGGCAATCGGTTCATTGGTTTTCGAGAAATTTTCGGTACCGATTTAAAAAGCGTGGTTTTGAGAAAAACGCGTTTGAAAATTTGGGAATGAATAAATCATGAAATTTGTCAACTTACATGGAACCATCGATACCAGGCCCATTGTGTAGGTCTTCTACGGTCGACGGAATGTTCATAGCTTCTAAATCGATTTTTTCGACCATCTAGGTGTATATCTCCCCTTGAGGCGGGATATACATTCAGACAGGCAAACAAATGAGCAATATTGAGGGATTTTTTAAACTAAGAAATAATTATTCTACAATTACCAAACTTTAGGTATACTTTAATAGTATATTTAAGCATACGAAACAATTTTTATTTATTAATTCGTCATCAAAATGGCGGATCTGTGGCAGAGTGCTACAGCAAGGTCGCCGCGGAGTTGCGAATTGGCCTGCCGTCTAGCTTCCCGTTGACTTAGATTTGCAAAAAATTTCAAACATTTTTTTAGTTAGAGCATGTATAGTTTTTATGTGACGGTAATTAAAATGAAGAAAATGCAAACATAAGAAAATGGCGCGCATTTACAACAAAAAATCAACATTTCACGCAACATTTCTGTAAAAAGTGGATTGAAAAAGTAGTTTTTTTTTTTTTTTTTTTTTTTTTTCAATTTTTCGAAAACAATTCCCGTCAAGTAGAAAGCACCAATATTATCAATATTTCTACCAAGTTTCAACTCAATCGGCTTAATAGTTTTTTTTATTAATCCTGCACGCCAATTTCGATAATGCAGTTTTGAGAAAACCGCTTTTAAAGTTCACGCCCGCTCCAAATCCGAGCGGTGAGGCACAGCGTTGACGGGCTGTAACGTTTTAAGTTTTTCGAATTTCGCTTTGAAACTTTGGTGAAATACTCTACATGTATAATTCTATCGTTTGAAGAGAAAAAAAAGAAATCGATTTTTCGATCGTTGTAAACGTATATCCCGCCTTAACAGATATATTTGCCAATATGGATAATAAGGATGTGCCAAAAATAAATTTCCCACTATATACTTTTGAGACTCCACCCCCTTAAGAACTAAAGATACGCACCGTGAACTTTCGTCATCGTCTACCAATTATTTTCTCCTTTCCCCCGTTTTGACAGAAGTGTCAAAATAAATTTTACCAAGTTTCCTTTTCTTTTCCCAGTCGTTCGAGTACGTGTCAAACGAGTCCAGTGATTTGATATTTCTCCATCGTCTGATCAGTGGAAAAACGTCGGGTAGTTTCGCCCATTCGGTTGCCAAGAGTGCGGGCCTCAGTGACGACATTGTTCTCCGCGCGCTCGAGGTGAGACGCGATCCTTCGCAATTTCCGATGATTTGTGGGCGTAATTTGCTGCAGGGCATATCCTGACAAATATATCTTGTGTCTCTTTTGCGCCCGATCCGTATAGGTATTCGAGGCGATAAAACGTGGCAATTTGCCCGATCCGTTGCCAAATACAAACCAGGAAAACACGTAAAATATACACTTCATCCTAAGTCCGAGCTCGATCTTATCGGCCCGACATGACGTATTTGTTTTTTTTCTGCAGAATGAGACACATCATGGAACTCCTGTCCGGACCAAGTGGCAAGATTAATCTCGAAGAACTTAAATTGTGGATCCGACAGGCCATGGCAAAGCCAACGAACACGTAACTCCCCACCGTGACCTTTACCTCGGTCGACGGATCTGTGATATTATCGCGTACAAGAAATTGGAGTGGCGGCAAAAATATTCACAACAAATTCATCATTTTATTTAGAATACTCTTTTCTTTTTCATGCGTCCCGAGAGACGGCAAGGAGTGAGTCTCATTCGCGAAGCAACTATTGCAATTATTCAGTCGACAACACTTTCGTCAATTTTCATGAAAGGGTCACGTAAAATTACAATGGAAGTACAGTACAAATGACAAATTTACGAAAAATATGTATATCAAGGTGGAATTCGGAATTTGACTGAAAAATAATTTTGGTGATTCTTAGATAAGTGACTTTTCGGTTCGGTGATACATACAAAGAACAAACTCATTTTTCTTTGTATGTATCACATCACATCACAAACAAACTCATTTTTCTGAAAAGTCACTTATCTTTTATTTATAAGTTTATTTATAAGTGACGTTTCCGAGAAATGAGTTTGTCGGAAATAATTTAAGCAATTTCGGAAAATTCACTTATCTAAGGAATTACCAAAATTATTTTTCAATAAAATATGTTTGAAAAATGAGTTTTTTGGGGGTTGTTTGTGTTCAACCCAAACAAAACCAAAGTCATTTTCCGGTAACGTCACTTATAAATGAACTTACAAATAAAAAATAAGTGACTTTTCCGAAAAATGAGTTTGGCGGAAACAATTTAGGTAATTTCGGAAAATTCACTTATCTAAAGAATTACCAAAATTATTTTTCAGTAAAATTTGTTTGAAAAATGAGTTTTTTGGGTTTGTTTGTGAACGCAAACAAACAAACTCATTTTTCAGAAAAGTCACTTACCTGAAGAATTACCAAAATTATTTTTTATCCAACCAAACTCATCTTTCGGAAAAGTCACTTATCTTTTATTTATAAGTTTATTTATAAGTGACTTTTCCGAAAAATGAGTCTGCTTGGTGTTTGTTTGGGTTCAACCTAACCAAACTCATTTTTCAGAAAATTCATTCTTAGAAAATTCTTATCTAAAGAATTACCATAATTTTTCGAAGACTGCTTGCTTGAGGCCTTATACACGCGACTTCGTCGATTTTCGTAGGATCATTTATGAAAGCCGTGAAAAAGTGAGGTAAAAATGGCAATTTTTTTTAAATACTATATTTAATACCTTAACTACATGATAAAAAAGACAATTGCAGAAATATTCGAAAATGACGGAGTTATTAGCCGGTAAACAAATGGTTTTTCGTGACGATCAGGTTCATGGCGTAAGTCCAAACTGACGAACTGAGATGCCCACCGCTGTCAAGATTTTACAGCACATTTTCCTTATCCTATCACGTGAACCTCGAAAAGTAAATAATTGATTACCCAATTTTATAAAATGAATAATTTATTAATAGAAAACGGAGTTAAAAAGAATAACTCCTCCATTTTGAGATGCATTTTTTAAACTATTTTTGTTGGTTCACGCCAAAGATACATTTGTTATGTAATTATAAAGATGTCGATTTTTTTCAACTTAGTTCGAGGCTGAGGACTAACACCGTAAATCTGAGCGTCAAGAAAAACGATTTATATACCGGCTTAAAACACTGCTATTTTTAGACATTTCTAAAATTGTTTTTATTTTCTTATGCAAGTAGGGGACAGAATAAATATAGCATTAAACAAATTTGGCGATTTATGCCTCACTTTTTTCACAGCTTCTATAAATGTACCTACGAGAAGCGACGAAATTGCGAATATAAGGCCTTGAAGCGACATTTGTATTATTGAAACAACTTTAACGTCAATATCGATTAGAATTTATTACTAACCATAAATAACTTATTTTAAATCATAAATCATTTATTAAAAATAATAAATGCTCACATACCAACACACGGTAAATAATATAATAAGAGTTTATTTATTTATTCACATTCGAATACTCCGGTAACCGCGAGAAATCAATTTCAAAAGCGTCTTCGATTTGACTCCCGCGACTACGTTCCGGAGGATTACGGGGGGAAATATCTTTAGGCGAGGAAAAAAATTAGCTGATTTTCATAATTTTTTTAAAATAGGAAAGAATTCTTCACCATTTTTTAGACTTACGGTATATTTTATTACTATATTTGGCTGATACATGGTATTTTTTAAAATCTTTAAAAATGGCGGTGGTATGGAGTCTCCTGAACTCCCTTTTCAAAACTGACGCAACGTATAGCTAAAAACTAATCGACCAGTTCTGATGAAATTTGGTATACATCTTTCTAACCTCATTGTTTCAAACACGAACTTAAATATTTTTGAAAATAAAAATAAGTATTTTTTATGGCAAAATATCGCCATCGTTTCGAAAAATTCAATCTTTTTGTCTCAAAGCGTACCATTTCGTCGATTTTCAACATTTCTCACTTTTTCTTGGTTCATATTCTGCGTATGAGTGTTAAGGAAAGAAAAATCTTCGTTGGTTTTTTTTTTGACCGATCCCGCGACGTACATATGGTCATTTGTATTAGAAAGTTGGCCAAAAATCGGTTTCCTGAAGTTTACGATTATAACAATACTATTACTTCGAAGAATAGTACAATAGATGGCGTACACTATGGTGGCCACCTTCGCGTATGTTATGGCGGCCATCTTGGCGTATGCTCTGGTGGCCATTTTGAAGAGCTAAGCGGTTGACCAATGGCGTGAATCCGAACGTCGCTATCGTCCAAGTTGAATGTGCACTTCTCGGCAGTTTAAAAAAATTACTTGTTTGACCGTCCACAAAACAAATAAGTGAGATGTTTGTGACAAGTATTGATGATGGATCCTTATGATGGAGGTATGAAGGAGCTGGTTTTTTACTTGTCGTACTAAGGTTCGTGTTCTATTGTTTTTTATGGCTCAAATTAGAAACAGTAAAAAATTACAGAAAAAATGTGGAACTAACTTTATAAATTAGTAACTTTCTTATATTTCCGGGCTAGTCTGGGTAAGAACATTTCATAGAATTTTAATGAGAGGTGTTGTAGGGGGTTAGCTAAAAGAGTTATGTTGCGGAACTAGAGTGTTTTTATGATTTGTTGCGTCAAATATACCTACAGTTTCAACAAAAAACTTATTACCTACCAAGTTTTAAAATGGCGTTCATTTTGTTCCAGATGCATCAAATCATAAAATATTGACAAAAAAAAAGATTCTTACGACATTGTACTTCTTTCAGTGTTGTTATAAGCAAGTCGACAAAAAAACTCGACTATTTGGAAGAGTATGTGTTTGAAATAACGAAACGTCAAAGGAGTGTTTTGAAACATAAACTCTCTCACTTCAAATCGGATTTCATACTCAAATGGACTACAGCCCACAGAAAAAGAGATCAACTCCTTCGCCCTTCACGATCTGGAGTGTCTTTAATTGAAGAAAACGAAAGTGAAATGGACGAGGAAAGTTCGGAAGATGAATATAGTGATAATGATAGCGATGAATAAAGATTGTTGTGTTAACTTTTAATAAATGTAACAGTTTATATTAATTTTGCGTTTTATTTAAGGCATTAGGCGGGGTATAAAATCGGGTATAAAATCATGTGCGAATGCAACAATTTTTTTTCGTATGAAAAAGTGATTCATTCATAAAATTAATTACACGTCTATTTAGTATGAATACCAAGCAGTTAGAAAATGTATATATTTTTTTTCGATGTACAAAATGGCCGACTACTAATATTTTCTTTTCTTATCTTTTTTAGGCGCTTCGCGGCGTGACATTTAGCATCCACAATTTTTTACCTAGAACAAAAAACAAAAATTCTCGTCAATCTACATTAGAATACCTAGAGAAGCACGTACGGAATTTAAAAAATATTGTTTTATTCAAAAGTTGTAGGTATTTGAACTTGAGAGATGAATTTTCAGTGAAAAATTCCGTTATAACTGCTCGTAAACTGCTCATATAATGAAAAGTTTTCGATTAATCAGAAATTCCGTACGTACTTCTCTGCGAAATGCAATTAGGGAAATAACTTTCAAATTTGAAGTAAATCGAGTGAAAACTGTTTAATTCGCACATGATTTTATACCCGTTACTGTGGCCTAACCCCTTAATGTCAATCGATTTTAATGATAATTCTGCTAAGAAAAGATTGAAAAGAAATGTTCGCCACATTTATGTCAATATTTATATTTATTTTTATATTATATTTATATTTATGTCAATCAACCCTATGTGCGACGCTACGTGTGACGCCGTCTGGGAACATCCGCCGCAGCCCGTTCAGAAGTCCGTGACCTCCCGCCGCCATTTTTAAAGATTACCTTTAAAAAAATATGTAACAGCCAAAAGTAGCAATAAAACATCCCAAGTCTAAAAAATGACGAAATCTTACTTTTCCAAAAAAAATCATGAAAATCAGCCATTTTATCCTCGTCTTAAGGTAATCCTATCGCCAAGCTTCAATCCATAGGATTTTCATTTTTTCTTTGAGCTTCACTAAATATATTAATAATATATTTAGTGAATTAATTTAATATTAATTTAATATTAGTGAATTAATATTATTATATTATTAATAATATTATTAATAGTGAATTAATTTAAAATTAATTTAATATTAATTCACTCAATTAATATTGAAGAAATTAATTTAATATTAATTGTGTATTTTTGTGAAGGAATTCCGAGACGACATACAAAAACCCAATTTCCGGTCGCTACAAAAGTGTATATAATAGTGGGAATCCGTTAGATTCTTAACACTTGCAGTAATCCAATGCCATCAGAAAAAATCGCGCTTATTCACCTAATTTTTATGTAATATCAAGTTTAATTTGAACGTCCGGTATTGGATTTATTACCACTTGCTACGATAAAGAGACGTGACAGCAAGACAACAGCTGACTGTAGTCCTAACCTCATCTCACTCATTCGAATTTTCACACATATTTCATTTTTAACCGACATATTTCGCCGACACACATTTACGACGCTTTTTACCAGTCGTCGCTCTAATACAATGCTTTATATTTCCCGCGCCTGACATTGTTTCGACAGATCGACGTTGAAAAGCGTGGAGGTTAAACTCGCCTGGTTGAGTAAAAAAGAGACGGAGATAGAACCAATATTGCCAAATATCAAACCTAGAAATACTGCGCGAATCGTTGGAATAACTATTTTATCATTTTTCTAATCAAATGTGAACATTTATCAAACAGTTTACACATAGCAAATTTAAGTTATTGAAAATGATTTTTTTGCACGTGTTAAAAATGTAAATTGCGCAAGTCTCAAGTAGATCAGTGGTATGACTAATGTGAAGCGATAGGATTGCCTTAAGGTACCAACCCCCTCAAAAACGTATTTCCCGCCTTTTTTCAAGCGTTCGAGTTGTTCGTGTCGCCGGTCGGTCGCGCCACCCGGCTCGCGGTGCGGCGCTGCGATCTTTTCCGTTGTCAATAACGGACACTCGGCAGCGATCGCGGCGCTGTCGTGTGCGTGTGCGCGCGCTTCCCCGGCTCTAGCGAAACGTCTGACGGGTGCGCGCGGGCCACACAGACGCACGGCACGGAGAAACAGCGAATTCGCCGAAAGGTCCGAACTCTCATATACACGCGGCCCTCTCGTCGGCGTAGCGATTCCTTCGTGTCGCGCACCACGATCCTACCTCCCCGCGAATGACCATTCGATCCCCGTAACGAGCGAGAAAGGAGACAGAAGAAGATTCGAGCACGCGGTGTCAGACGTTCGGAAAAGTTACGGGCGTGCCTTTTCGGGCTTCGCAACGAAATACATATTAAATCCACACATCGGTGAAACGGTTTTGCCCGCGCGCGAGCGCGCACACCGCGAGTGTACATGTGTGTGTGTGCAGTTTTCTCTTGGTATAGAGCGAGAGAGAAAGAGAGACAGTGAGTGTGAGCTAGCGCCCCGCGAGGACTCCGGAGGAAAATACACACGCGAGAGGGGCACCCAGTCGCGACTGGAGGATTTTTGAATCATCACGCATTCGTAACTGTCAACGGTCTTTGGGAGATTCTCTTCGCAAATTGTGTGTGGCTTGCCGGTTATTATATCGATATATATACATATATATTCGCACACACGTACGTCCTTTCTTTTTTCCTTCTCTCTCCCTCTTTCTCCGTGCATCGCGTGTGCTTCGTGCTCAGCTGAGCTCTACTTCGGTGCTACATCCTTTTTCTTTTTCGTCCCCCCTTCGTTACCGAAATTAACGGACACTCCGGCCGTTCACCGCGAGTGTGCAACCAACCCACCTACGGGACTAAAAACCACCATAAAGGCAGACCGCGAAACGAGAGTGAACAAAAAAAAACAATTAATATATCCCGAGCTCTTCCTTCTCGTCCTCCCCGCCCTCAACCCTCATTACGCTACTTCCATGATCGCGGTGATTATCGCCGTGGGAAAAATTGATTAAATGACCATGGACAACGGCATGTGCAACATCCCAACGGGCACGAGCATAAACATCAAAAGAACCGATGGTTAGTTCAATATATTCTTTCTTATTCCCGTGATATTCACTTTCGTCCTTTTGCCCGGCGTCGTCGCAATCGCCACGTTTTTTTTTCTCACACGATCGCGGATAACCTAAGTTCGAACTTTGACGGCGGAGAAGTTGCGATCGCGTTGTTTTTCACCTGGCAAAAGGTTTGGCGATGGCGGACGTAAAGAAAATTTGCAATTGTAAATTATTGTAAGAAGTGTGACAATCGTAGGTAAACGTCCCATCGACACGCACCTGTACCAATTTATACACGCATGCATTGCTATTATTATTATTATTATTATTATTATTATTGTGTACATGTGTGGAAGGCTCCGTGCTCCACCTTCGGCAACCGTACCGAGCACAGAGCTACGTTATTATTATCATTTGTATTGTTATTATTACTGTTATTACTGTCAATATCATTATGATTATGGTTTGGGGAGCACAAGCGAAGGAAAGCAGCTACAGGGTTAGTTTCTTCGCTCGCTAGGATTCTTGCCACGAGATTTGCTTAGTTCGCCGTTCCGTGGCTGGCTGGAACTGTGCGGCTCTGGCTGTACGGGTACTCACTCGCGCGTGGGCTATCCAAACGCCATGACCGGCTTCAACCGGTTATGCCTATAGGCTCCTCGGCTGTCGCGCTCGCTCTCCGTGTATCTCGCTTCTGCTCGTCTTTCTCATTCTTGCCGATCGCCGATCATTCCCATATTCGGGAAATTTTCCTCATCCGCGTTCAATATGACCGCTCGGTCAGTTCTGACTGCTTTTGGCTCGACGTTGCGCAATTTTGGGATTATTCTTTTTTTTAGCGCGCAGCTCGCAACGAACGGAGGGTCAATAATAATAATGCCGATAATAATAAGATTCCGACCAGATGCCGAAACTTGGAAATAATGATTATTATTATTGCTGGTTGTCGGTATCATTTATTATTATTATGAATTTGAAAAACATCAATTATGCTTGAAGAATTTAATGTAAATCGAATTATTACATAATTAAATCGAAATTAAATGTATTATTATTATTATTGAGAATACATGGATTATTGTTGTATAATAAAATTATGTTTAAAAAATCTAATGTAAATAGAATTATAACATAATAAAATCAAAATATAATGTATTATTATTATTGCGAATGAATATTTTCTTATTCGCAATCATAATAATTATTAATATAATTATTATCGAGATAAATTTTTAAAATTCACAATTGTAATAATCATAACAATAATGATACATTATACTTTTAATGGAGTGTATAGCAATTCTATTGAGATTGTATATTTTCGAAATATAATTTCATTATTTTTTCATGAATAATAATAATAATCTCAATAATAGCGAACAGCAGTGATTATTATGATGATTATTTCCGACTTTCGGAATGTTTTTTCACTAAACGTTGTACATTGTTGAATGAAAATTAAGGGGTTAGGCTACCGTGACGACCCGAATGTCATTGAATTGAAGTTGGGAGTGGTGAAACGCAACGAAAGTTTCGTAGCCCAATTTCTTCGACACATTTAGCCCTCCAATATCACTCAAACGTTTTTCAGGATCCTTCGTGGAGATTCTCAGCCTAAATATACAAGGAAAGATCCTTGATGATAATGAAAATGAGGAAATAAACGAAGAAAAGAAAATTTTCGTCGCGTTCCAACGATGCAAACTTCAAAATAGTCGAATATCAGGGTTATTTGAGAGAATTGTGTATTGTATTTTATTCCAGTGTACAATGCCTTGCGCTCTTTACATGACCGTGTCTATTTGAGAGAATTAATTTTTAAGGAGCAATTAACGATGTTGAATTTTGCATCGTTGGAATGCAACGAAAATTAGACTTTATTATTTGCTCCAATTTCTATTGGAAAATCTTATCGACGAAAATCGCTCAGTCATTTTTTAATTTACTTATTTAGCAATCTATATTATAAATTTGCGGAAAAAGATTTTTTTTCGATAATGGAAAAGAGGAAAGAAAATAATTATAAAGAATTTTCGTTGCATTTCAACTATGTGAACTTCAAGAGCATAACAAGTAGGATGATTGGAAAATCGTTTGGACGTTTATTTGTAGGTACCTTGATAAAGTTGTATAGCGAATTTGGTTTAAAAATATTAATAATCGAAGAAGTTATAAATAATGTCGTGAAGGACCTTTGAGCGTGTACTCGATTTTGGCCACCCGGTTGATCCGAAACGAAAAAACCAGGTTTTTCTTGTAATGGATAATATTGGCTATGACTTGATCGAGATTTTTTTTGTTGTATTTCAATCAGCAAAAAAAATGGCTAGTCGATGTTTCGAGGAAAAATTACATTATTATTAAAAACGAATGAAAAAGGAATGTTGAGAAGGAAAACGTCGGTCAAGACTAAACTACTATTACACTGAATAAGTGTGCCAAATTTCAAGTCAATTGGTTCATTAGATATCGAGAAATCGTGTACACCGTTTTGAAAAACATCGATTTGAGAAAAACGCGTTTAAAGTTTCACTATCGGTGCTATCGTTGTAATGATATGTTTACCTTCAACCCGCTATTCCTGCACCATATGTTGGACCCTCCTCTTTAATTTGTAATGCCTCAAGCGACGAACGAGAGCTCGTCATTTTCACAGTAGCTTAATCCCTTAAGGTTGTGGTTTTTTTTTATAAATAAAAATATGTAGTTTGCATCGTTGGAATGCAACGATGTTTTTATTTTATTTTTATTTCTCTATTTCGATTATTAATGAGGTGGAAGTTGGCATGGTTGGAATGCAACGGAAATGAATATTTCTGAGTTCCTTCAATTTATTTTGACAATTTTTTCCTATCAGTAGCATCTAACCATTTTCAAGATATTCTTTTGCGTTCTACAATATAAATCTAGAAAAAAGATTTTCTTTAATTATACAAATATGGAAAATAAAATGTAAAAAAGAACCTTCGTTGCATTCGGTCAATGCAAACTTCAACACCATCATCGTTGGAATGCAACGAAAATTAATATTTCTGAATTCCTATAATTTCTTCTGGCAGATTATGCCTCCGAAAATCCTTCAACCATTTTTCAAGCTATTTATTTATCGATCTACAATGTAAAACTATTAAAAAAAAAAGATTTTCTATGATAACAAGTACGTGAAAAATAAAATGTAAAAATAAACTTTCGGTGCGTTCCAGCGTTGCAAACATCGACAGTATGGTTATTAGAAAAAACTTTTTTTTTCGCAAATTGTGGTCGAAAAACTCTAATGGGAATACGTCAAAGTATTTCACTGATTTTCATTGCCTAATTCGGCCAAAAAAAAGTTTAGTTGCATTCCTAAGAAAAAAATTATGCAAACTTCAAGATCATTAAGCAAATGTGTTTGTTCAGATATAAAGGTTTGTAAGATATGTAAGTTTGCTTATCGAAATAAATAAGTTCGCGAGATGACAAAATACGATTTAATTTGTTAGTTTGTTATTTTTTTCAGTTGTTTTATGAATGTAGATTTATAGTAAATTTAGTATATACGTAATGCAAGTTGTTGTTTATTTTTTATTTCTTTATTTATATTTAAAACATTTTCACCGTTTACAGGAATTTAGATGACGTTGAAGTTTGCATCGTTGGAATGCAACGAAAGTGTTTTTTTTTTATTTTCGAAATTTCTTTGGTAGATTTTGAGCTGCGAAAATAACGCAAACATTTTTTACCATTCTTATTTAGCGATCTACAACAAATTTGCGAATTATGATTTGAGATAATAATGAAAATGAGAAATTGGAAAGGATTTTTGTTGCATTCCAACGATGCAAACTTCAGCACCACGAATTTAGAAATTAATTTTTTTAATATTTTTTAAGGGTGTAGATTTTTAGGATGTTTCCGAAAAAAAGTTCATTTTGCGGCTTACGAATCGGAATGAAATTGATGGAATTAAAGTTTGCATCGTTGGGATGTAACGAATTTTTTTTTTAAATTTTGCTATTTTGATTATTATCCGAAATATTTGTTTGCAAATTTATTGTAAATCGCTAAATAAGAACCCTAAAAAATGTTTGCGCGAGTTTCGTAGCTGAAATCTGACAAAGGAAATTTTGGAAATGAAAAAAAAATAATTTTCGTTGCATTCCAATGATGGAAACTTCAACGTCATATGAAATTGGGTAATTTAAAGAATTGATTTTTCTGTTCGTTTTTTGTTCTTTATTCCGCAATGTTCAAAATGTCTTGAAATTATTCGGCGGGCTGATGGAATTCAAGGCCGATTGACGACCTTGAATAATTGCAAGCAGGTTTGGGTGTGGAAGTATATCGAAACGTTAGCGAGTTTACCGCTCGGAATTTCCAATATTTGGAGAGGCAATCTCTCGTTTCGATCGCAGGAGTCATCTTTTGTATCTGTGGAAAATTGACGTGAACCAACGCGTGCTTTTTTCTCTTTCTTTTCCGCTACAGTGCCTCGTTAGGAACGGATTAAATGCGTTAAATGGACCTTGCGCGTTTCAGCGCGAAAAAAAAGTTCGCGCGGCCTCGCAGAAATCGAGGTTTTTTTTTCTTTTCATTAACGCGATAAAAGTCATTATGCTTTTTTCTTCCCGAGGTGCAGAGTAGTTTGTAAATATTTAGTTCATTGGATAATTAGTTATTTACCGGAGGATCATAATTAATTATCCCAAGACACCTAATCGGGGCGGATTCTGTTTTTATTGATCTTCGAAGCAGTTGGTTCTTTTTTTATGTCATCGGTATGTTAATTTACGATCTTCGTACATTTGCAAAATTACAGGACTGATTGTAGGAAAGGTGTTTCCATTGAAAATATTTTGAATAGCAACAAAATTGCCTAATATAATTCGATGCAACGAAAGTTTTGAATTTTTAGATTGATTTATTTTTATTATTATCCATAGTCTTTTTTTTCCGTGTATTGATGTTGTGAGTCTCTAGTAAGAATTTTAAAAACACTTTTATTATTTTCGTACTCTAAATCGGCGGGAAGAAAATCGGGAAAAAGAAAAAAAATCATCGCATATCAACATGCAAGTTTCAATGACGTTCATGACGTGAAGTTTGCAGAATACAAAGATTTTTTTTTTTTTTTCATTTTTATCATTATTCAAAGCCTTTTTTTGCAAATTAAGGTACAAATACTCTAACAGGAATACGTTTAAAAAATTCGAGCGATTTTCACAGCCAAAATTGACCAAAAGTGTTTTAGCAATTTAAAGGAATGAATTTTCGTTGCATTCCAACGATGCAGAATTCAACGTCATTCAATATCGTGGCAAATATGTGCATCAAAAATCGACCTTTGCAATCGTCAGATGGATACTTTAATTATGTGATACTTTGGACATAAATAAAACATTTTTTTTAAACAAAGTGCACCCAGATAGACAGTCTTGATTATCACGCCGTGCATACAATTGATGAATCAAATTTTACAGCATATTGACTACATGTCCTGATACAAAGCCATGCGCTCATTTAGTGTCATGAATGTACAAAACATTTTGATCTCAATATGTCGTTTACAAATGCATTTTCCGTTTAGAGCACGTCGAAGAAATCGCAAATTTTACGTCATACTGAAGCCATGTGTAGACATTTTGGCGTGTATTCACTATGGCAGCATTAATTAGTCTCATGAATTGTACTTGAGGGGTTATATACAGTCAGGAGGCCCAAAAAGATCGATTTTTCAAGAATTTTTCGTGAGAAGACCTTTAAATCTATTAACGTAAAAAATTGTACACATATGATGGTAACTTTTAACTGTATTTTAACATTTTTTATTTGTAACAATAATTATTTGCAAAGCTGCTATAGCTGATCTCCGGGAGCACCTCTAAAAAAGGCGTCTTGCGGTGAGCACGGTATCTCTGGACTGGATCATCTAAAATGAAAAAACCAAAAATATTTCGTTAATATAATGGATTATCTTGTAATTGATCGAGGAAATAAGCAAAATAATAATTTTTGACAAAATGGCGGCTTCTAAAAAAAAATCGATTTTTGACAAAAAATGTAGGCCTTGAATTGTTTACAAAATGGAAAATATTTATCGGTGAGAAAAAACCTTCGATTAATTACTAAAAAATATACTTGAAAAGATTGTGTTAAAATTTCACACTGATCGGTGCAGCCGTTTCCAAGAAAGGGGCCGTCCATATATTACGTCATCGATTTTTGCTGATTTTCGACCCCCCCCCCCCCCCCCTCCTACAATCATCCTATCGTCATTTCCTAATGACCCCCCCTCCTTTCGCAAAACTGACGTCATTACCAGTTTGGCAAAATTAAAACATTTGCGGATTTGAGAAAAATTGGGTAACATTAAAACATTTTGTTATAGAATCATCTTTTATTATTTTGTACTTTGGCAATGTTTATTAATATAATAATATTATTCTTCCCTATTCTTTACTTTTCATTGGATAGCTACCACATTTTGTTATAGAATCATCTTTTATTATTTTGTACTTTGGCAATGTTTATTAATATAATAATATTATTCTTCCCTATTCTTTACTTTTCTTTGGATAGCTCCCACGGAGTTTTCACCCATTCTTGCAAATCCTGGATCACGGGTAAAATCTCCGTATCCTCCCCATATTCATTTTGGCTCGATCGAACTATTTTCATATGTACGCTGTTATTTGAAGTTCTCGAATATAATGTAGATAAACCTTATGTAATAAATAAATAAATAATGAGTTCAATAATTAATACCATTAGGTACTTGCAAAATATTTTTCATCACTCATGCGGGGAAACTACTCTAGTTGTACAATATACTATCGTACATTTTGAAGTAACTGGTATCACAAGAATAACGTCAATTTCGAAACGCCCCCCGCCCCCCCCCCTCATCCATCATTTACCGTCATCAGCAGACGAACCTCCCCCCCCCCCCAAATTTAGAATGACGTAATATATGGACGGCCCCAAATCTTGCTCACCTACTTTAAAAACACCGTTTTGAGAAAAACGCGTTTAAAGTTTCAAAAGCACTTTCGAACGCTCTGACACGTCATTACAAATGTGCGTGTAACTTCGAGAATATTCACCGGCTTGACAAAAAATGTTCTGTGTGTGTGTACTTAAACATATGTACATTACGAAACAAAAAAAAATTAAATCGATTTTTCGCAAATTTTAACTGTATATAACCCCTTAACATAAACGCAATTTTGTTTACGGTGATGAAGACATTTCATGAGCTCATTCAGTATCGTGAATTTTAAATCCATCGTGACTTAAATTTGTCGTTTCAAAATGCATCATCCGTTAACTACAAGATGAACTCATAAGACGGCAAATTTGAATTTTACAATGAATATTTGCAGATTGACGTCATATGGAAGTTATCCAATGACTTTTGTTGGTGAGTTCACTGGGTTAACATTCGTAGTAGACATGACATGCAAACAATATGACGGCGATATGCATATTTCTCAATGATCATCACATGAACACAGAATGACGGTGATATGTGTATTTTCCAGTGATACGTTCGATGAGCGCAATATGATGGCGATGTGCACATTGATCAAAATCAATAATGGTAAAAATATATAGGCAAAGATACAAAGAACGTTTACACAAGTGTTAGAATTGCTAAGTAGCTAGCGCACTGGCTCTAGAATTAGAAGACGTAAGTTCAAATCCCGAGGGTGGGTAAAAACTTTAACAAGGCAGGATACGTTTTAATCCAATTATCATATAGACAGGAACATAAATAAAGCATATGGAAACACAAACAATACTGCCAGATCTTTTTTATTCCAAATTTTTTAATTTTTCACGGCGTGACACCCATATAAACTCCATATGAGCACAACATAGTTACGTCACCCCATGTCACCAATATAAGATCCATAGGAGCACGACAATTTCTTCACGCCGTGACACCCATATGAGCCCCATATGCACTCACTTATGGTTGGATATTCTTGAGCCGATTTTGCTAGTGCTGATGAATTCACCGCATGCATACTCGCGTGAGAACAACTTTGCTTCATTTGGATTTGTTATTGTGAATCATCGTGCGATACGAATATGACTTACAAGGAACATCGCTCAGGTGATTCGCTTCGATTTTGTTGAAATTTGGATACTTTATGAAGCACCGAAAAGTAAGCGATACGTATTTTTTTAATCGGCGGAAAACGGTTTTAAGGGGTGGTTCACCCTCGGAAAAGCCCCTCTAGGGGTGGTTCACCCCTTCATTTTTTTTTGCAATTTCACTATATTGGATTTTTCATTGCTTCGGATTAGAAGAATTTTCGTTTTTGGGTAATTGAAATCGGTGGACTCCTTGTGTGTGAAACTGCTATATTACCCCTAGAAATGCCTTTTTTCGAGAGGCGGTTTCAGCCCTTAAAACCATTTTTCCGGCGATAAAAAACATACGTATCGCTTACTTTTTGGTGCTTTATAACATATGTAAATTTCAACAAAATCGAAGGGTGTCACCTGAGGGATGTTCCTTGTCGGAGGAGAGCACTCATAAAGGACACATAGCTGTGTGATTTTCTATGCCTTATAGCAGATCTACATATGATGCCAATATGAGCTAAATTTGTCTATCCGGGATTATTTAAAGCATTTTCTTTCGAATTGAGGTACGAAAACTCTGATAAGAATACGTAAAAAAAAAATCGAGCTATTGTTACAGCCAAAACTGGCCAAATATATTTGAGCAATTTAAAAGAATGAATTTTCGGTGCATTCTAACGATGTAAACTTCAACGTCATTCAATATCGTGGTAATTATGTGCATCAAAAATCGACTTCTGGAATCGTCAGATGGATACTTTAATTATGTAATATTTTGGGCAACAATAAACCATTTTATTTCGACAAAGCGCCTTGTGAATACTTGGCAAAGAAAATCATTTTTATGATTATTATTTCGTGTCAGGCACACTCTTCTGTAGCGAAAAATAGAATAAGCCATTATTGTGCACGTTCCCGTTTTGCTGATTTTCCGGAACTATTCCTTAGTAATCTTTTGTCTATGTGAGTAAAAAGCTGCAAGATATTTCAATCAAATTGCACATTTTTTATCAATGATACTTTATTTGTTCGAACGAATGAAAATATACTCTATCCGTTCAATAAAATTGAGCCCGATGTCTCATCATTGAATTGAATTTTGAGCAGTTCTGAATTATGTCGTAATTCATTTAAAAAAATTATTTTCAGAAAATCTCTATTTATTTACCGATGTTTACCGATTTTCACAAAAATCTATTAGTTTACCGATTTTATTCATTTTGTTGATTGATTTGCACATAATCTCTATTCATTTATAAATTTGAACACATCTCTAAAATACATTTTTCAAAACAAACCTTTCTTATGAATTATGTAGTAATTCATAAAAAAAAATATATTTTCAGAAAATCTCTATTAATTTACCGATTTTTAAAATAATATCTCCATTTATTTACCGATTTTTACCGATATTCACAAAAATCTATTAATTTACCGATTTTATCCATTTCGTTTACTGATTTTCACAAAATGTCTATTAATTTATAAATTTGAACACAATATCTCTAAAATAAATTCTTCAAAACAAACCTTTCTCTGTGAGAAAGCTAAAATTGGCCGAACAGTTTTCATGCAACGTACGAATAGGGGATAGTAAGAGTCACGTGGTATTCGCAACCCTCCGAAATTCACAATTTACGGTGAATATACGAGCGCAAGAGAGCAGGCGCTTTATGGGTGTCGGAGGGAGAGTGGGCATAATTGATCTATGCGTTTTTCTACCAGCTGCGAACAATGGCGTCGCCCTTCGTTTCCCTCGCGTCTGCTTTATTGCACTCGTCGAATGAATTTATTTCCACAGATAAGCCAAAATGAAGTCCAACCATTTTTCATAATTTCTTTCCCTGACTTTTATTCAAATTTGCGCCGACTCTTTACCACATATTTAATACTCACGTGTAGCTTCGTTGCACTCGAGGTACAAATGTATTTGCGTGGGGGCGCCAAAATGAAGGACGACCTTTTTTGAAAGTAACGTTTGTTTTTGTATTTTTAAAGGACCGTTAATGAAAACCACGAAGAACAGCAGAAATGTCCACAATTTAGTGATTCATTGTGTGTCGGGTAAAGGAAGAAGTCTCACAGGTGCAGACTCGAGGGGCAGCTTCGGGTCTGCATTAACTTGGGGTCCAAAAAACAGGTCGATTTTCAATATTTTTTGCTGATGAAAATATCGGGTCAACGAGCTCGGGATTTTTTACACGATTAATATGAAGTTGAAGTTTGTATCGTTGGAATGCAATGAAAATTAATCCTTCTAAATTTGTTTTATTTATTTTGGCACATTTCCCCTATCAAAATCTTTCAGCCATTTGTAAAGATATTTATTCAGCGATCTACAATATACATTTATGAAATAATATCTATAATAATGAAAATATGGTAAATCAAATGTGAAAAAGACCTTTCGTTGCGTTCCAACGATGCAAACTTTAATATCATCAATTGATACATAGTCTTGCCAAATTTAGGTTCCTTTTTAATGCACCAATATTGATAAGCAATAAAGTTATTATTGTTTCAACAACGTGCTACCGTTGTTGCATCTTTTTGGCAACTAAGGTCATCTGAAATTTAAAATTAAAAAATGTACTGTTAGTATAATAATCAAACTTTCGTATACCCTGTAACCTTTTTGAAATTTTGAAAGTTACGAAAATGGCAAGTTCTAGAAAAAAAACTTTATTCTTCGACCAAAAAATAACTTTAATTATTTGTTATGAACAAATGGATAAAGATATTGAAAAATCATTCAGTCCTACACTAGAAAACGTTACAAACTATGCTCTGTCTGAATTTAAAGTGAATCGAACGAAATGAGGTTGAAGTTTGCATCGTTGGAATGCAACGAAAATTATGGGTCTGATTTGAATCATTGGAACGCAACGAAATCTAATTCTTTTCGGTTACTTACATTTTTTTCGCCGCTTTATAGGTTTTCATATATTTTTATTAGAAATGTATGACCTCAATTTGCAAAAAAAGACTGAATAATGATAAAAATAAATGTATAAAAAGAAGAAGAAAAAATTGTTGCATTCCAACGATGCATACTTCAACGTCGTACGAAAATTATGGTCGTGAAGTTTGCATCGTTGGAACGCAACGAAAGTTCTTTTTTACATTTTTATAATTATAAAATACCTATTTTTTGAAAATAGATTTATATTGTGCATTGCTAAACAAAAATCTTATGGTTGTAGGCAAAATTTATCAAAAGAAATAAAAATAATTCAGAAATATCAATTTTCGTTGCGTTCCAACGATACAAACTTCAACTTCATCGGAAATTAATATTTCTCAATTCCTTTATTTTCATTTGCCAGATCTTACCCCAAAAAATCCTTTATCCATTTTTTAAGATATTTCTTTAGCGATCTACAATATAAATCTAAAAAAATATCTATAACAATGAAAATACGAAAAATAAAATGTAAAAAAGAACTTTCGGTGCGTTTCAACAATACAAACTTCAACACCATCGAATGAATACATTTTGAGATACGACTTACAGCTTTTCAAAAAACATTCTCGAGTAAAACGTAAAAAAAAACAAAAGGTCTCCGTAGCCCAGTGGGCGATTTGGCCTTTCACAAAAATAATGTTAAAGTTTGCAACGTTGGAATGCAACGAAATTTTTTTTTTAATGATTTAATACTTCATTTCCATTATTATCCAAGATGTTTTCTTGGCAGTTTATGTTGTAGATTTATAATCCGGATCCTGAAAGACGTTCGACTTAATTTTGTAGCCCAAATTCGCTACATAAAAATTCGGGTAATTAAAAAAAAAGCATTGCATCCCAACGATGCAAACTTCGATATCACATCCAAAAATCCTCAAAACAGCTTTTTTGAGTGTCCAAAAATCCTTAATCAGCTTTTTTGAGTGTTTACAAAAATTTTCTTTTCAAAATGGAATTAAGATCTTAGGCAGAAAAATATGCAACAAAAAGCCGTATTTTTTAATTTTTTATAGGCCCCTTAAAAATGCGCATGTCGACGTAAATAAATAAAAATGTTTTATATTCATTGAAAAAAAATCCACAGCGCGATAAGAAGCAACGTCGTTGTAAAAGCATGAGATTCATGACTCAACGCTACGTGCAATCGTCCTTACGATAATTTACGTGTGCACCGAGGACTTTCTAATTGCGCATGGACGCACGGATATAGGGGAAAAGATTCGGAGTAATTATCGGAAGGAAAACCTCTCCCGTTACTTTTATGCACTCGAGAAATCTCCAATATTAAACAAATGTTAAACATTTTTTATTCATTTTATACTCTTTTAAAAATATTTCGTACTTATTTTTGTGAAATTTTGTTGACATAATAACAGCAAGAAAAGAAAATTCGCACCTGAACGCAATAAAAAACAGAAACAAAGAGAATGACGATGAAGTTGAAGTTTGCATGGTTGGGACACAACGAAAATTAATATTTCTGAATTCTTTCTAGATCTTTTGGTGAATTTTGCCTACAAAAAACCTTTAACAATTTTCAAACATATTTGTTTAGCGATCTACAATATTAATATAATTTAAAAAGATCTATAATGATGATAATATGGAAAATAAAATGTAAAAAAGGACTTTCGTTGCGTTCCAACGTTGCAAACTCGAACACCATGAATGACGTCAGTGTAGACGAGGTCTTCGAATAAGGCTTGCGAAGTGGAGAATCACCGAAACGATATTGGGACCTAACTTAATTTTTTCATTCCAATCCCACGAATGTCGACAAATCTCAATCACGAGCGTTTTTCTTCTTCGATTTCTCGAAAAATTCCCCTCGAGTTCTCACGAGAATTGACCTTTTCGAGAGAAGGAGATGGCTCGGGATGAAAAAAAAAAAAAAACTGTGAGTCGATATCAGATCTAGAGAAGATGCGAACGATCGGCCGAAGTATTACTGGCCTTAGGGAAGCCACTTCAGGGCAGCTAAAGGAAAAAGATCACTTTTCCTTTACAATACGGAAAGTCGAATCTCCTCGTGGAGAAAGTAATCTTTTTTTTTTTTATTATGTATCTACAACGTATCAAAATCATGGGAAGCAAACGTGGACGAATCGTTAAGTTTAATTACTTTGTAACTAATTTCATGGAATTGAAGTTCGCATCGTTGGAATGCAACGAAAATTCTTTTCAATTTCTTATTTTTATTCTCCGAAATCATCCTTTGCAAATTTGTTCTAGATCGCTAAATAAGAACCCTAAAAAATATTTGCGTGATTTTCGTAGCTCTAATGTGCCAAAGGAAATTTTGGAAATGAAATAAAAACATTTTCGTTTCATTTCAACGATGCAAACTTCAACGTCGTCTAATTTCGTTGTCCAACTGGAAGACATTTTTCACGCTATTTTGGAGCAAAAAAATCGGTCATTTTTTCGCAAATACTTTAGTCTTGATTTGCACTTTCGGTCGGAAATAGATATTATTTCGCGCAGTAAGATTTAGGGCACAAATTGGTTTTTTAAATTCTATTGCCAAATGGCCTTTGATTTTGTTTGATATTTTTTGAATAATACAATTATGGAGTTTTGGATGGAGTCGAAGTTTGCATCGTTGGAATGAAACGAATTTTGTTCTCAATTTCTAGTTTTCATTATTATCACAAATTATACTTTGCAATTTTTTTTGTAGATAGCTGAATGAAAATCTTGAAAAATGTTTCCGTGCTTTTTATAGCCCAAATCTGCCAAAAGAAATTTGGGAAATTGACAACAAAAAAATAATTTTCATTCCAACGATGCAAACTTCAACGCCATCATTTTTTACAGTTGAATCATGAAATGGTACTGAAGTTTGCATCGTTGGAATGCAACGACCTTTTCGTTGATTTTTCATGTCTTTATTTCTATGCTTTTCCGAAGCCTTCTTTTTTTTGGCAAATTAAGGTCGTAAATCTCTAATAAGAATACGTAAAAACGTTCGAGTAATTTTTACCGCCAAAAAAATTAGAGCAATTAAGAACAATTGATTTTCGTGGCGTTCCAACGATGCAAACTTCATAATTAATAAACTGCTTATTAGCTAAGCTATAAAACCAAAAGCTACAAAAAAAGATTTTAGGTAATAATTAAAGACATGAAATAATCACTAAGAATCGCTGTTGCATTCCAACGGTGCAAACTTCAACGCCATAACAAAGAACCATCAACGTTTTATAGACAGATGTTTGAGGATGCTGATTTTTTCAAACCTAGATACCTCCAACGAAAGATCAATCTTGACGTTTTCGTAAGTATGGTGTTGAAGTTTGCATCGTTGAACCGCAATAAAAGTTTGTTTTTGCATTTTATCTTCCATATTTTTATTTAAAAAAATGATGAAAATTTGATGAAAAAATAGTTGAAGGATTTTTATAGGCCAAATCTGCCAAAAGAAATTAAAGGAATTCAGAAATATTAATTTTCGTTGCACTCCAACGAGGCAAACTTCAAATTCATCCATAAGTTCCTTTACATCTTTTTCGAGAAAAAAAAAGATTTAAATCTGGACAATTTTGCGAAGTTTTCTATGAGAAATCGCGAATGTAGTCTGAGTCGATATATGTGCAGATAAAAGTCGCGGTTCTTGACGTTTAAAAATTCCAGCGCAATTCACGATTTTTCATAAGAAATTGCGCTGAATCCGCGAAATTTTAATTTTGTTTTCCCCTCGCGAACGATGGAATTTGTGGAAACTTGGAAGTTGCATTTTTATCGGACATATCGACGTCCGGAAAAATATTCAGTACCCTCATTTATAGACTGAACGCTTGACCTTGCGTGCGTAATTAGATATCAACTTTGAAAAAATCTTCCACCTCCGACTTCCGGAAATCTTCCAATTTAGACGAACAGAGATGTGTCCGTCGATATGTCTTAATTGTGGCGCGATGTGTGACTCAGCGGGCAAGTGCCGTTGATTCCTAGTGATCGAGGACCAAATTGATTGCATATCGGGCGATCGAATGCGGATTCGTACAGAATTAAACTTCGAGTTCGGGCTTCTCACCGATAATCGGTAACGATTCAATCAACCGCGCTTCGTGAAGCCGCGTGACTCATAGAGCGGTTGTCAAGAAAGGAGAGGGTTTCCTAGCGATCCCCTCTCGGCCTGTGCTCTTGCACATGTACAGATAGGTACGAAACCATACGCAAGTGACACTGTATTGGTAGCTCGAAAAAGAGCATAGCCTGTCCACAATTCACGTACTTAAGGGCGGGGTAAGGTATTTAAATTTTTTTTATTTTTTAAATGAATGCATAATATATCAAGAATATTGTGTTAAAATTTCAAGTCGATCGGAGTAAAATTGACGAAGTTATGAGTATTTGAGCGTCTATTGCTCCATGCCGTTCTCTTCTCTTCTGCGTTTTTCAAACCGTTTTTCTGAGACTTGTCATATTTGAAGTCCGCGTGCACGATAACTCAAAATCTACTGGACCAATCGCTTTGAAATTTTGCACCGTACTTCTTCACATAATTCACCAGGTATTGTCGAGAGCTTTTTTGTTTTTTTAAATAATTACTAATTTTTTAACAACAAATTAGCCGATTTTTTTAGCGAAAATCGGGTTTTTGGCTCCCAAGTGCTACGAAAAATCGAAAAAAAAATCCTCCCGTCATTACCTCGAGAAACATCTCCTTTAACAAATGCATTTTTATTTTTTTGTTTCAAATGATTCTGTTGCGAGTTATGGTGCACACCGTAAACCAACTTTTTTTCGAGGCGCCTCCGGGGTTTAATTTTCACTCGCTCAATTTTGAATATTTTGCAATGCAAATTTAGGAGAATGCTGTTCAAATGTTACTTTATTATATGTCAATTTTTCAATAAACGAACATTATTCGTTACGCCAAAAAAAATCTTAAAAACATGCCTTTTTTCGCCGAATTAACTTTACCCCGCCGTTAAGGCCTTAGGCCACTTCAGAGGCCGAAAAAATAGTCTTTTTGGGGATTTTGTTTTTCAGAAAAACTACTAAACAAATCAAGATTACAAAAAAGGGTGTTTATCATACATATACAATACGTATACAATAATTTTTTTGAAGCGATTAATTCCAAAATGGCGACTCTGCAGCGTTTATCTCAAAACTGCATTTTTTAAGTTGGCCGGAAACATAACTCAGACAATGTTCAACCGATTCACTTTAAATGTTGAATATATATGGAACTAACAATTATCTGACGATTTTTCAGGCAAATTTGTGGAAAGTGAAAAAATTGCCTAAAAAATCGTCAGATAATTCTTAATAACAAATGAACTATGCAATATGAAAAAAAAAATCCTACGTACTTCCATAGACAATGTATTTATCAAGATATATTCAACATTTCAAGTGAATCGGTTGAAAATTGTCTGAGTTATGTTTCCGGCCAATTTAAAAAATGCAGTTTTGAGAAAGAGATAGTTTTCGATAAAGATAAAGAGATAAGATAGTTTTGAGATAAAGATATTTTTTCTGAAAAAAAAATCCCCAAAGAGTCTATTGTTTCGGCCTCTAGAGTGACCTAACCCCTTAATCCTGATGCCTGTTTGTTTGTCAATAGCTGACACACGTGTGAATATCTATTTATCTAATACTTATTATTCAAGGTGTAATGTAATGAATGGATAATCCTGCAACTGTCGATAGGTCACATCATGTCTAACTATATGCTGGAATTTCAGTTTAGTAAAAGTCCTACGGTTTTCGAAATTTTGGGCTTCATGTTGATTTTTTGGAAAAGGTCATCTGCTTTTGGATGTTCGCATGCCATTTCTACAAATGATATGAATTGACAATAACTAAGCAACTTTGTAAAGTAATTGGCACGATATGCGTAGTACATTTTTTTTTTACACCGCAGGTTATCAAAGCTAGATGTTCAAATTGGTTTGTATGAAAATTCTGCATGAGATCTGTTTTCATAAAGCTTCCTTAACATTAAAGATAAAAAAGAAGGCTTTTCTAGATAAAACAAATGACCAAGAGTTTTTTTTTAACAGAGTTTATCAATATATAATTTAATTATAAACATGTAATTATAAAACAATCACTTATATATTTAAAATGTTGCTGAAGTTTGCATAGTTGAAGTGCAACGAAAATGCTTCTTTGTTTTTTCATTTCCTCATTTTTCTTACTATCTTAACTTTTTCTTTGCAGTTTTAGGTTATGGATCCCTAATGAGGATCTTCAAAAACATTTGAGTAATATTTGTGGCCTAAATGTGCTAAAAAAAAAGCCGTACGAAAAAAATCGTTGTATTCTAACGATGCAAACTGCAATATCATAATTGAATATGTGATCATAGCATATTGAGGTTAGCATCGTTGGAATGCAAGTAAAATTATTTCCTTTTAGTTTCCCAAGTTTCTTCGGCTGATTCGAGCTACGAAAATCACGCAAAAGTTTTTGAGGATTCTGATTTAGCGATCTACAAGAAATTTCCATAATTTTATTTTGGATAATAATGATAACAATATATTGCAAAGAATTTGCCTTGCATTTCATCCATGCAAACTTTAACCCCATATCATAACAGAACTTGTAATTATCACTATTTTTCCCAGTAATCAACTTGGAGCAATTTTTATCTATTCGCAATAGATAATTAATCTTCTCGATTCTTACTGAGAATTATAAGATCAATTCAATTAATTTTATCAATAATTGTTCAATCAACAACAGAATTTTTGTGACCTTATGTATTGTATAATGTGTTTTTCAACTTAACGAATAACAATTATTGTTTCCGAATTTAAATCTCAATGTTAATTTGTTGCTGTTTCAAAAACGAAAAATGTAATTATTATTTCGTATGATTATGAATTTTCTAAATACATTATCAGAATTGCTACGTTTCTCCAAAATTCTTTCAATACAATTATGCCGCTCTTCCAATTCTTTTATCCTGAAATTTAGATTTTGCAAGAAGAAAACGATTTTTATCGTAGTTCGTTGAAATTTAACATCCTTGGAATGCAACGAAAATTGTTTTTCATGTTTTTACTTCTTAATTCTCATTATGACGTGGGAGTTTGCATCGTTGGAATGCAACAAAATCTGATTTACTCTCAATTTCTCCAATTTCCTTTATCGGATTTGAGGAACGAAAAACGCGCAAATATTTTTTAGAACTTTTATTTCACAATCTAAAACAAATTTCTAAAATATGGATTTGGATAATAAAGAAAAAAAAATTGAAACGAACTTTCGTTGCATTTCAACGATGCAAACTTTAACCCTAATTTTCATGACTATCAATCTTATTTCTAATTTTTTTCCTGCGCAATTTTATCATTGTTGTCCATTTAGGTTTTAGGTTTCTAATGAAGATTATGAAAAAAACTTTTGAGTGATTTTCGTGGCATGAAACTGGCGAAAAAAAAACCTGTACGAGTAAAAAACACTTATCAATGCACTTTTGGAGTGCAAGCGTCAACATCGTACTTTTTTTTACCGCGATAACGTTTCGTCGAAACTTGCGGTGAACCCCGCAAGAAATCATCGCCCACGTGTGGCAAACGAACATTTTGTTGTACGAAACGGCAGAGTGAAGATCGCAAAGGGGAAGGAAAGGGGACAAGGTTTGGTGGAATCGATCGTGTCCGTGTGGGAATCTCGTATGGATCGCAAATGAGCAAAAAGGGGGGAGGCGGGGGGCTAGTACGCGTGTGCGATTAAATTGAAATTTTGCGTGGGGGTTGCAAGTCCAACGTAGTAATCACTGCTATATTTATACAACGTTCAATCGTCAGCATCGATCGGAAATATTCCGTAGAAATATATTGTCACTCTTCTATGACGATAAAAGCGTCGGCGGGAAATTCTTATTTTCCGCTGTGTTATTTTCTTTATTTTTATAAAGAAAATTAACGAAACTCCGTTCCTAACAAGAAACGGAAGATCAATCACGAATTTTGTGTCTCGAACTCACGATCTTGAAGTTTGCCTCGTTGGACCGCAACGTAGATTAATTGTTTTTCGTTGATAAACATTTTTTTAGCCGATTTAGGCTAGAAAAATCATTCGACCGTTTTTACCTATTTTTATTACAGATTTACGATCTTAAGATGCAAAAAAAGATTTCGAATAATAATTCAAATAAAAAAATAAAATAATCGTTGCATTCCAACGATGCAAAATTCAACGTCATACGAATCCTTCAATGACAATCGATGAAATGTCCTAGATCTCGAGAAACTTGTAAAATATTCTTTTGCAATTTGCCTTTTTTAATCGCCCTTAAGTGGCAATGGTACTAGAGCGGTAGGAAGTGTCGGAAAATTTGAGCGCGAAGAAAAAACCAACATTTTTCGTCATCCGCAAGACAATATCTAAAAAAATACGTAGGGAATTTAAAAAATATTGTTTTCATAAAAATAGAAAGCATTTAATGTTTCATTTCTGGACCAAACAATCGTGGTAAATTGTTTATAACAAGAAGATTTTTCAAGATATGGAAACCTGCGCTGTTGGAGTTTGCATCCTTGGAGTACAACGGAAAAGTTTTTTAAATTTTATTTCTTTTCCATTTTTATTGCTATCCAAAATCTTTTTCGATAGATTTAGGCTGTAGGTCTTTAATGAGGATCTTAAAAAATGATGCCGTAACTGTGTTTGGTCCAAAAAAGTTTGTTATGAGAAATAAATCATTTTCGTTTCGTATAACGATGCAAACTTCTATATCATGAAGACTCTGTGAAGATTTGGAGTTTATGCAAGTTGTACTGCAATTGAAAAATAGCAGTATTGGAAAAATCGCCTCGAAAGTATGTGTCACATTATTTTAGGCTTGAAAGTGAACATTTGGTAGTTGAAATAGCAACCTTTCGATATCGACCAGTCGCACTTTTTCTCCAAAACTCTAAAGTATAACTTAATCCTAAAAAAATTGTTTCTCTCAGCGTCTCCGGACCAGTGATTTTCATTGAACAATTTTCTTGCCCTGCAGAAAATTAGCGGATTTTGATATTTCAGGTCTGATGTGATGTTGAAATTTGCATCATTGGAATGCAACGCAATATTGGTTTTTTAACTGCTCAATTTTTTGCCAGATTTAAGTCACGAAAATCGTCAAAACGATTTTTTCAGGATCCTCATTAGAGATAGGGTACTGAAGTTTGCATCTTTGGAATGCAACGAAAATGCATTTTTTTCGTAGGGCAAAGGTGTACGGGTTAATCCCATGAGGTGAGATGATCATTTTCAATAGCAACGAAACTATTAACGATATCTAGTGGTATTCTCTGGTAAAACATAGCCCCCCCCCCCCCCCCCCCGCGTTAGTTAATTCATGATGGCGGTGTGAGCGACGCACTGGTTGTGACCGAAAAAATTAAATTGTGATATGTTGATCTAAGGCAAGGTTGACTTTAAGCTTAGGTAACTTTTATTGCATACTGTCAGTTGCAATCATCGCTGTGTTTGTGGCTTGATAATATGCTCAATTTGGGTTTTGGTTGGAGTGGTAACAGTGGAATACTTATATGTTATGTTACCGAGCAATGAATGCAAAAGTTGAGTTTGGAGCAAGATGATTCCCTCCTAGGTGTATATGATGATCCCTAGGGATCATCCTGTACACAAATAACGTACCTACTTTATTTTTGTTAAATAGATTGTATATTTATGTTCAAACTATACTACTACTGTATATTTGATCTCACAAACAATAATTGATTTAACTAAGTGATTTAAGACTGGCTGTAGAAGACTGGTTTAGTTTAATTCTGGTTGGGTGCGATAAAATTTATAATATAAAGGTAATTCAACTTGTAAGTTCAGTTTATGGTGTATACCTATGATTAATATATATATAAAGGTATTGTAAACTTCAGCATATTTTTATTTACATTTACCTAATTTCTCCAAAATAAACACAAATCCCAAAACAGGGGTATGACGATCCGGGGGATCGTCTTGCCCACACCCTAAGGATCCTTATGTAAGGTTTAAAAAAGAAAAGTCTTTTTATCGAAACCCTAAGAAATTGAATATTTCGAATATGCCAATCGTAAGACAGATATATATGCCAATATTCAACGCTTTTAGATTTTAATTGTGTTGAAAATATTTGAAATTCCGAGCCTTCTCCTTTAGGGGGATCATCTCGTACACCTTTCCCCTATTCCCGTATCTTTTTTTAGCACATTCAGGCTACCAAAGTTACCGAAACAATTTTAAGATGGCTTTTTCTAAAATTGCAATCAAAAACTGCAAATCGAGATTTTATATTATAAAAAAAACCAAGAAATTAAAATATGCAGCGGATTTTTCGTTGTGTTCGAACGAAACAAACTTCAACACCATTCAGACATCTATAACCTAAAACAGCAGAAAAATATTCCGGGATGATGATAACGATCTAACAACTTTCGCTGCTCTCCAGCGATGCACACACCTACCACCTAATTAGATTCAGTGTGTTTAATCATGTGATCAGTTCCCTATATGATTAAGAAGAAATCAGAGTAAATACCGTACTCCATGTCTCGTTTAGTGATTCGTAACGTGTGAACATTTCAATTAGCAACGCGTAGCGTTCAAGTTATTTCTGCAAACAGTCGTGCACGCACGCAGTTAATTGCAGAAAAGTTCACGTGCGGGAGAATCGTTAAGGCGTTTATGGGCATAGGAGCGGCTTCACTGTATCAAAGATTTCTGCGGTAAAGACGCGCGCGTAAGCGTTGTACAAAAAAAGAAAGAAACGAAAAAAAAACCATCGTCCGTGGGCCACGAGGAAGAATAAAGTTAGCGGTCGGAAACTAAAACCTGGTGGAAAATTAGGATTGAAGACCGGAATCGTGGGTATGAGTAGAACAAGAAAATAAATAACAGAAAATCGTTTTTATTCGGGAGATGATTGAAATAGGCAGCGTTCGAAAGAATAATGATTTCGAATTGTTAATATTATTTCCAATATTCCTACGTGCCCTTGGGCTTTTTCAATTTTTGTCACTTCACTACTTCGGGGCGTCCATAAATTACGTAATTTTAAAATAGGAGGAGGGGTCTGGTCGTTGGATGACGATAACGATAATTGGATTATAACGATAGGAAGGATAGGATGATTTGGGGGGGGGGGGCTAAAAATCAGCAACAATGGATGACGTAATATATGGACGGCTCCTTCCGGTGCCTGAGCTATCCCTAGAGTGTTGTCTACGGCCACTCTTTCCCAATGCACTTGGGTATCGCGTTTCCACGGGGGCACCGGGAAACTAAGAAAAACCTGTGCCGATACAGCCGGCTATATTTTCACTGGTTTGTCAGCTCTGTTACCATCGGAATTTCAGTTGAAAAGTCTCGATAGTCGGCGCGTAAGCTAGTGCGTGAGTGAACGGTCACCCATCCGAGTATTAGCCCAGGCCTACGCAGTTTGTCAGGGCAGTCTGTGTTATTGAATTTTCTTCTGACCATACAATATTGACATTTTTGTTATTAGAACATCTAGAAAATTCTGATGACAATTCTTAGCAATTATCAACAATTACAAAAAATGGCGGGCACTGAAAAGGAGGGCAACACTGTAACTGCCCTTTTTCGACCGTTTTCTTTGGAATATTTTTAAAAGAAAGGAATAAAATACATCGTCAAAAGAACTTTTAGGCTTTATTAGGTATATATTGAAGTATGTAAAAAAATGTATTCGTCAAAAGAGTACAAAATGGTGGTGCACGAGTCGATATAACACTGTTGGTTCTCAGCCAACCCTCTCCGCAGCACGCAGTAGAACTGTCGTAAATTTAATCCGGTAACTAAGAGTGAAATGTTTTCGTTCATTATATTAGTTTCAGTCAAGGAAGAGGGGAACTTAAAAAATGATAAAAAAATCTACAGATACTACACACAGTGCAACAATCTCATGGTATTGACAAAGTAATCCGACATTTCGGGTAATAAAAAACAGATACATGTAAATTTTCATCTATCCATCCATTCATCCAATCATCCATCCATCCATCCATCCATCCATCCATCCATCCATCCATCCATCCATCCATCGATCCAACCATCCATCCATCCATCCATCCATCCACCCATCTTCCATCCATCTTCCATCCATCCATCCATCCATCCATCCATCCATCCATCCATCCACCCATCCATCCATCCATCCATCCATCCATCCATCCATCCATCCATCCATCCATCCATGCATCCATCCATCCATCCATCCATCCATCCATCCATCCATCCATCCATCCATCCATCTATCCATCCATCTGTGTATCCATCCATTCATCTAGCCATCCATCCATCCATCCATCCATCTACATTTAATTCACACTACATTGCAATTTTTAATTGCAGATGTACACTACATGTCTGCCGGCATGTTGCAGACCCCCACTCTACTACAGCACAGTGGCAGTAGAGTGAGGGTAGCGTTAGTTTCGTGTGACATCCAGCTAACTCAGCCCTCTATACCCAGCCACCCCCAACAAACATAGACATTTTTAAAAGCATAAAAAATGCTAAAACATAGAGACGAGTTGGAAAAAAGTTAAGTTTTTTTACCATAATTTTCATATAAGACGTGATATATTTTTTTAGAATTTTCAATTCATCGAAAAAACCGCTCGTAGTTGACTGTTAAAGCAATTTAAGAAGCCACAGTTAAAATTTCCAGTCGATTGGACGAAAATTGTTCGAATTCTGCGTGCCTATTTAAAAAACATGGTTTTGAGAAAAACGTGTTTGAAGTCAACGGTTTTATAGAAGCTATGACATTTTTTTCCATAATCTAAGGCCACCTAGTGGTACAAAATAAAACGATTTTTAGTCGGTAACTTTTTTTCCAAAGATAATAATTACTAGAATCGAGAACCACTTTAAAACTGTTTTTTTTCAGCTATTAACGAATATGCATCATATTTTTGGAGATTCAAAAGATTTTTCAAAAGTGTTTCCGGATAAAACGATTTTTCGAAAATTTTACATTGGTGTCCTCCCTTAACGAAAGTTGGCCGAAAAAAATGTTTGCGTATTAATTCGCTCGACGATGACGAATTTATTTCTTTTTGTTGTGTTCCATGATTATGAATTGTTTATTCGCGACCTTGGTAAAAGACGATGCTACTTCACTCGTAGCTCTTTTCCGGGTGAACGCCGTCGCGATCGATACGCTCGGGCTAGACCACAGTTTACGGAAATGCACCGCGGAGCCATGGCGAATATATTTTTTTCTTTCGATGCGCGAGAGAATGAAATATATGTAAAATAAAAAACAATAAAATATATGGTCTTTAAGTTTGGATCGTTGGAACGCAATTGGAGTTAATTCTTTTTCGTTGATAACATTTATTTTTGTCCTATTTAGACTATGGAAATCATGCGAATGTTTTTACGTATTTTTATTACAAACTTACGATCCCAATTTGCCAACAAAAGGTCTTTAATAATGGTAGAAATAAAGAAATTAAAAAATCCTTGCGTTCCAACGATACAAACTTCAACCCCATATAAACCATGGTCTCGAAGTTTGCATCGTTGTAACGAAACGACTTTTTTCTTCAATTTTTCTCATCACCCGAAATATTTTCGGGTGAATTTGGTTTATAGAAATCAGAAAAAAAAACTAAATGTTTTAGTTATTCTCGTAGTTATTCTCTTAAACTACAGAAAATGGGAGATAGGGGGTTGACGATTAGAAAAATGAATTTTCGTTGCACTTGAACGATCCAAACTTTAAGATCATTAAAATGTAACGATTGTAAAGAGTTGGTATAAAAGAAATGTAGACGAAGATTCAAAGTTTACGCTAAATTCATCGAGATAAGCAATGTGTTTGCTGTCTTATTTTGTTTTATTTCTACTTGCTCTTGTCTTACTTTACCATGTACAAATGCACATAGTACGTTTATGGGACTCTTGCAGGCAATTCGGATCTATTTCCGTCCTTGCTCTATTTCGACCACGCAAATATCTAGAGCTCTCTCTCTATCTCTCTCTTTCTCTCTCCCTCCCTCCCTCTCAGTACGAAAAGTCACTAAGAATAGCGAAGGAACGATCAAATCTTCAGTTCCTAAATGAGCTGCTTGCATCCAAAGTTCTCGAACTGCAACGGCTTTGTTTATTTATCAGGATGTAAAAAAAACGGTGAGTCATCGATATCTTTCGATGCGGGAAAAAATACGATTTTTCAACTCGAATAAAATATCCTGAAGAACGAGGTCTTATGAAATCTCGAGTATCGCGATAATTAAGAGAAGCAACGCAAAAAATAGCGTGTAGTCCTTGTCGAAAAGCATCGCGCGTGTGTACTCTTCGACGAGAAGTTGCACACGTGGGCGACGTTCCCTAATAAGGACTCCCATACACCGAAAGAGCCCTCTCTTACCTTGTAATATCGCATTCGTTCTCCCGATCTCATCATCGTCTATCGTTCGTTTCTCAATGCTTATCTCTATCTCTCTCTCTCTCCCTCTCCCCTTCTCTCGACCGCGGTATCGAAATACTCTTATCGCCATCGATCCCCGCCAAATTCAATTAGATTTATTCGCTTTTTCATACGTGACGTATGAACTTACAACAGCTGTCCATGATTCATTTCATGACCAAAAATCGCGAAACTGTTTCCAATTTTTTCAATCCTCAAGAAAAATGGTGCCTTAAAAGCGCATATTTCAAAGAAATTACGAAAGAACATTAATTTCCTTTGGATTCCAATGAAAATTTATTTCTTAAATTTCCTTGTTTCTATTATTACCCAAAATATGTTTTGTAAACTTCATTTGTAGATCTGTGATAAAGATCCCAGAAAACGTTCTACTGACTTTCTTGGCCGGACACTGTCAGAAGTGGCTTTCATCGATTACAAAAATATCAATTTCAATTGCAGTTCCACGGTGGAAAAGTAATATCGGAAGTCCTAACAAAAAAAAAACATCAATGGAGCTTCCCTACTGTCGTACGAGATGACGTTGAAGTTTGCATAGTTGGAATGCAACTTTTTTGGAAGATAACTTTTTTTTAATTGCTCACCCTTTCTCTTGCTGACTTGGGATACGAAAATCTACAACCTAAAAGAATGAAAAAAATGGATTATATTAAAAATGAGAGAAAAAAAGAACTTCCGTTGCATTACAACGATGCAAACTTCAACATCATTGTACAACATCGATATGACGTTGAAGTTGGCATCATTCGAATGCAACAAACAGGGTACGAGATCTACGACCTGAAAGAATGAACAAAAAATTGGATTATAATAAAAATAAGGGAAAAAAAGAACTTCCGTTGCATTACAACGATGCAAACTTCAACGCCTTCGTACAACAACGATATGGAGTTAAAGTTGGCATCATTAGAATACAACGAATAGGGTACGAGATCTACGACCTAAAAGTATGAACAAAAAATTGGATTATAATAAAAATGAGGGCAAAAAAGAACTTTCGTTGCGTAACAACGATGCAAACTTCAACGTCATCGTACAGCAACGATATGGGGTTGAATTAGGCATCATTAGAATGCAACGAATAGGGTACGAGATCTACGACCCAAAAGAACGAACAAAAAATTGAATTATATTAAAAATGAGGGGAAAAAAGAATTTCCGTTGAATTACAACGATGCAAACTTATCGTCATCGTACAATAACAATATGGGGTAACAACGAATAGGGTACAAGATCTACGACCTAAAAAAGTGAACAAAAAATTAGATTATAATAAAAATGAGGAAAAAAAGAACTTTCATTGCGTTACAACGATGCAAACTTCAACGCCATCGTACACAACGATGTGGGGTTGAAGTTGGCATCATTAGAATGCAGCGAATAGGGTACGAGATCTACGACCTAAAAGAATGAATAAAAAAATGGTTTATAATAAAAATTAGGGAAAAAAGAACTTTCGTTGCGTTACAACGATGCAAACTTCAACATCATCGTACACAACGATATGGGGTTGAAATTCGCATCATAAGAATGCAACGAATTTTTATCCGTCTTGTTTTCATTATTATCTAAAATTATATTTTGCAACTTTGTTGTAGATCGCTAAATAAGAATCCAAACAAATATTTGCGTGACTTTCAGAGCTGAAATCTGCCAATGGCAATTTGGGAAGTTAAAAGAAAATCTTTTTCGCTGCATTTCAACGATGCACACTTCAACATCATAGAAGAATATTTTTCCAAACTACACCGTTTTGAACAACTCTTCGTCGCGAATTCGCAAATAACTTCGATCATGTTTTCCTTTCTCCGCAATATGAATCTCAATCTTCTTCAAATCAATTGCGCATATGTTTTTAAAAACCCAGGTAGAAATTGTGTTTGGAATCCTATAGGATTCCCCTACTTCTCCCTACTCCCTGATAGGGATCCAACGGGACACCCCATTGGATCCCTATCAGGAAACGTCACGCTCGTACATTGGATTCCAAGAGGGACTCCCCATCGGGATCCGAAAGGGATTCCCATCGGGATCCAAAAGGGATTCCCATCGGGATCCAGTATGGATTCCTATCGGGATTCCATCGGGATTCCATAGGGATTCCCTATAAGGATCCAATAGGGATTTCCCATCGGAATCTGTATTTCTGTAATTCTGTAAGGCCAAAATGCTACAAAAAATAGAAGCATCGATACACTAAAGAGATCAATTTATTGTTTACAAAGGAATACATATCGAATACCACAATATACTTATTTTGTTTTTTTTAAATTGTTTACCCATACTGAATATTTATAGTGCTTTGTATAGTATTCTTAGAATACTTATATCTTATATCTATATCTTCGAGTACTTTTTATACTTTATGAACTTTTTAAAAATACTTTAAATACTTTTTATGCTGTAACGTAGTTTTTATACACTTTTTATACTATTATTAAGCAAAAATACTTGTGCAGTTATGGGCGGGATATTCTTTGAATACTTTTCATACTATATAAAATTTAAACACTTTAATAAGGTTGATGCTTGCATCATTGGAATGCAACAAACATTAATGCGTGTTTGGAGTAAATAAATTTTACGATTGCGATTGCGCAGTAACTCGATCGTCGCGCGCTTTTCAACGACGACACGAATATATATGTACCCTGCGCCGCTTATGTTCTATCGCCCGACGTCTTTCTTTTGTCGGAAGCGATTTTCTGAATCCTTATTGGATCCCGATAGGGAATTCCTATTGGCTCCCGACAAGGAATCCCTGTTAGATCCCGATGGGGAATCCCTATTGGATCCCGATGAAAAATCCACCGGGTCGGGTGGACATTGCTGTTACGGGCTATAAACTTAAGCGAATGTGTAATAGATATCATGTTTATAAAAATATGATTTCATACTTACATTTAATTTTCTTTCAAAACCTCATTTAAGCCGCTCTAACAAAACTCCACACCCACAGCGATAAACCGCAAACGCAATCGTAACCCGATTGCCGTCACGTTCAAAACAAATTTTTATGCGCACAAGTATTAAAAATTCAAAAAGTGTGCATATTAAAATTTATAACAAGTTTTTTTATTCGTATAAAAAATACTAGCCCATAACAAACTATAAATATACAATATGGGTAAGCACTAAAGTAAAGAAGTTACTAAAGAATATAATTATATATTGTAGTATTAGATATCCTAACAAATTCCTAGAAACACGTTGGTGCATCTTGAAACTCCCAAGCAAATCTGTGCACGGGACCATCAAAGAATAATTTTTTACAGAGCGTCGCGAAATCCCATTTTATATAATTTCTAGTAAAAAATTCTCAAACCACGTTAATCTGGAAACAGCCCAGGATCCATTTGGATTCCAATGTGGTCTCCCTACCTGGGGTGTCCACATCAAATCCTCATAAGGATCTGGTAGAACCTGGGGAGACCCCAACAAATACATTTGGATTCCAATGTGGACTCCCTACCTGGGCCGTCCCTATCAAATCCCCATAAGGATCTGGTAGAATCTGGGGAATCCCCAACAAATCTATTTGGATTCCAGTGTGGACTCCTTACTTGGGGCGTCCCTATCAAATCCCCATAGGGATCTGGTAGGATCTGGGGAGTCCCCAAAAAATTTCTGCATGGGAAGTTAACGCTTTATTTGTACGGGCATTGCAGTTGGAATAGGCAAAAAAGAGGCAACGTAAATAATGCGCATAAAGGTGAACAGATGACAAATATATATGTGCACACAGATTTTTTCGCAACGCCCTCGTGTCTCGATTGTTCAGCTTCCTGGTTCGATCTATGCAGCATTTCTCAGAGGGACTTCGGACAGAGAGCGGAAGAGAGAAAGAGAACGACCGAGAGGAGGAGAGACAGAGAGACAGACAGAATGAGAGTGTAGGAAGAGTTTAGTCGTGACTGTTCCATGCTGCAAAAATGTAATCTTGCTCGGTTTTTTTTTTCTTTCATGAATCCATTCACCCCAAGTACCGACCGCATTGTCTTGACACGACTCTCGATTTGGTATACACGGGGAGAAACCATTTTTAACCCGATGCAACTATGCAGCGCAGACTATCAGCACGGCCCTTCAGATGCCCTTTATACGATGACGTTGAAGTTTTCATCGTTGGAATGCATCGTGTTGAAGTTTGCATCGTTGAAATGCAATGAAAATCCTTGTTCTTTGTTGTATTTATTTATTTTGATCTCTATCTAAACTCTTAATTTGCAGGACTAGGTTGTGGATCCACGATGAGGATCTTCAAAAATATTTCAGCAAATTTGGTAATCTAAATGTGTCGAGAAATGGTTGGCAATATGAAAAAAATATTTTCGTTGCATTCCAACGATGCAAACTTCAATATTATTTCGAATGCAATGATCTTTTTGTTATTTCTTCATTTTTTCTATCATTCGGAACCTTCTTTCCGCAACTTAAGGTCGTAAATATGTAATAAAAATACGGTAAAAACGTTCAAATGAATATTCTCGTATAAATCAGCGAAAAAGAAATGTCGTCGACGAAAAAAAAATAATTTTCGTTGCGTTCCAAAGATGCAAACTTCGAGATCATTTTATATGAATGAGCTTGCATTTATCTAAAAGTGATTTTTAAGACATTTGGACTTACATATTGTTGACCATGGGGATGGCCTCATAGTCAACAATATGTAAGTCCAAATGTCTTAAAAATCATCAGTACGACTATGGGGCCTGGTGCACTATTTTGAAGTTCGCATGGAGTTGGAGTTGGAATGCAACGAAAATTCTTTTCAATTTCTCATTTTCATTATTATCCAAAACCATATTTTGCAAGTTTGTTGTAATTCATTAAAAAAAGGATCCTGAAAAATGTTTGCGTTATTTTCGTAAAATCCGGAGGAAATTTGGGAAATTGAAAAAAATCATTTTCGTTGCATTTCAATGATGCAAACTTCAACATCATGAGTATGCATCGTCGGAATACAATCAACTTTATTTTTTATTGATTTTATTTCTTCATTTTCTTTATCATCCAACATTTTTTCTTGCAAACTAGAGTTGTTTCTGATAATCCTGAAAAAAATGAAGGTAAGGTTCTGCCTTGTTGGGCCAATAAATGTTCGATTTTTCACCAATTTTTAATGTGAAAAGTATTAAATATAGAATGTTGATATTTGGTATGTTCACTAAGCGATGTTTATTGAACATCAAAATATTTTTTAAAGTTTGACAAAACATGGTGGTGGGAGTGGGAGGAGCCGCGTATGTCGGTGCGCGGGCGATGACATTATTCGCTTGCGGAAGTCCTACGTCACGGAAAGGTGATCTGAAGCAAAAAAGTCAAATATATTTTTACTTTTTACAATATTGTATATAAGTTGACCTAGAATCAAGAAGAAAAATTGAAAAATACAAAAATAATGAGCAAAAAACTACAAAATTTTTTCGGAAAAAACAAACTTCCTTCCGATCGCTCACTATTTTTTTATTTTTCATTTTTTCTTCTTGCTTCTAGGTCAACTTATACACAATATTGTACAAAGTAAAAATATGTTTGATTTTTTTGCTTCAGATCACCTGTCCGGGACTTAGGACTTCCGCAAGCGAAGAATGTCATCGCCCGCGTATCGACATACGTGGCTCCTCCCACTCCCATCACCATGTTTTGTCAAACTTTAAAAAATATTTTGATGTTCAATAAAGGCCGCTTAGTCAATATACCAAATATCAACATTCTATATTTAATACTTTTCGCATAAAAAATTGGCGAATCATCAAACATTTTTGGCCCAACAAGGCAGAACCTTCCCTTAAGTGATTGACGTAGCGCAAATTTAGCAAAAAAATAGACTGCAAAATATGATTTGCAGTCTAATTTGAACTGCATATTTGTAAAATATGATTTTAGATGATAATGAAAATAAGATGGAAAAAAACTTTCGATGCATTCCAGAGATGCAAAATTCGATGTCATTCAAGCATAGTCCTCGAAGTCGAGAGTTCTCGAAATCACGATGTCCATGTATATAAATATATGTATATTGTCGTTTCTCTTCTTTACTTTGCTTCGACGAGCACGTTCGAGTCATATTCCTGCTGATGGGAGTCCAGGCCACCAAGGTAGAACATGCAACAGTAACCGCCACACAGTAACGCGTTTCAATCCAATAATTCCGGTTGCCTCTGTGACACTTTACACACCTCGCGTCTCAAATCACCCTGAGTTATATAAAAACCGCTGCATTATTAATGTACAACGTAACTTGGAATTCCAACCACATCAATCATCAACGTTACACAGGAGAAAACACGTGTTTACGCGTCTCGTTGATATTACGATGTTGAAGTTTGCATCGTTGGAATGCAACGAAGGTGAATTTTGCTTTAATTTCTCAATTTTCTATCGGCGTATTTAAGCTACGAAAACACCAAAGTTTTCCCGAAATACTTATTAGAGAGCCATGACTTAAATCTGCAAAAAAGGTTTAGGATCATAATTGAAGTATAAAAATTAAAAAAAACGGAAATTCTAATTGCCAGGATGACGATAAATAGTCGTGTTGAACTTGACATCACCGCAATGCAACGAAAGTTTTTAAAAAAGATTTTCATTTTATTACTTTTGTTATCATCCGAAATCTATTTTTGCAGGTTTATATTATTAATCTCCAAATAAGTATCTTGAAAAATTATCGAGCTTTTTTTCTTGCAAAATCAGCCACGAGAAGTCGAAGTAATTCAAAATCATTTTCGTTGCATCAATGCAAATTCCCATCTCATTAAAAATATACCGTGATTGAATTATTAACTGTGTGGTTTGTATCATGTTTGTGCAATTTAAAAAATTACAATGTAATGTCAAAATATGTATATACAGATATTCAGGTGGACATGAAAAAGTGTGAAAATATAAATATCTTTCATAAAATCCGCATACGTCTTTGCCTAGCTGCTTTTAAATGGACACCCACGAACGAACGAAAGTACGAAAAATCTCAAGTTGAATATATTCAAGGCAAGATCGCTTAGATCTTTCATTTCGCCCACGCACATTTGGCTAGCCGAGAAACTGGCACAGCCACCGATTGTTGCAACACACTCAAATCGCACGCAGGATCATGACGGCAGGTCACAATTTCTTCGGAGAATGGATCAATGGACTGGTCTCTCAAGCATGTGGAAACACAACGACAATGCATTGTTTATTGTGATATATCTTGGACCATGATTTGCTTAAGGGCTATACCAGTGTGATCGCTGAAAATTTGGCTGATTTTCGGGATTTTTTTGGAAGAAAAGTACTCAATTAAATGTTTCGGAAAATTAAGAATATATTTGGCTATAATTGACCTATATTACATAATTTTTTCATAGAAAATATTAAGATCCAAGCGACTTATGCGCTGCCTTCGGAGGCGCAAAAAAAAGTTCCTCCACTGCTGACATGATTCCGGCCGATTGAGTAGCTGCAACCGAAAAAGGAAAAAATGTCGTTAAACTGGAAGGTATTACCTGTACAATGACGTAGGATTTTCGAAAAATATCAAAATTTAACAAAATGGCGTTGTTATGAAAAAAGTCTGTTTTCTTGCCTATAAAATGGTCGTTTTTTTCAACGCCAAATCGTCAATTTTCATCCAATCGAAAATATCCTACGTCATTGTAGAGTAAATATGTTCAAGAGTACTCAGTTCAAATTTCAAGTCAATCGGATAATTGCTCTTTGAGTTACAATGTCAGCAAATTTGAAAAAACTCATTTCGAGAAAAACGCGTTTAAAAATTTCACGATCGACTTTTGCAAGATAAAATAATTAGAGATACCGCCTTGAAATTTTTACATGATATTCTTGAAAGTATAACCTGTCGAAAAAGGCAAAAAAATCGATTTTTTGAAAGTGTCACACTCGTATAGCCCCTTAAATGAGGGGTTTTGGGAGGAACGATTGATGAATTCGTTTTCAGAGGGTAAATATACATCGATATGGAATGGTAAAAAAATTGATTCTATTTTGTCCCCCATCTCCGCCAAAAATAATGTGTGTGAAGTTAACACCGCCATTTTGAAAAACCAAAGAAATAAACATCGTGCTAATTTGTGCTAGAAATGTGCTACGTTGTTGCCGCAAGCCGATTTTGGGAACTTAAAAAAATTAAGCAAAAATTCGAAAAAAATCCGAACCCAAGAATAAGTGGCAACGCTGAATCGTCGATCATTTCTTTTTTCCTTCGATGTGGAACTCCACTCTATGCTCGTTCACTTCGTTATCGTTTGCTCTTTAAAATGCCGTTCGGTTTACTGAGCGACGATTATTTTTAGATTTTAGGGAGAATTTCTAAACACTCGTTTGGAGTTTGTAAAAATACAGGAAAATAAACATCTGCGATGAGAAACTTGAAGTAGTTTACCTCCTTAAGCTTGCTGTCCGGCAAAAATGGAAAAACACGTGAGCTTTAATTTTATCCCCCTTTTAACGTGTTACCAGTTTTATTGAATTCACATACACTTCATTTAAATGTGGGGTGGGACAAAGAAAAATAAAGGGGTGGTTCATCCCTTAATTTTTTTTTTTAACGTGCTCATAGTGGATTTCTAATCGTTTTGCATGAGAATTTTCATTTCCGTTTCACTGAAATCGCGGACTGCTTGCGAGTGGAACTGCAGAATCAGCCCTTGACATGCTTCACTTTAAGAGGTGATTGCAACCCTTAAGAAAGTTTTTCCGCCGACAAAAAAATTAATATCTAATCGTTTTTAAGGCGGACACCAAGTGATGTTCTTACTGAGTAACTAAGTGATTAAGTTTGCGATACCTAAACATTGCAAAATAAATATTGGTGCTCGCAATACACTCTGCGCGATTTGATGTTCAATTAAAAGACTCTATTCTATCACACGTTTAATAAAGAGTGTGGTGCTTAATAAAATCAAAATGCAAAGAAGAATTAAAAATGAATCATGTTGAAGTTTGCATCGTTGGAATGAAACTAAACATAATTTTTGTAAGGAAGACGATACCTTTAGGCGAGGAAGAAATTGCTGATTTTCATGTTGTTGAAGTTTGCATCGTTGGAATGCAACGAAAATTCTTCATATTTTGTTTATCTCTTCAGTTTTCTTATCATCCGAAGTCTTATCCTACAAATTTAGGCTGCAAATGGATGATGACGATCCTAAAAAAAGGTTGAGTGATTTTGGTGGCCAAAATTTGCCAAAAGCGTTGGCACTGCTAAACTTTCGTTGCGTTCCAACGATGCAAACTTCAATGTCATTGATTTTCATGACTTTTTTTTTGTTTCAAAAGCAAAGATTTCTTCACTATTTTTGAAACTTAGGATATTTTTATTACCACTTTTGGCTGTTGCATGGTATTTTTTTTATTTTTATTAATCTTTAAAAATGGCGGAGGTGTGGCACGGTCTACTAAAAGATCGGATTCACCAAAAAAAATGTCTTCATTTTGCAATAAAGAATACTTTTTTGTTTAGATTTCAAAACTATTTAGGGTCGTGTTTTAGGCAATAAGATTAGAAAGATTTATACCAAATTTCATCAGAATCGATCGATTCGTTTTTTAGCCATACGTCAAACCAGTTTTGAAAATGCAGTTTAGACGATGACATTAAAGTTTGCATCATTGGAATGCAACGAAAATGATTTTTTTTTTCAATATCCCTAATTGCCTATACGAGATTTAAGCTACGAGAATTTCGAAAACGTTTTTTACGTTTCTTATTTAGCGATCTATAACAAATCGGTAAAAAGTATTTTGGGTGGTAATAAAAATGAGAAATAAAAAAGAATTTGCATTGCATTTTTAAAGATTAATTTTAAACAATACCATGTAACAGCCCAAAGTAGTAATAAAACATACCCTAAGGTGAGGAAAAAATTCCCCCTCTTAATTGCTTACATTTTTTTTCGCTGGCTTAGAGTTAGAAAATGACTCACATAATTTTTCCGATCTTCAGTAGAGATCTACGACCTCAATGGAGGAAAAAAAATGGATTATAATAAAAATGAAAAAATAAAAAAGAACTTCCGTTGCATTCCAACGATGCAAACTTCAACGCCATAAAAAGTAGGCCTCGCACCACGATCGGTAAAGCGAACGTGTTCGTCTACTGGCGCCACGCACGCTCCTCTCGCGAACTATTTCGAACCCGCATGTTTAACTCTCGCGCTGCTGCAGAGAGCAAAAATCGTCGTTGATCAGGCTCAAGTGTTTCTTCCGCCCATATACAGGGTGTCCCTCTTATCTCTGCCACCCGAAATAACACGGTGATTATCGACGTCACAAAAAAAAGTTCCAGACAAACGTTGTACGGTGTGAAGGGGGCCATCAAATGCGACCATTTTTTTTTTATTTCGGTGCAGGCGCTGACGCACAGTGAAGGTCACCTCCACTTTTTTCAATGTAATGGTACATTTTTTTCAACCATTTTGTGGAGCACCTCAAACCGCATAAAAAACATGAGAAGGACAAAGTCGTTCAAGGTTATTCAAGGTCAGTATCGATGATATAAATCTAAATATTTGTATCTAAAACATTAAGGGATTAAAGTCGTTCAAGGTCATTCAAGGTCACCTATTAAAATGAAATACAAATCTAAATATCTTGGATCACTACCAAATATTTGGTAGTGATCCGAGATATTTAGATTTGTATCATCGATACTGACCTTGAACGACCTTGAACGACTTTGACCCCCTAATGTTTTTTATGCGGCTTGAGGTGCTCCACAAGATCTTCGGGCATCTTCTGTAGGTAGACCCAAACTAAAGTTAGTAGATCCTTTAAAAGTGATTATTTCGATATTTTTCGATTTTTCGACTATTTTCATACTTTGCGTGACTAGAATGACCTTGTGTTGTAGGTCGCTGAATTCATCTTAAAATCGGTAATAATGTCATCGAAAAAAAAAATATATGGTTCCATTTAAAAAAGTGGAGTTGACCTTGACGTAGCTTCAGCGCCTCCACAGATAAAAAAAATAGGGTGGTCCAGTATGATGGCCTTCTCGAACACTGAAACTTTTGTCTGAAACATTTTTGGATATGATCAATAGTTTGAGTGCTATTGCTCTGTAACACTTTATGTGCCTCACCCTGTATGTACGAGTAAAAGTGTTTTTAAAGCCTTCGACTTCGAGGACCGTCCTAAAAAAACTCAGATATGTCGATAGCCAACATTACATAGTTATTAAAGGGTTCGAAACAGCTTCTCCCCATATATGTATATAATTGAACTCAGGACATAATTGAATAGGACACGCTCTTTGAATTCCCGCGTTAAATAGATCGAAGCAATTGTTCCATACAACCGTAACGAGGCGAAAAAAATTCCAATTTTTCCGCTGATCACAATCGTGACGCGAACGTAACTGAGACTCGGTTCATTATGCAATTCTACGGTGCAGCTTCACCGGCAGCAGTGTAGAAAGAATAAAGGTCAAGGGTGCGGTGAGCGAGCGACTGGACTGAAAAAAATACATATATTGTCAAACCGAGAAAGGACATTTTTCGCAGCAACTTTGAGGTATCGAGTCAGGGACAGGTGTAAGGAATGGTTCTCTCGCACTCTTCGTATGGTATTGATGTTTGCATCATTGGGAAGCAATGATCTTTTTTTTCGCGTTGCTCAATTTGCTTGTTGGCATATTTAGGCTACAAGTATCACTGGACGTTTTTTGAAGATCCTTATTAGTGATACATAACCTAAAACTGTAGAGGAGAAGTTTAGATATAGGAATAAAAATAAAGAAATTAAAGAATAAAGGATTTTCGTTGCGTTCCGGCGATGCAAACTTCAACATCATTTCTTCATTCGTTATTCTCGTCACGTCGTGACTTGGAAAAACAAAAGAAAAGACTTGGAAAAATTAAGTGAAAATTAAGGAGTTTCGGACACTTGACGATATGTTACCATTTGATTTAAATTTGTACAGTAAATTCTTTGTCGTATACTGAATGCACCCTTCAAATTTTTAATCGATCGTCTACACAGCATATTACGATTATAATTAGCACATAAAGATGCCTACTCTCATCTCTGAATTGCAGTTTTACGCACGAAATAGTGTGAAAAAAGGTTTAAAATATTATGAAAAACTGTCAAATCACTCACAAGGAACATCACTAACTTTTTCGGGAATGTTTTTAGAAGGGAAAAAAATAAGTGAGCCCGGCAAACATTGAGGTATCTTTTCACGTATATTTGAAATGTGTAAAAAAAATGTTCAACATGAAACAATAAATGACTGCAGATTTATCAGCCTATTCCATGCGCGACCATGCTAGATCATGCAGCTCGTAATTCTTGACTGAACCAAATAAACCAATAACATTTTTAGTTGTCATATATTCTTGTTCTGGGTGAATTAAGAAAAAGCTTTAAAAAACGTAAAATTAAAACTTTTCCCAGGTTTGAAAAAAAATTGACTTAAAAAAACCCTTTAACGTGCTATAAAAATTATTTAAAATGACTTTTTCAACTACTTTTTAATTCACTTAGAAGAGATTTTCATACTGAAGAAAATCAACTTTGGTTTGATTTAATAGGTTGTTTAGTTTGTTTTGCTATCGCGCCTGCTAATTTGGAAAAATCGTGAAAATGAAAACTGGAGAAAACGCGCTTCAAAGTTTTCAATAAGAGGAAATATCAATATCAAATATCAATCGATTCTTTGCTTTTGGCCTTGTATCTTCGAAAATATTTACAGTTGGCCTCCGTAACTTTGTAAATATATTCTTGGACAATTTTTCTATCGATTTGAGCAATAAAAATAAAACGAATTTTCGGACCTTCTAATTCAGGCTCCCGCCTTGAGTGTCCGCCGTCGATTTTGTTGAAACTCATGTATGTGATAAGCATTGAAAATTATTAGAAACGTATTTTTTTCTTATCTGCGGAAAAACGTTTTTAAGGGGGAAACCACCCCGCAAAGAAAGGTGTGTCGAGGGGTGGTTTTGCAGTTTTACCCACGTGCAGTCCACCGATCTGAATGAAACAAAAACCAAAATTCTTCTATTGTAAAGCGATGAAAAATCTACTATAGAATAATTGAAAAAAAATGAAATTCAGGGGTGACACGAATCCTGAATGATTCCTGATGAAACGATCCCTTTCCTTGAGGGATCGTTTCTCCCCTTCAAAACGTTTATCCGCAGATTTAAAAAAACGTGTCTAATAGTTTTCAATGCTTTATCACATATATGGACTTTCAACAAAATCGGAGACGGACACTCAAGTGATGTTCAATGAAATTGTCATTATGTACTGAGTGAAAAACTGCCAAATCACTTAGTACATTATGACAATTTCGTCTCCCTTGAGGCGCGGTATATACATTTAGACAGGTAAAAATAAGCGATATTGAGGGATTTTTTAAACTAAGAAATAATTATTCTACAATTATCAAACTTTAGGTATACTTTAATAGTACATTTAAGTATACAAAACAATTTTTTTAAATTAATTCATCATCAAAATGACGGAGCTTTGGCAGAGTGTTACAGTGAGGTCGCCGCGTGATTTGCGAATCGGCGTGCAGTCTAGCTTCCCGTAGACTTCGATTTTCAAAAAAGTTCAAACATTTTTTCAGTTAGAACATGTGTAGTTTCTATGTTACAATAATTAAATTGAAGAAAATGCAGATTTGAGAAAATGGCGCGCATTCACAAAAAAAATCAACATTTCTGTAAAATGTGGATTAAAATGTTTTTTTTTTTCAATTTTTCAAAAACAATTTTCGTCAAGTAGAAGGTACCAATATTATCAATATTTCTACCCAGTTTCGACTCGATCGGCTTAATAGTTGTTGAGTAATCCTGCACGCCAATTTCGATAATGCAGTTTTGAGAAAAACGCGTTTGAAGTTCACGCCAGCTCCGAATTCGAGCGGTGAGGGACAGCGTTGACGGGCTCTAACCTTTGAAGTTTTTCGAATTTCGCTTTGAAACTTTGGGGAAAATATTCTACATATATAGTTCCATCGTTTGAAGGGAAAAAAGAAATCAGTTTTTTGATCGTTGTAAATGTATATCCCGCCTTAACATTATGACGATTAGACATCTCTCTATGTTAAAACGTGTTTCTTGAATTGTAAATTTTATAGAAACGGTGTGGACGATCGATCTAAAATTTCGACGGTGCATGCAGTATATGACAAAGAATTTACTAAATTTAAATGAACTGTTAACAAATTGTCAATTGTCCCGAACCTATGTTGTTGAAGTTCGCATCGTTGGAATCCAACGAAAATGATTTTTTTGACAATTTTCCAAATTTCCTTCGGCAAATTTGGACTACGAAAATCACGAAAACATTTTTTACGATTAATATTCAGCGATCTACAAGAAATTTGCAAAGTGTGATTTTGGATAATATTGAAAATAAGAAATTGAAAAGAATTCTCGTTCCATTCCAACGATGCAAACTTCAACCCCATCCGAAACTCCATAATCGTATTATTAAAAAAACATTAAACAAAATCAAAAGCATTTTGGTAATAGAATTTAATAAACCAATTTGTGCCCTAAATCTTACTGCGCAAAACGATATCTATTTCCGACCGAAAGTGCAAATCAAGACTAAAGTATTTGCAAAAAAAAAACAACCGACTTTTTTTTCTCCAAAACGGCGCTCTCCAAGTGCACAAGGTAACCTAGAAAAAAAGAAATCCGAGGGCATTTTCCCACGACAAACAAACGGGGTTAACTCTTAATTTGCTGGCAGTTGAGTTCTCCCTGCAAACATAGAGAAAACTGCTATGGCGCATACTCGAGCGACCGAGGTGCTCCGCGACTCTCCTCGTCACACGTGCGTTCTCTGCTCTACATGTGCTTTGCATATTCCTATATAACTGTGTAGTTCAACGTTGCAGCCTATACAGCGAATGTTGAATTCTCCGGCGAAACATACGCAGCGTATCGATTCTGGCATCCTTTGCTTTTTCACGTCGTCTTTGTACACCACGTTCGCGTTACATGCCCTACGTTAAGAATGAATAGGACAGAGTACGCCGCACAGTCTGCTTGCAACAAGAAGGCTGAAAAACAACTTTACGGTCTTCGAAAGACCATCGGAGAGGAAGTTTTTTTTATTTCTCACTTCAAACATTTCTGAGCTAGTGGAAACTTCAAACTAAACGATGTAATACACTATTTCTATCATTGTGGTTGTTGTTATAATTATTGTTAAACTTTTTTTTACTCTTATTGGTATAACAATAATTATGATTTATATTATAAAATTATAATAACAATAATAATAAACATTATTATTACGTCATATCATTACATACAATAAAAATGAATAATAAAAGTAAGTATTGTTATTGTTATACCATTGAAAATAAATAATAACAATTATCCATTTTTATAATAATAATAATAATTATTATTATTGTATTATAATATTACTATTTACTATATTTTTATACCAATAACGATAACAAAAAATTAACAACGACAATAATAATTACTATTGTTGTTATTGTTAATGTTATTGGTATAATAATCATAATTGTTATTCATTTTACACTTAATGAATTATTATGGGTATTATTAATTTTTATTATGACCTTTAGCCTCACATTTATTAGCTCTGTTTTTTTTTTATTTTAAAGACTCGTATGCATAAAAAAATTCCATGCATTTTTCGACGACACACGACGAACACATAATTACAGTTTTTTCTCTCTTTCTTATCAGCTGTGTCATCCTGTATGAGGCTTTCAGTTCTGATTGTTAGCTTGATTTACAAATATTATTATTATTGTCGTTGTTTTTCTTGCCCTTGTCTACAATAATAATAATACCGCCAACAATACTTATTGTCTGTTATTGTTACTATGACTTTGTAAATTAAGCAACTAATATTCCATTAAGGTAATATTCTTACTTTTATCGTTATTATTTGTGAATTTATTTATTTTGTGATAAATTCTAACGATATAGACGATTACAATAATTATGATTTATTATTATTATTGTTGCTTTTAAAAATCCCTAGTATTGCATTTTTATAATATTTTTACATTTATGATAAGGCTTTATTTATCAACTTAGTAACACTAGTAGCGATACACATTTATATAACGCCTATATAAACATGCACAATTTAGACGTACAGGAACGGCGATGATTCTGTGGCAGGATGCTGTCGCTTAAATTTAATGCTCAATAGACCGAGCTCGGATATTGTTGTGTATTGGACCCCCGAACCCCAAATGAGCCCACTATAAATGCGTTTCATCGGATTTGTGGCCGACACCGGAAGGCGCATTTCCATTCCAGTAAATTTTAACAGCTACGTACAAAAAAGCTTGTCGGCAATTTGGACGTTTCGTGGATGATCAGGTCGGATATCGAATGTCCAAATAAGTGTGTCGACATTTACGCGTGTAGCAAGAATTTGGAAATTTGTTCGATTCGTGATTGTTATTAAAAATATTATATTGAAGCTTGCATCTTTGGAACGCAACGAAAATAATTTTTTTCGCATTTTTTTGTTGGCACATTAGGCTACAAAAATCATTAAAACATTTTTGAGAATCCTTATTAAAAATGTATAACCAACAGCTGCAAAAAAAAGATTTTAGATAAAAACAAAAATTAAAGGAATGCGAATATCGAGAAGAATTTTCGTTGCATTCCAACGATGCAAACTTCAACACCATGTTAAATGGAGTATCATGTGTACCTTATTTTTATCTCGCATTTATTATGTCTGCGACAAATATTAGGTGTACAAATAAGTTTTAGGACAGTTTTCAAAAAATTCAAGATTTATTAAAAAAGAAGTAAAACACAGTTATTCATCGAAGTAATCTCCATCGCACTGAATGACCTTCAGCCATCTCTCAGGTAACTCGCGGATGCCTTTCGCAAAGAAACTTTCGTCTTGCGAGGTGAGAAATTTAGCGACCCATTTTTCCACTTCTTCAAATGTTTTGAATCGCACGTCAGACAAATCGTTCTGCATTTTCCGGAATAAATGATAATCGGATGGGGCTAAGTCTGGTGAATACGCCGGGTGTGGTACAGCTTCCCATCCAAGCGCTAGTAACGTATCCTTGACCGGTTTACCCACATGAGGCCGCGCGTTGTCATGGAGCAGTTTTACTGGACGTTTTCCTTTACCAGAAAATGGACGTTTCTTCTCAATTTCTTGATTCACTTGCATCAATTGATGACAATAGCGATCGGTAGTAACTGTTTGACCAGGTTTGAGAAGTTCATAATACAGTACGCTTTTCATATCCCACCATATGCACAGCATGACTTTGTTACAATGAACATTGCGCTTTGGCGTGGATGTTGTCGGCTCGCCGGGGTCAACCCAATGATATTTGCGTTTCGGATTATCAAAATAAATCCACTTTTCATCGCCGGTCACAATTTTCCACAAGAAAGACTTTCTATGTTGCTTGTTGTAAAGACTCACACAAATGTTAAGACGGCTGTTTTTATTTTCTTGAGTCAGAAAGTGTGGTACCCACATTGTTCCTTTTCGAATCTTACCCATTGCTTTTAAACGATAAGAAACAGTTTGTTGAGTTACTCCAAGCTGTTCCGAAAGTTGTTTCTTCGTCTGACAAGAGTTTTCATCCAGCAACGCTTGCAGTTCCTGATCGTCCACCTTTACAGGAGGCCCCGTGCGTTCACGGTCACTAACGTCGAAATCACCTTCTTTGAATCGCTTATACCAATACTCACATGTACTTTTAGATACAATGTTGTCTCCAAGAACAGAACATATCGATTCACACGCTTTCCTAACACTTTTTCCTTGATGGAATTCATAGCGAATGCAGTATCTAATAAATAGCTTATCGGTCTGCATGTTTAATTTACAGAATTTATAGGTTATGTTTATGACTCCTTTACGTTTCGATACTACATATCAAGCGCCATCTATGATAAGTGAGCGGGACTTTTGAATTAATTTAGAATATCTGTTATGATACAAAATCGAAGTGTCCTAAAACTTATTTGTACACCTAATATATATATATATATTGGCTTGGTAAGAAAGTCGTGCGACACACAACATGAGTAAAATATAAAAACATTTTATTTTAACAGTAAACAATTATTCAGTAATGTATGCTCCCTCTGTATCTACAACTCGTGCGCAACGCTCTGGTAGACTTTGCACGCCTGCACTCCAAAATTCTTTGGGTCGTGAATTGAAAAAGTCCACCAGTGTATTTTTGAGATCCGCGACATCATCAAATTTTTTATCCTGTAAATAATTTTTTAAAGCTCGAATCAGATGGTAATCGCTAGGTGCTAGGTCTGGTGAATACGGTGGATGCGGTAGAACTTCCCATCCCAGCTGCGAAATAGATTGTTGTGTCATCTTAGCTACGTGGGGTCGAGCATTGTCGTGGAGAAGCCGAACTTGGAGACGTTTACGCCTTTTTTGTTTTTGATAATTTCAGCCAGCTTTTGCAGTTGTGCAGAGTAAGTATTTGCATTTATCGTGGTGTTGGATGGGAGCAGTTCGTAATATAGCATGCCCTCAGAATCCCACCAACAACAGAGTAAAACTCTCTTCACTTCACGGGGCAGCTTAGGGGTCGGATCTGGTTTTTCTCCTTTCGGTAACCATTGTCGCTTACGTGTGTAGTTAACATAAAGCACCCAGCTTTCATCTCCAGTGACTATTTCTTGAAGAAAATCCTTTCTGCGTGAACGTTGCAGGAGTGAAAGACAGATGGACATGCGTGTCGCTTTGTTTGATTCGCTGAGATCGTGTGGTATCCAAGAAGAAACAACTTTTCTGTATCCGAGATTTTGTAAATGTTGGAGAATCGTGGGATGGCTACAGCCGAGTTTGTAAGCTAATTCCCGTGACGACGTATTAGGCTTTGCCTTTGTAAGTGCTCGTAGTTCTTCATCGTCAACAGTTGATTTCCTGCTGGACCGAGGTTTGTCTTCAAAAGATGTATCGCCAGAACGGAAACGCTGGTACCAACGGGATATCGTTGAATGATGAACTACGTTGGCCTTGAACACACTACACATATTAGCGGCTGCGGTTCTTGAAGAACGCCCTTGTAAAAATTCGTAATATGCAATCAATCGAAGTGCACTATGATCCATCTTCGCTCGTATTGTCTGCGCAGAACAACTGACTCGCTTATATACCCTACGGTATGGAAGGTTCTAGACTAGTCTTGAATATACTACTCTCGAATGTTGTAGAACTTCGTTAGAAGAAAACATATTTTAATCGAAAGGAAAGTGTCGCAAGACTTTCTTACCAACCCAATATATAGGGTGGACCATTTAACGTTACCACCCCAAATATCTCCGTTGCCTTTAGAGTGACGAAAACAAACCGAAACAAACCCAACCTGACCCAAAATATTTTGGTGAAAAATCATATCAAGGTCATGATATCATAGGTCGTTGGATTCGTCTGAATATCAGCTACAAAGTCTCAATAAAAAAAACAACATGTTCCCATTTGAAAAACCACTGATGACCTTGAGAACGCAAAAACTACGACCTTGATAGAAATGAATTTTTCACCACTGCATCAGCCCTTCGAAATTAATCAAATTACTTCCTGACATTTTTTTCGTCACTCCGAAGGCAACGGAGATATTTGGAGTGGTATGGTAAATAGTCCAACCTGTGTGTGTGTATATATATAAATATATATATATATACACAGGGTGTCCCAAAACTGAATGCGTTCCCGGAAATGGGGGGTTAGGGCTGAAATTCTGAGTCGATTGATATAAGCATGTGTGGGTCTTAGATCAACCCCTGAATTATTATTGATTTTTAAAGGCGAACCAATGATGCGCGCCCGATGAGCCGGCGTATCGCTCACCGACGTACTTGATTGGTCCGCCTTTAAAAAATAATAATAAATCAGGGTTTGATCTGAAACCCATACATGCTCATATCAATCGACTCAGAATTTCACCCCCAATCCCCCATTTCCGGGAACGCATTCAGTTCTCAGACACCCTGTATATGTATGTATGTATATCTATATATAACGCATATTCTTGCAATGCAAACAAAATTCTTCGTTAATTTTGTATTTTTTCTCTTTTATTATCGTCTCTCGATCTCTAAATGAGGCTCCTATAAAAACGTTTGAGTGAATTCCGCGGGCTAATGTGCCAAATAGGAGTTTAGACACTTTATGAAAACGAGTTTGCATTGCATTCCAACGATACAATGAGAGGTCATAGGGTTATTGCCTAAAAATGACTATGGAGCTGAATTTTATATGAATGTGAATAAAAATGCTTGAACCTTGCTATTATACGTGACCGCTTTGCTCGAGTTTGGGACTATATGTCATGGCGGTGAAGTTTGCATCGTTGGAATGCAATGAGAACTCTTATCCATATTTATATTTTCTTATTTTTATCGCTACACCAAATATTTGTTTGCCCATTTCGATTATAAATCTTCCAATGAGCATAAAAAATAGTGATTGAGGAAATTTCGTAGGTAAAATTCACAATAAAGAAACTCGAGCGTTTAAAAAAAAAATAACAATTTTCATTGCATTTAAACGATGCAAACTTCAATCCCGCTGTGCGCCTCGGTAACCACGTGAACTTTTTTCGACTCAAAATAAAGCTTTACGGCTTTTGTGGCGACGCGCGAGACCTTCGATGCGAATGACCTATTAATACACATCCATAAAGGTCCGTGCGTCTCGACTTGGCAACGAAATACGAAGACGCGAAGTAATACCGTAACGAAAGAAAAAAGAAATAAGAAAAAGAGTCGAGACGAGAGTCGTTCGATCTTACACTCGGTGAAATAAATATGGGCCGTACCTCAAAGTCACGCATCACGAGAGATACACTCGGCTCCTCTCTATATTTATACAAGTATAGCCAAGCCCGCTATGTATTGTGAGTTTCGCGCAACGAAACAACGCGATCTACGGATCAACGGATCAATAACGTGATCGGGAAGTTTTGTCGTGATAAAAAAGCGAACAATTAAGAAAAATGTATACGCGTAGGAAAATGTATTGGGGGGGGGGGGGGGGGAGAAACCTTTAGGCGAGGAAGAAATTGCCGATTTTCATGATTATTTTTTAAAAGGAAAGATTTCTACACTATTTTTAACCCTCAATCCGTGAAGGTATTTGAGGCACCTTAATCCCGTGAACCTGGGGTCGTTTTCGTCTTCGCACTACCAAACCAACAATTATCAATGAGAAAATCTGAAAAAATTCATGGGTAATATTTGAGCCGTACTTATCAAGGGAGAATAGGGTTTTTTCTTTAGTTTTTTTTTTCATTAAACATTAAGCAACCTGCGAATAAAATTAATTTTGGGCAGGACGAAAACGCCCCAGGTTCACGGATTGAGGGTTAAGACTTTTTTTATGACTACTTTTTTTTGCTACTTTTTTATTACTCCTTTTGGCTGTGAGATGGTATTTTTTTTATTAATCTTTAAAAATGCCGGTTTCGGCAGATGTTATTAGACGGCGGGATTAATCTGAAAAAAAAAATCGACGAAGATTTTTCTTTCATTAACACTTATGCGCACAATATGCACCAAGAAAAAGTGAGAAATGTTGAAAATCGATGAAATGGTACGCTTTGAAACAAAAAGATTGGACTTTCCGAAGAAAAAAACGCCTACATTGTGCAATAAAAAAATACTTTTTTGTTGTTGAATTTTCAAAAATATTTAGGGACATGTTTTAGACAATAAGGTTAGAAGGATTTATAGCAAATTTCACCAGAATCGGTCGATTATTTTTTTAGCCATATTTGAAAACGCAGCTTAGAAGACTGTGCCATACCTACGTCATTTTTAAAGATTAATTTTTTTAAATACCGTATAACAGGCGAAAGTAGTAATTAGACATACCTTAAGTCTCAAAAACTTGAATAAACCTTTCCTCTTTAAAAAAAAAGTCATGAACATCAGCACATTTTTCTCTCGCTTAAGGGGCCAGTCCACTTTGGAGCTACGAAAAAAGGCTTTTTTCGCGATTTTTTTTTTTGAGGATTTTATAAAAGATATGAATATAAAAGTTGTTGGGCTTGATAAATAAAGTCTTGAAATACATTTTAAAAAAATTAATTCATTTTTATTCATTTTTAAGTACAAAAACTATAGTTTAACCTAACGCCTCAAAAATAGGTGGGCTAGGTAGCTCCATCACAACTCGGCAACGGCTTGTCTGAAACAAAAAAATCAAAGTCCGTTAGATTGAGTATGACACCAGCTACAAAATCACCCTCGGATATAAAGTTTTATCAAAAAATAAAAAAATGGCAGATGCAAAACGACAAAAGTAAAAAAAAACGTGTTTTTTCGTAGTTTTTCGCAAAAAATAGAGTAAAAATCAAAATTTTCAAACCATCGAGGGTCATCTATTTGCGAATCATGTTTACAATATGTGGTTCATATTTCAACAGAATCGGTTTATTAGTTTTAGAGATACGATGGAGCTAGATTTTGAAAACGTTGTTTCGAGAAAAACGCGTTTGAAGTGTATACTATGGAAAACTCTTATCTAAACTCAATCGGCAATTCCTGCAGCGTACAAAATCCCTTCTGACTTCTCGTCATCGTCGATTTATTCAAGTCTTGCTAGCTTTCGATTTTTTGAAATTTTCAAAGTGGTCTGGCCCCTTAAGGTATCTCCCGCTTGATTATGAGACACTTGTCCAGAAATTTGTTGGGGAGTCCCCAGATCCTACCACTTCCGTATAGGGCTTCAATAGGGCGCCGAACGTAGGGAATCCACATTGGAATCCAAGTGGATTCCGCGCTATTACCCGAGTGACGTCGCTTGAGAATTTTTAATTTGAAATTCTTTGGATCTCTGGCATTTGTTGGATCTTCAAAAAAAAATATAATTTCGTCATGACGTGCACAAATGTGTTGGGAGTTTTGTTTGGGTTTGTTGGAGGCACCGCACATAGGGATTCCTCATTAGGATCCAATTGAATTCTACACTGTTCCCCGATGAACGCCGTTTGAGAATTCTTTCTTGCTATGTTCAAATAGAAGAAATATGAAAAAGTCACGAGAAAACTCGGCGTGTCGAGACATAAGCTGCACGCTTCGTGAGCATGTACGCGTGTGGTGATATGATGTCCAAGTGCAGTCAAATAAATAACGAACGACAATTGAAGTGGATTTTCACTCATCTTATACAAATCGATTTTAAAGATAAACTTTTTTAAGGCCATATATACCTTTGAAAAAAAATGTATCGTTTCTTTTTTATTGGCTTGAATGATGTACAAACAGTCCAAGAATGATATGGTTGATATGTAAATGTAAACATCCCGAGAATGATATGGTCCGAAGAATAATGGTTTTAAAACTTTAAAGACGATTGTCTTCATACCATGTTTTCAAAATGTAGCGGACTCGTAGATTCTACAACTTTCAGCCGATTGACTCCAAATTTCAACTCCAGCTTCTCAGATAGATTTCTTCGCATGTTACAAACGATGTTTACGATCGATTAACAAATACGATTTTTATAAACAAACTAATGCCGTTTTTTAAGTCGAAAATGTGACTTTTTTCAAAATTATATGCCAAATTCGAAAAAATCAATATTTCGTAATAATCGTGTGTTCTTTGGTAGCAAAATTCAGGTAGATTACGAAAAAAAAATTGTTTTGGGTGGCCATATGCGTCTCCAACGAGTCCGCCCGTGGAGGCCTAAAAAAGACGTTCTCTTTCTACCAGCCACTGGGCCGCCATTTTGTATTTTTTTTTTTTTTTTTTTGGAAAATAACAAATTGATTTGAGTATCTACAGACTTGTAAAACAAACCCTCTAAACCTCATTTCGATTGCTTCATATTATTTATTTTTAAAAAAATCCCAGAAAAGCCTGTTTTCCGACCATCCAAAGGTACATAAGGCCTTAGGTGACGTATACTTTTTGAAGATAAGATACTTTTTAAGATACTTTTTTGAGATTCGGTCATTTTGCATGTCTGCATATTTTGTTTAGAAAATTGAACATACGGAATGTCGTGGGATCCATCAATAATCGTATCCGATTTTGTTTGGTAATGTTGGAATCCTTCAGGGTGATGCGATGACCCATTGGATCCCTATCAGAAAGCAGACACAAGTACGAGATTTCAATTGGATCTTTATCATTGTTTTTATAGGTTTATATTGTAGATATTAATATGAAAGTTTAAGAAATGAAAGAATTTCTTATTTATTTAAGTCACTATTTATAGACGAATGACTCAATTTTTCTTTATCTCCATTGGCCCCATATTTTATTATCGGAGTATTAAAAACCACGATGTTGAAGTTTAGGTGCATTGAAAATTTATTTTTTTAAAACTCATTTTGTAAAATGCGAATTTTGTTTGATCCTGATTAAAAAATTGTAAAAACGACTTCTGGATAATCATGCAAAAGAATTTTCAGGAACCCAAAACAAATTTTCGTTGTATTCCAACGATGCAAAGTTTATCGTTCGAAGTCATCGATATCTCAGTGCTATCCAAAAGTGCGGGGTAAAGAAATTTAAGGGGTCTTCTCACTTTGGACGTCAAAAAAGACTATTTTCATGAATATTTTTGATAGATTTATATTATAGAAATTGATATAAAAGTTATTACACTTACAAGGAACATCCCTCAGGTGACACCCTTCGATTTGAGTGAAATTTGGACATGTTATATTTATTATATATTTATGCATTATTTTTTTATCGGCGGAAAAACGGTTTTAAGGGGTGAAACCACCCCTCGAAAGAAAGGCATCTCTCGGGGTAATACAGCAGTTTCATACACAAGGAGTCTACCGATTTTAATGAAACAAAAACGAAAATTCTTCTAATCCGAAGCAATGAAAAATCCACTATAGTGACATTGCAAAAAAATAGGGGGTCAACCACCCCTATATTAAGGGGTGGTTTCACCCCTTAAAACTTTTTCCGCCGATAAAAAAATCCGTATCGCTTACTTTTCGGTGCTATATAACATATCCAAATTTCAACAAAATCGAAGGGTGTCACCTGAGGGATGTTCCTTGTTAATAAATACACTTTCGAAATACATTTGAAAATTTTTTTATTTATTTAAGTCACTCTTTATGGACGGAAATGGTAGTTGAAAAAATGTCCCAAAAAAATTGTAGGTCTGCGCTGTTGATGAAATCTCGAAAATGGATCATCCGAAACAAAAATAAATTAAACGGTTTTAGATTCAGTATGTTAATGGCTATAGCGCATATCATACGATTTTTTATATGTGAAAAAATAACAAAATAGCGGACATTTTCCGAAAAAAAAAAAAAACTTTTCACCGTTTTTGGCAAAAAATAGTAAATATGTAGTTTAAATTTCATAAGTATCGGTTCAGTAGTTTCGAAGATTTTATCAGCAAGCCGTCGAAAAACATTGTTTCGAGAAAAACGCGTTTCAAGTTTGTTTGGGTTACATAAACACGTATTTTTTTTAAATGTATTTTAAAAGTGTTATTAAGTATTAACGTAAAGTTAAGTTATCAAGTGTAACATCTATAATATAATTGTGTATCTATAATATGAACCTATCAAAAAAATTCATGTAAATAGCCTTTTTGAGCGCCTAAAGTGAAAAGACCCCTTAAAGTTTGCATCGTTGGAACGCAACGATTTAATGTTCCATTTCTCAATTGAGGTTATTTTCCGAAAAAAAAAATTTTGAAGATGAAGATCATAAATCCCTTATAAAGATACGTAAAAAAGTGAGAGTGATATTTGTAATCAGAATCGGCAGAGAAATATTTCGGCGATAAAAAAAATTCTTGCCCGTTCCATTCTAACGATGCAAACTTCAGTATCAACTTCGTCATGTTTGATCGAATGGCTCGTCTACGAGTCATCGAACAATCGATGGGATAAAAACGCGACGTCGTCGCGGTCTCAAATATACAAGGGAAGAAAAAAAAACTCGTCGAGAGTCAAAGAGCCGTAACGATTTTGTGTTCTCCGTTCGTTTCCTCTCGGGCAGTTCAATTTTTCAAATCGTTCACAAGCTCGAGCGGCGTTAACGGAGCAGCGATAATTTCTGCGTCTCGTTATCGAGGCAGACCTAATCGCGAGCCGGAGAGCAGAAAGAGCGAATACACGAGGCTAATGTTCGAATCGTCCTGGAAACGGAGTTCTCGTCTTCGCAGTAACGAAACGACATTCGACCACGAAGGTGGAGTTCCCTCTATCTCCTGTGTCCTCGAAGTTCGCCAGGTTACCTAATAACGCTCATGAAATTTTCGACTCTTACTTGCTTCGCATCGATCCAACAAAAATGTCCGTCCGTGTCTCGATGAACGAACGTCAAAACTCCGGAATATCAGTGTGACGTTTCGATCAAATTTTCGCACGGAAGGCGTACGAAAAGAGAGGTTTTTCCAATCTCAAGTGTTTTACGAGTTTCGAGGATAATGCTTCGATCAGTTGAGGAAATAAGAATTTAACATCGATGTCAAAAGAAAAAAAAATAGTCGCGATATAACGACCGTTCGTATATCAATTCGCATCGCCCGTCGATAATTTCAATCGTGTTATATTCCTCTCAATTCTGTGTATCATCCATCAATGAGTGGATTATGGAACACCCGACGATACAGGAGTGGCCGGAAGTACGTCCAAATCCACATGGAAATTCGTGACCTCTGACTGAATTCCACTCCCATCGTTTTCGCTTCACATTCTAGTATAAATGAAACAAGTCACAGATTCCGTCAATAGTAATATCTTTCTTGAGGGGTTTTCTCACTTTAGACGCTAAAAAAGGCTTTTTTTATAAGTCTATATTATAGATAATGATATAAAAGTTTTTACATTTAATAAATACACTTTTGAAATACATAAAAAAATTTGTCATGTATTTATGTAACCCAAACAAACTTAAACTATACCAGTGTGAACGCTAAAAATTTGGGTGATTTGCAGGAATTTTTGGAAGTAAAGTACTCAAATAGATGTTTCGGAAAATTAAGAATATATTTGCCTATATTTGACCTATATTACATAATTTTTTCATAGAAAAATATTGAGATCCAAGTGACTCATGCGCTGCCTTCGCCGGCGCAAAAAAAAAGTTCCTCCACTGCTGACATGATTCCGGCCGATTGAGTAGCTGAAACCGAAAAAGGAAAAAATGTCATCAAAGTGGAAGGTATTTCCTGTACAATGACGTAGGATTTTCGAAAAATATCAAAATCTAACAAAATGGCGTAGTTATGAAAAAAAGTCTGTTTTCTTGCCTATAAAATGGTCTTTTTTTCAATGCCAAATCGTCAATTTTCATCCAATCAAAAATATCCTACGTCATTGTAGAGTAAATACATTCAAGAGTACTCAGTTCTATTTTCAAGTCAATCGGATAATTGCTCTTTGAGTTACAATTTCAGCAAATTTGAAAAATCTCATTTCACATTCTTGAAAGTATAACAATCTTGAAAGTATAAATCTTGAAAGTATAAAAATCTCATCTCATATTCTTGAAAGTATAAACTGTCGAAAAAGGCAACAAAAACAATTGATTTTTAAAAGTGTCACACTAATATAGCCCCTTAAACGCGTTATTTCTCGAAACAACGTTTTTTGACGGCTTGTTGATAAAATCTTCGAAACTACTGAACCGGTCCTTATGAAATGTTAACCACACATTCTTTACAACTATAGCTATAGCGCATATCAAGGATTTTTGAAACATTTTGACATTTACTTTTGTTTGGCTGAAAACGTTGAATTTTTGTTTTGTTTTTTTTTTTTGGAAAATGTCCGCCATTTTGTTATTTTTGCATATATCAAAAATCGTATGATATGCACTATAGCCATTAACGTACTGAATCTAAAACCGTTTGATTTTTTTGTTTCGGATAAATCCATCTCCGATATTTCATCAACAGCGCAGACCTACAATTTTTTAGGACATTTTTTTAACTACCATTTTCGTCTATAAATAGTGACTTACATAAAGAATTTTTTTAAAAGTATTTCGCAAATGTATTTAGTAAGTGTAACAACTTTTATGTCAATATCTATAATATAAACTTATCCAAAAAAATAATGAAAATAGCCTTTTTTAGCGTCTAAAGTGAGAAAACCCCTTAAGAGGGGAAATACCGTTAGGCGAGGAAAAAAATAGCTGATTTTTTTAAATGAAAGATTTCTTCACCAATTTCGAGACTTAGGGTATGTTTTATTACCGCAAAACTACACAACTATGGTACAGATTTGTCAGGTTTCAAATTTGTGTTTCTCCCACTAAAGAATGGATTTATATATTTAATACAATAGAGCGTCGACTTTCCGAAAGTCAGTTATCCGAAACGTCAATTATCCGAAAGGCGATTTGGGTTATCCAAAATATATCAATTATCTAGACAATAATTTTGTTCATCCGAATGCTCAGTTATTCGGATGATTACGCCCTATATATTATTGCACGATGTATACATTGTTGTACGTCTCTTCCACTTTCTCGGTCTGCGCTCGCGCGCACTTTGCTTTCCGCTACCATTCGAGATTTAGCAGCAAACGAGCTTCCGTTTGCGGAAGAAGATCGTCGACTTTTTCAAAAATAAATACATAAGAACTCGAAGATGTACGAATGTTGATTGTTTTTAAATACATATTTAACTTCGTTCTATATCATTAAATGATACAATGGTTATTTGCAATTCACCAAAAAGTACTCGCATTATCAACATATTAGTTCATTGTATTTTTAAATATATATATTTTATCATATTAAAAGAATCAATGTTTTTTTCGCCCACGGAATATTGCAGTTCGGTTAACCGAATTTTCGATCATCCGAAAGGTCCCAATTGATTCGGATGATCGACCCTCTACTGTACCGCGCTTTTATATATTTAATAGTCGGAATCGGTCGATTAGTTTTTCAGCTACACGTCACGCCAGTTTTGAAAAGGGAGTTTATAAGACCATGCCATACCTTCGCAATTTTAAAAGATTAATAGAAAAAATACTATGCAACAGCCAAATGTAGTAATAAAGCATACCCTAAGTCTAAAAAATGGTAAAGAAATCTTGCCTTAAAAAAAAAATCATGAAAATCAGCAAATTTTTTCTTCCCCCCAAATCTCCCCCCTTAATTCCGTGTCAGCCAACAACCATTGGATTATGGGACACCCGGCGATTCAGTACTGGCCGGAAGTACGTCCAAGCCCACGTGTAAAACCGTGACACCTCCAACTTCATTTCCTTTCCATTATTGTCGCACTGAATTCCACTAAAAACTAAAACAAAAAGAAAGAAATTTCCTCGAAATAAGACGATAAGGGTTCATTAATCTCCGATGCAACTCGCGACGAATCAGTGACTCAGAACTCCATCCGGGCCTATCGCAAGATATAAGATATCGATGCAAAACAGTGTTTGTATACAAAAGTGGGATATTTATACCCAACGGAGAATTTCCTATGATAAAAAGGATAAAAGAGAGAGAGAGAGAGAGAGAGAGAGAGAGAGAGAGAGAGAGTCTCCGGGTTAAATTGTTCCAGCGCGCAGCGATGTGATTGGACGTCGTAATAAAATGCGTTTATGAATCGACGCAACGACGATTCCGTCAGTCGATCGTGCCCAGTCGTTGGATCCACTCGCGCCGTATACAGCCAGAGATCGCTCGTGTATAAACATATGCACATATATGTACTCTCTCGTCTCCAGTATCTGAGTATCAAATACCCGCGCAGCCTTGACCGGTCGTACGTCGCAATAAAATCGTCCGCACGTTTCGATCGATCGGGAAAGATTTACTCTCGCCCTTTTCCAAAACATCGCATCACGAGGCCGAAACAGGGTGGACTCGGGAAAAAGGAGCGAGAGACCGAGCGAGCGAGAGTAGAAAGAAAGAGAGCCGAAAAAGAAACGGAGAGGGAAGAAAAGAAGAAGAAAAGGAAAAGCAGAACCGGTCCAGTCTCCTCTCTTTCGGGATCTCGGGCATTGCACGATTTTTATTTTCACTCGGTTTGCGTCCCGACTCGATTCCCCAATTCCCGAACCCTTCTTCCCCCTCCAAGTACACACCGGCGAAGTGCGTCGTGAATTCTTCTCGTCCCAGCCGAGAAATTGGAAGGAATTGTGCGTCTATTTCGGCATCAGTCGACTTTGCGTTTCCCCCGTGGTACCTTTATCCTTTCGTGCAGTTAGGAGATAGGGTAAAGTGACTTTATTTTGGCACCTCGCCGATTATTGACACTTCTCTTTACCTACACAGTGGTCCTCAAAGTCAAATAATTGGGCCTTTAAAATGCCAATAATCTGGCCCCTAAAGTGCCAATAATTAGACTCTTAAAGCGCCGATAATTGGGCCCTTAAAGTGCGAATAATCGGGCCCTTAAAGTGCTAATAATCGGGCCCTTAAAGTGCTAATAATTAGGCCCTTAAAGTGCCGATAATCGGGCCCTTGAAGTGCCAATAATTGGGCCTTAAAGTGCCCTCAAAGTGCTAATAACTAAGCCCTTAAAGTGCCAATAATAGGGCCCTTAGAGTGCCAATAATGAAGCCCTTTGAGTGCCAATAATTGGGCCCTTTGGGTGCCAATAATTGGGCCCTCAGAGTGCCAATAATTGGGCCCTCAGAGTGCCAATAATTGGGCCCTCAGAGTGCCAATAATTGGGCCCTGAGAGTGCCAATAATTGGGCCCTCAGCGTGCCAATAATTGGGCCCTTAGAGTGCATATAGTTGGGCCCTTAGGGTGCCATTAATTGAGCCCTTTGAGTGCCAATAATTGGGCCCTTAGAGTGCCAATAATTGGGCCCCTAGAGTGCCAATAATTAGGCCCTTAAAGTACCAATAACTGGGAACCTTACCCTACGTAGCGTTTCTTGCGGAAAGTTCGAGCGCGCGCGCGGAACTTTGCGGTGAAAAGTTTGGGTTCGATGATCGCGAAGGGTGGGGTTAAGTTGGATCGGACGAATGTGAACAATGTGATCATCGTGCCGTGACGATCGGTTCGCGGCTGCCAAAGTTCGCGACATTTCCAAGCCGATCGAAGATCAATTACCGGTTTGTCCGGCTTTGCGCTGGTTGTCCTTCCGCAGTCCTCGATCGCCGAAGAAACGATTGCACCGACGATCAGCCATGAGCCGCGTCTCAATAGCGTTCGGGGACTCCTCCTGGCTCGAGTCTCGCAGATTCTGCCTTGTCGACGATAAACGATGACAAGGCTCGAGTCTCTCGCGTAATCGAACTACCGAAGCAGCGATCTCAGCGGGAGATCGAGCCTCTTGTACGGCACCGCGGTGCACGGGCCTCATGGATTGGCTGAGCAAGTGTGTCTGCGGCTCGAGTGCCGCTGATGAATCGCGAAATCTTGGCAAGGCGAAGTCCTCCAGGAAGAACAATAAAAGGTCAAGGGGCAAGAAACGAAATGAGAAATATCTGGCGGAAGAGCAGAAGGCGGATCAAAAGGGCGTCCAATCGGCGACTAAAGCCGAGGCCAGTGAGAGCAAACTCGTCGCACTGATAAAGGGGCACAACCTCGATGACGGGAGGAAGAGACGCGACGATGTTTTGGAGCACACCGCGCTCGATCTCGAGGATGACGCGGAATCGAAGCTTTCCTCGGGGCACGGTATAATTTCGAGGCTCGGCGAGAAGAAAATCGATGACGATAAAACGCATCATTTTACCAGGTCGCCGAACTCTCGCGGTTTGGAAAATCGGAGCCCAGTGGGCGCGGGAACGAAAGCACGACCAACGACGAAAACCGATGACGCTTTCCTTGGGGATACCTCGAAAGCGACGAAAGAAGAAAAAATTCTTCATCCCGAAGATTTGGAACGAAATGGGCCCGCGGAGGGGCGAGAAAAGTCTCGGGTGATCGGAATTGAAAATAGTGGAAGTCCGGGTGAATGGGAGGAGCCGCACATTTTTGGGAATTCATCTGTCGTGGGAAGAAACAAATGTGGCCGTCGCACGCCCGTTCCTTCGAGTCCTCCTCACGGACGAGACTTCAAGATAAATTCCAACTCCTGCAGCTTCGTCGTTCCCATTGCGCCGATCAAGAACGCCAAGGGCTCACGGAATATTGAAAAGAAAATTACGCACTCCCAGATACCCAAACCCTCGGTGAGGAACAACGGGAGCAAAGAGGCCGAGGAGAAGGTCGAGAGAGCGCCGAAAGTTGACAAAAATGGTACTTAATTTCTGGCAGGATGAGAGACTTTTTCTTGGCCACCTTGAACGATATACTTGATACACATTTTGCTGGAATCAGCGAACCAAAAATGGAGCACTCCATTATTGAATATATTGAAGTTTGTATCGTGGGATTGCGATTTTTTTGCAATTTTTTTTATGGTGCTGAAGTTTGCATCGTTGGAATGCAACGAAAATTTTTCTTGACTTTCTTCATTTCTTAATTTTGATTATTATCTACAATATTTTTTTGCAGGTTTTGATTATAGATTTTTGAAGAGGATCCTCGAAAATGTTGCAGTCACTTTTGTCGTTTTAAGGGGGGATATAGATTTACAACGATCAAAAAATCGATTTCTTTTTTTTCTTTAATCGATAGAACTATATATGTAAAATATTTTTCTACAGTTTTAAAGCGAAATTCGCAAAACTTCAATCGTTACAGCCCGTCATCGCTGTGCCACACCGCTCGGATTCGGAGCGGGCGTGAACTTCAAACGCGTTTTTCTCAAAACTGCCATTATCGAAATTGGCGCGCAGGATTACTCAACAACTATTAAGCCGATTGAGTTGAAACTTTGTAGATATATTGATAATATTGGTACCCTCTACTTGAAGAGAATTGTTTTTGAAAAATTGAAGAAAAAAAACTACTTTTTTCATCCACATTTTACAAAAATGTTGCGTGAAATGGAGATTTTTTTTGTTGTAAATGCCATTTTCTTAAATTTGCATTTTTTTTCATTTTAATTATCGTCACATAGAAACTATACATGTTCTAAGTGAAAAAATTTTGAACTTTTTTGCAAAACGAAGTCTACGGGAAACTAGACTGCACGCCGATTCGCAACTCGCGCGGCAACATTGCTGGAACACTCTGCCACAGCTCCGTCATTTTGATGATAAATTCATTTAAAAAAATTGTTTTGTATACTTAAATATACTATTAAAGTATACCTAAAGTTTGATAATTATAGAATAATTGTTTCTTAGTTTAAAAAATCCCTCAATATTGCTTAATTTTTTCCTTTCTAAATGTATATCCCGCCTTAATGTGCCGAAAAAAATCGTCAACACGAAGAAAATATATTTTCGTTGCAGACCAACGATGCAGACTTCAATAGCATTTTCTTTGGCAGGTTTTATATACGAAGGTCACTGAAATAGTTTTCGAGATTGGTTTTAGAGATCTGTGTGTGGGGAATTTGTTTTTTGGTTTTCATTATAACGAAGAGTATTTATTTAGAATGCGAACTCCTCAATTTTTATAAATCATTTTTCGTGGCTTCGCATAAGCACTCAGAATTTATAACGCAAAAAAATTAGAGTGTCTGTACCGCCCGAGATATACACTCCTTACTTTTAATCCCTCAATAAGGGTGGACACTGGCTTAGGAAATTTTTTAAACGTTTTATAGGGCGTCCACAAATATTTTAGAGACGAAATATACACGAAAAAAATAGAAAAATGTATAAAATTAAAAATAGTTCGTTGGAATCCAACGATGCAAACTTCAGACCCATAAAAAACCTCGTAAATTTTTTTTGTATCTTCCAGCACCTTTTTCATCAACTTAGTTGCTGTAGAAACAAGTTTTATTGTATTTTTCTATTTAAAAAAATCCAAATTCGTTAAAAACTTTTTTTCCACGTACCCCCAAATATCCAACGTCTTCCATCAGAACAACACGGTAAGAAGCTGCCAAAAAAATTCCCGCCCAACTTTCAGTATATAATGCCCGGATAAAGAAATAAAACCTCGAAAAAAATTGCCCGCCCAACTTTCGCCGTGTTTCGCCAATTACCAGATAAAGAAATAAAATAATAAATATCGAAGTTTCGTTCGATTACAGCGATGCAAACTTCTGTACCGTGATGCCTAATTGTTGAAATTGTTCCTCAGGGAGCAGTCAACAAACGACGAAAATTACGAGCGCTGTAACTTCCTGTACGCTCCAAACAATTGTATACAATGTTGTTTATAATTGAAAAAACATATATTTTTCACTTTCCGAAAAGGCTGATATTTTTTTTCAGAAACAAACATCTAGACTAAAAAAACACGTTAAAAATAAACCACGCACATGTTTATGTATAATTTAGTCCGTTTATTTTCACACGAGTTTGTTTGATCGATGAAAAAAAAATGAGGGAGCGCACCGCGTGTAAAAATAAATCGTGCACAACTTCGATCCGTACGAAATTCATTGTTCACTTTCGAAGCAAAAAAACCAACGTCGAATCACCGAGCGTGACGCGCAGTCGTGCCCGCGGAATAACCACTTAGCAGTTGAATTCCGGAGATGCCCCCTAAAATTAGATACTAATTTAGCACGCGAAACAAACCCAGTAGCGAGACTCTCGAATTACACCACGCGCTCGGCCAATGGCTTTGTTGATACCCCTCGATTTCAAAACTATGCGAAAATATCTAATTTCATGCATTACTCTCCCTCGAAATTAGTGGCTGTACACATATAAGTGTATACCTGCGTAGTTATATGTATGTAATACGCACGCATTATTATTTTCTCCCATAACGGCGAGAAAATCATTAATTTTTACATCGCACACTTTTATCCTTTTATTCGCGATTGTTTTCTCTCATTTGTTATCAATTGTTAATCGCGAGTGTTTTTCTTTTTGTCGTTGGTACCCAGGTCGCGTTCACTCGGCAATTGTGTCTGGTGTCAATTGGGAGCAAAGGAGCGTGACTGTAGAATGGTTCGAAAAGGGAGAAACGAAGGGGAAAGAGGTGAGTCATGAAAAGTTTATTGATTCAAAAAAATTAATCGGCTTCACCAGGGTACAACTCACTCATCTGCTCGAACGTGCACAAATAAACGACTAAAAGGAACGACATATTGTAAACTCAAAATGAATTGACTTCCAACGATGCTGGTGAATTTTGCATTGATTAAATTCAACGAAAATACGTTTTTCATTTTCATTGTTTCTTTAGTTTTTAAAAATATTTTCTTGCAGATTGAAACTATAGATTGGTAATAAGGATCATAAAAAAATCCTCGGGTGATTTTTGTGAACGAAAAAAAATTGGTTGTTAAAAAAAAATCGATTGATTTCCAATTATGCAAACCCAAACATCATCACATAAAACAATCTCGTATGTTGAAAAGGATCGAGTATTTATTACGATGCTGCAGTTTGCCTAGTCGAAATATAATAAAAATGGTTTTTTTTTAAATGGCCAATATTTTTTCATCGGCTTTAGGCTACGAAAATCACTAGAACGGTTTTTCAGAATGCTCGTTAGGGGTCTACAACGTAGAACTGCAAACGAATAGAAAAATAATAAAAATAAAAGACAAAATGCGAAAAAAATTCGTTGCATTCCAACGATGCAAACTTCAATATCATTATTTATTATGTCAAACACAGAAAAACATTTATGATGAAGGGTTCAACGTCGTGGTCGAGCAAAATTTTTTTTTAAGGGGTCTTGTATCTTTAGACGCTAAAAAGTGCTATTTTCATGAATTTTTTTGATGGGTTTATATTATAGATATTGATATAAAAGTTCTTACACTTAATAAATACACTTTCGAAATACATTTGAAATTTTTTTATTTATTTAAGTCACTATTTATAGACGAAAATGTTAGTTAAAAAAATGTCCTAAAAAAATTGTAGGTCTGCGCTGTTGATAAAATCTCGGAGATGGATCATCCGAAACGAAAAATCAAACGATTTTAGACTCAGTATGTAAATGGCTATAGCGCGCATGATGCGATTTTTGATATATGCACAAATAACAAAATGGCGGCCATTTTTCGAAAAAAACAAAAAAAAAGCGTTATTCACCGCTTTTTGCCAAAAAAAAGAGTAAATATCAAAAAAAAATTATATCCTTGACAGCTATAGTTGTAAAGAATATGTGGTTGAAATTTCATAAGGATCGGTTCAGTAGTTTCGAAGATTTTATCAACAAGTCGTTGAAAAACGTTGTTTCGAGAAAAACGCGTTGAAAGATTGTTTGGGTTACATAAATATATTTTAAAACAAATGTTATGTATTTCGAAAGTGTATTTATTAAGTATAACGACTTTTCTATCAATATCTATAATATAAACCTATCAAAAAAAATTATGTAAATAGCCTTTTTTAGCGTCTAAAGTGAGGACACCCCTTAATTTTTTACGTGTCAATGAAATTATTTATTATCGTTTCGGTCACAGAGTATTTTCCGAATAATAATTTCTTTAATATGTTTTCATCATGTATGTCTTGGGAATTTATTTGATGGAACATTTTAAATAATTTTTTCTGCATTGTTGTTAACTCTCCATGCAATTTAATTATTACACGTATTACACAGTTCATATTACAAATATTACAAATATTACACAAATTATTACACGTATTATTAACGTGTAATAATTGCGTAAATATATTTTCAATTTCTATGTCTTGTGAATTTATTCAGTGCAACATTTTTTATAATTCTTTTTGTCAATGTTACATTAACTTGCTATACAATTTTCGTAACGCGCACGATTTGATTGCAACAAGTTAATGCACTTTTGCGAACATCACACATTGTAATCAATTGTTCAATATTCTTCAATCATCCAATTTGCGGTAGTACGAGTACGTACTTGATTATTAGATTGCTGCTGAATCTTTTGCGTATGTCCCTGATACTGCGTACAGACGCGAGTATTCGAGAACCCAAGCAAGGCCACCAGCTATTTGGGTTAAATAAATAAATCCAAAGTCGGCAGGTTCAGCATGGTTTCTTTCGAATAAGGCCTCATGGCCATTCTTCTCGTTCAGGTTCCTTCGTATTCCCCAATGAGATAAATATCGAAACAAAAAGCGTACCGTGTTCCAGAGGATTCAAGGATTAAAATGACGTTGGTAACAATAGCAGTTACCGAATGTAAAAATATTGAAAACACTTTTTTTTCATACTTCAATATATACCTAATAAAGCCTAAAAGTTCTTTTGACCATGTATTTTATTCCTTTCTTGAAAAAAAAATCCAACGAAAACGGTCGAAAATGATGACGTTTCATGAGATCTTATTAGAAATGAGATGTTTTTCTTAATTTTCCATTCCTTTACTTTTATGCTTATCTAAAGCCTTCTTTTTGCGAATTGTGGTCGTAAACTCTAATAAGAATGCGTAAAAACGTTTAAGTGATTTTAACAGCCGAAAAAAATTCGAACAATTAAGAAGAATCGATTTTCTTGGTGTCCCAACGATGCAAACTTCAACTTTATCGAAAATGGGCAGTTACAGTGGTGTCCTCCATTAATAAAAAATTCCGTAATTAACGGCAGCAATTAATCACATCCATGAAGTTTCTATCGGTGAAACGAAAATTCTTTTTTATTCTTTTGTTTCTTCATGTTTATCGTGATGAAAAATCAATTTTTTTCCTAATTTAGATCACAAGTCCTTGCACTCCAACGATGCAAACTTCAAAATCATAAAGTCTGCAAACAGAGGTCTCACTTTGAATAAAAATGGTAATGTCCTGCATTCGGGGCCATTTCTAAGTCACGCTAAGTTGTTACGTGACCTGGGCGAAAAGACAGTGAAATGCGCGAGCTTCGCGCGAGTACAAATCATTTGGAAGTTCAGTCGATCGTGACATTGTAGCAAAAAACTTGCTTTTTTTAAAATACATCGTACACGTTGGCGTGTAAAATGTTTCCTCCAGTCGATCAATGTCAGTAAAAACTGGTCCCGTTTGAATACTTTACAGATTGTAAATCCCAGAATCGAGCAATATTTATTTCCCCCTGCAAAATTACACTTTGTCTTACTTTGTCATACTATTGAGGTAGTCCTTTCACGAGCCCGAATATGTAACCATTTACTAATTTTCGTCTATAACGAGGTAAAAATACATGCCAGTATACTGGTAAAATATCAAGCCAAGTTACCGAACTTTTAACAAAAAATGACAACTCTAAAAGTCGTTTAGTTTATACGGCACTTTGTGGACATGACACGCTGGCTACAGCGTGTCATGCTACATTTATATCTAATCATTGTACACTAAATAAGTCTAGATGTCTGGTATAAGCTGCTCGACGTGTGTAAAAAATTCTGAAGATTCCGGAAAGACAATCCAAACAGGAGATCACCGAATGTTTAAAGAAAATATTTATGATAAAACTTGGAGAGATGTGACTAGCAGAAGAAATTCCCGTAGCTGCGACTTTTTAGAGAAAATGTACAAATGTCCAAATCTACTAAATTTGCGCGAATTTGTTTATTCCCGTTTATCGTTGGATATAATACCGGGGTATAATATTGTAACTTGTTTTTTATTAAGCGTCACTCAAATTTACGGCATCCGCGATAGGAATATCTTAATATTGAATTAAGCGTCTTAATTAATATTAATTAATTGTCTTTAGTGTCCTACTAGAACTCTTTTCTACTTAGTCACTGTTCATCTGCTTAAGAGGGGGAATACCTTTAAACGAGGAAAACACGGCTTATTTTGATGATATTAGGTATATATTGAAGTATGTAAAAAAAAAAGTTATTTGTCAAAAGAATACAATAATACAATCGTCAATTATATTAGTTTTAGCAGTCAAGTAAATTGAAAAATAATGAAAAAAAAAAAAAAAAAAAAAAAATAGAGACGAGTTTGAAAAAAGTGCCTTTTTTCGATCATAATTTTCATAGAACAAGTGATAGATTTTTTACGATTTTCAATTAATCGAAAAAATCGAATCATGCGCTCGTACTCGACTGTTAAAGCAATCTAAGATGCTACAGTTAAAATTTCAAGTCGTTTGGACGAAAATTGTTCGAGTTCCGCTGCGTGCCGCTTTCAAAAACATGGTTTTGAGAAAAACGGTTTGAATTCAACGATTTAATAGATGCTACAGCTGATGAATTTTTTTCCACAATCTAATGCCACCTATTGGTAGAAAATAAAACTATTTCGAGTCGGTAATTTTTTCCCCAAAGATAGTAGGCTTACAAGAGTCGAGAACCTCGTCTACCGGCGTGGGATTGCCAAAGGCGCTTTTCCGCGCTCGGAGACTCCCCTAAAAAATAGCTGAAAAACGACTTTAAAACTTTTCTTCAGTTATAAACGAATATGCATCATATTTTCAAAGGTTCAAGGGATTTTTTAAAAGTGTTACCCAAAAAACGATTTTTTAAACATTTCACAGTGGTGTCCTCTCTTAAGGGGTTACGTGGGTTTCGAAGCCAAAAGAGCATATTATCTCTATTAAAAAAAATATATATATTAATTATTTTATTCAAAATGTTAAGCACATAAAAGAGCAACATTTCAACAAAAAAAAAAAAAAAATTCATCCAAAAATTTGGGAAAATCAGCCGGTGGGACCTGGTTTCCGGAGACCCCTTAAAAAAGGGTTCTCGTGGTGGTCAGGATAAATCATGATAGCTTTATCTGAAATTTGAAGAACCAAATTTTTTCTGTCAGTAGATAAGTATAGCTCGCGATTGAACAAAGGATTTGAAAAAAAAAACTGAATTTCGAATTTTTGGCAGAGTTGTATGCAAAATAGTTTAATTTTTGGTACAATTTACACTACGTACTGCCTTGTAAAATTAGGTGTAATCGAAAAAAATAAACCTTCGTTCAATCCCTAGTCAATGCTATTTTGAAGAAGCGTGCAAAATTTCTATAAGATCGGTGCATTAGTTTTTGAGAAATCGTGTCCACCGAATTAAAAAAAAAGTGTTTTGAGAAAATGCGATGTACCTGCGTCGCTCCCGGCTGGTCTTTCCCAACGGGGGGAATTCCCAAAGGCTCTCTGTCCTATACTTTTACTCCGATTGACTTAAGGTAGTACGAGCGCGCAGTCTTGATTTCTATAGATTTTGTCCAAATTTTAACCAGACATTGTTCATATCATTATGCATGTTTGAGTGAAATTTCAGAACAGTCGACTATTTAGATTGGGAGATAATGGGTTTTAAAATTGCAACTTTTAATACTGCATTGAAATTTGGACAGAATAATTTTCCATAAAAACATTTGTCCCCTATAATAAGAAGAAATGGCAATACCGCATTGTTCCACGTATCCAATGACCTGATTTTGCGCGGAATATTTAAAATAATACTGCAACAAAAATTTTTATTTGGAAGTAATTGTTAATCGAACAAAGTTTTCAATTAGTTATGAATGAACGAACACTTTTATTTGTTAATGAAGATAACATAAACAATATAAAATATTAATATGTATGATGCAAATATTTTTTATGACAACATTTTTAACTTTAGTATTACGATAATTATTTTTGTTCTCGAAATATTGAACAATACTGTTCTGTGGTGTTGGCATATGTCTTCTTATTATAGGGGAGAAATATTTTTTTACGGAAAATTATTCTGTCTAAATTTCAATGCAGACCCTGCAGTGTTGAAAGTTGCAATTTTAGAAGCCATTATCTCCCTATCTAAATAGTCAACTGTTCTGAAATTTCACTCAAACATGCATAATGATATGAACAATGTCTGGTTAAAATTTGAACAAAATCTATAGAAAATAAGATTGGGCGCTCGTACTAACTTACGGGGTCTTCTCACTTTAGACCCTAAAAAGGTTATTTTCACGAATTTTTTTGATAGGTTTATATTATAGATATTACTATATACTAAATACACTACATACACACACTAAATAAATAAATAAATAAATACACACACAAATAAATAAATGCACTTCTAAAAGTTAATAAATACACTTTCGAAATACATTTTAAACAAAATTTTACGTATTTATGTAACCCAAACAAACTTCAAACCCGTTTTTCTTGAAACAGCGTTTTCGCCGACTTGTTGATAAAATCTTCGAAACTACTGAACCGAACCCTATGAAATTTTCATCACATATTCCTTACAACTATAACTATAGCGCATATGACGGATTTTTTTACATTTTCATGTCTACTATTTTTTTTGCCAAAAACGGTCAAAAAACACGCTATTCTGTTTTTTCGAAAAATGTCCGCCATTTTGTTATTTTTGCACACATCAAACATCATATGATATGCGCTATTGCCATTAACATACTGAATCCAAAACCGTTTGATTTTTTTATTTCGGATGACCCATCTCCGAGATTTCATCAACAGCGCAGACCTACAATTTTTTAGGACATTTTTTCAACTACCATTTTCGTCTATAGATAGTGACTTAATTAAAAAAAATTTAAATGTATTTCGAAAGTGTATTTATTCAGTGTAACAACTTTTATATCAGTATCTATAATATAAACCTATACAAAAAATTCATGAAAATAACTTTTTTTTAGCTTCTAAAGTGAGAAGACCCCTTAAAACTTTGGGAGAATATTCCAGACAAATTGTACCATTAAATAGTAAAGATAAAAAAAAAATGGATTTTTAAACCTTTTCAAACCCACCTAAGCCCTTAATAGTCTACTAAAGTCGAGTTCACTGCGGTCTACTCACGAAAAGTCATTCGCCTAAACTCGCTGACGTTCGCTGCCGTTCCGACACTCCGGGAGCACGATAAATCAGTAGATCTCCGAAACGATGGACTTTCGTATACGTTTCCTTGTTCATTATTCGCTCTCCCTCATATTTCATTCGCGCGGCTCCCCTAGGTCATGGTTAGCCGTTCTATTTTCAAAGCTCTACGAGTTCTTATGCAATGCGCCAAAGAGTGGCAACCTGCGTCCCCGGCAATTGGGAGCGCGATTCTATTTTCGACGGACTTCTTCGCACAAGTCGCACACAGTTTAATGACGGGACCTGTGCGCGTCGAGACTCTGGAAATTAAATCGCTCCTCGATCTATCCCGTCTATCGACCAAAAAAGAGAGACCGCAGGCCAACGTGTCGCGGTCCCGCACGTTGATAAGAAAAATCAAGAGACTAATTCGAAGCTAACTCTAGAGAGAGCACTATAATGAGTGAATTTGGAGTCGCGAATAATCGCAACTAACGAGAAAGCACTATCCTTTTTTTTTCTTTCTCTTCTCCTAATCAACGAGATACGATCGACATGTTATCACACAGCTTGATACCGCGACGAAAGGTTCATATTTTTTTTATGTCTCTTTCTCGTCTCATTGTGTTATCGAGCCTTTCCGCGTTCGTCGCGATCTCAACTCACGTCGAGTCTCGTCGATTTCGTCGTTCCAGGTGGAGATCGATGCGATCCTCGCGCTCAATCCGGACCTCATACCGAAATCCATGCCTCCACCACAGATCAACAACATGCTGTCGAACCAAAGAGCAAAGGTGAGTTCTTTTTTCCAATATTTTCCTCTTTTTTAACCACGTTTTTTTTTTTCATTGTTACATTGTTACACGGAAGCGAAAGATTTTTTGATCAAACTTTGAACGACTCGCTGAGGGAAAATATTGTGTTGTGTTTTTTTTGTTCGTGCGAGAGGAATCGTTGATCAGAGGATACACTTTCGATGACTTTTGGGGGGATTGTCGATTTTTTATCAACTTCGTTGTTCCTTGCACTCCAATCGATCGTTGTGAAAAAGTGAATGATCGAATTGGACTCTCAAGGGTACATTTCAGGTTTTAGGGCTTAGCCACTGGGAGGCACTTGCAGTTTCGATCTGTCACAGTGGAGCACTCCCTGCTCCATTCTCGCGAACATTTGACTTGAAGATCTGAAATAATTCACGAAAATGGCATTTTCTCCAGCAGGCAAGCAAAAGTTGTTGCGGTTATGGGAAATCATTAGTTTCGAGAAAAAAAAAAGGTTTTCCATTTTGCCAAGTTTGCCATATTTTTGACACTGAAAAATTGGATACGTCAAATATGTTTCATTACGGAACACATAGAATTGTGTTGAAGAGCATTGAGTTTCAAGTAAATTTTACCCTTTTTTTTCAATTTTTCGTACAAAATTTGCCACCCCCTTTCGTTTAGGGGTTGAATTTCGAAAAAACGCTAAGATACGTCTTTTATTAATTGTGTCGAAGGACGTTATTACTATTAAGTATTAAGTAAATCCTCGCACCAGATTTTATTAATTTTCCATACAAATTTTGCCACCCCTTTTCTCCCCTCAGGGCAGGGTTTCCAAAACCTTTTTTTAAAACGCCCCCTTTCTGCGAAAAAGGAGATGGTCGCGCCCCCCCGGTCATATCTTTACCGATATTAACGCGTCCTATATATCGCGACGCCCTCCTGGGTGGGGGGGGGGGGGGGGGCACTTTAAAACCATTGCCTTAGGGGTTGAATTTCTAAAAACGCTGAAATACGTGTTTCATTAATTATGTCATGAAGCACGAATACAAAATTTCAAGTGAACAAGACCAGACTTTTGGAAATTCCCATACAAACTTTGCCACCCTCTTTCTCCCCTTAAGGGTTGAATTTTTGGAAAAACGCGGAAATACGTGTTCCATTAATTGTGTCACAGACCATTAATACCAACTTTCAAGTAAATTGGACCATAAAAATATTATTTCCCATACAAACTCCGCCATCCCCTTTCACCCCCTTAGGGGTTGAATTTTGAGAAATCCCTTCTTGAACGATGCCTCCAATATAAATTCAACATCGTCTCCAAATGTCACGATTCTACCTTTAGCGGTTTAGGCTGGGTGATGATGAGTCAGTCAGAACTCTGCCTTTTATAAATCTATCTATCTATAATCTATATATATATAGATTAATAACGTTGAACTCTGCATCATTGGAATGCGACGATTTTTTGCTTTTATTTTCATTTATTTATTTCTATACTTATCCAAAGCCTTATTTTGCTTACAAATTGAGGCCGGAGCCTGAATTAAAATGTCGAAAAAAGCGTTTTTTTTCGGGAATTTTTTTTAGAAGTGAAAAGACAAGTGAGCCCAGTAAACATTGAGGTATCTTTTCATGTATATTTAAGACGTATAAAAAAATGTTTCAACATGAAACACAAATGACTGCAGATTTATCAGCCTATTCCATGTGCGTCTTGCCACTGCAGTTCCCAATCGGTGGAAAAGATGCACTTCGTAATTCTTTACTGAAACAAAAAAAAACCAATAAAATTTTCAATTGTCGTATTTTTCTTCTGGGTGAATTAAGTAAAAACTGAAAAAAATCGCGAAATTATAACTTTTCTGAGGTTTGAAAAAAAATGTGTTACAAAAAAACACTTTAAGGTGCTATAAAAATTATTTTAAGACTTTTCCAACGACTTTTCTAATTCATTTAGAAGAAATTTTCATACTGAAGAAAATAAACTTTGGTTTGATTCAATAGGTCGTTTATTTTTTTTGCTACGCCCGCCAATTTGGAAAAATCGTGAAAATGAAAACTGGAGAAAACGCGCTTCAAAGTTTTCAATAGGAAGACATATCAAATATCAATAGCTTCTCTTGCTTTTGGCCTTGTAGCTTCGAAAATATTTACAATTGGCTTCTGTAACTTTGTAAATATATTCTTGGATAGTTTATCTATCGATTTAAGCAATAAAAAAACCATTTTTTCGGACTTTTAAATTCAGTTTCCGGCCTTAAGGTCGTAAATCGCTAATAAGAATACGTACGAACGTTTGAGTGATTTTCATAGCGAAAAAAATCGAACAATCGGAAAGAATTGCCTTGACTACAAATTATGGTGTCGAAGTTTGCATCGTAAAGCAACGAGAGTTCCGTTTTACATTTCATTTTCGATATTTGTATTATTATAGTTGATCTTTTTAAATAGATTTATAATGTAGATCGCCAACTAAATATGTTAAAAATGGTTAAAAGACTTTTATAGGCAAAATCTGCTAAAAGAAATTAAGGCGTTACCCCCCCACTTGTAGCCCAAAAAAGGCCTTTTTCATGAATTTTTTAAATGAAAACTACAAAACTTTTTTAATCGATCAATATACCATCTTAAAGAACACATCTTGAAGAACTTTCAGTAATTTTTTTATTGAAAAATATTACATTGCTTAGTGGCAAATGGCCGTCAATGAAATAATGTTTTTATATACACGTTTTGCGGTGACCAACATTGCGGCGAAGTGGATCATCTGAAAAAAAAATGCGGATGGATTTAGTCAAATATAAGTATAAACTAGTCTTTAATCGAAGGATTTTAAAAAATATTCATTTTTCACAAAATGCCGGACAGTCAAAGTTAATGTTTCGATTTTAATGAAAAAAAACGGCCGTTTTTTGGCTATAAAACGGCCATTTTTAGTCGAAAAAAAAATCAAATGATTAAAGACTACATTTTTATGTATTAAATAAGCCTGCAAAATTTCAAGAAGATCGGTTCATTAGTGTTCGAGTAATCTTGGTCACCGACTTCAGAAATGCCATTTTGAGAAAAACGCGTTTAAAGTTTCAATTTCCGGTCGTTTACACAACGGATTCTTCTCTTTCAACGCTCATATATCAGTCAATTTTGTTCGGATCGACTTGAAATTTTCAGGACATATTCTCAGATACTTATACTTCAAAAAAATGCAATAAAAAAAATCGATTTTTTCAAAATCGCAAGTGGGGTTAACCCCTTAAATTCGTTGCAGTCCAACGATGCAAACTTCAGCGTCGTTGCAAATTTCACTTACGTACCCATGTTTGAGCGATTTTCACAACCAAAAAAATCGAGCAATCGAAACGAATTGACTTTCGTTGCATTCCAACGATGCGAACTTCAACGTCATCCATAATCATCGCCGCATGCAAAATACTGTCCTTTAGCGAACAACAAATTGATTCGAAAACTTTTGAAACCGTCAAATTTTCAGATCGTTAAATAATTCGATATGAGTTTTAAGGGGTAAGGCCACTGTAGCGAGAATAAATATAAGTATATTTGGGTAATTTTTTTTAGCAAGACACTGGAATATATCGAAATTCTGAAAAAGGTTCTTTATTGTACATATCATAAACTGTATAAACTATTTTTTTCGAAGTAATACAAAACAAAATGGCGGCTGCACAGCTTTTCTTCGACAAAGCCTTTTTTTCACAGGCGCGCGGCCGGACCAACGCCACCTGCAATTTTTAATCAACAGTTAATGACATTTTTTTCGATTATACATGTGAATAGCTACAGAAGTACGTAGGATTTTCTTTATAAATTGATTTTTGCAAAAACAGCGCGTTTTTTTTTAAATAAAAGTTCAAAATTCTCGAAAAACATCGTCCGATAATTGTTTATAAAAAAAAACTATGTAATATATCGAGAAAATCCTACGTACTTCTATGCAGAATCTAATTGTGAATATGCAGTTAAAATTTCAAATCAATCGGTCAATATTTGTTCGACTTATGAATCCGGCCGACTTGAAAAATGTAGTTTCGAGAAAAACGCGTTTAAAGTTTTCGGTACGAATTGCATCGGACTGACAAGGAACGTCCCTCAGGTGACACCCTTCGAATTTGTTGAAATTTGGATATGTTATAAAGCACCGAAAAGTAAGCGATAGGTATTTTTTTTTATCGGCGAAAAAAGGGTTTTAAGGGCTGAAACGCACCCTCGAAAATGGGGATGTTTTTCGTTTTTCGTCGATAACGTTTTAACGGTACGAGATATTCAAAAGAAAAGCAAATTGTAACAATGTTTATTTTTCGTGCACTATACATTGGAGAACGATAACGTTATCGACGAAAAACGAAAAACACCCCTGTTTTCGAGGGTTCGTTTCACCCCTTAAAACCGTTTTTCCACCGATAAAAAAAATACGCATCGCTTACTTTTCGGTGCATTATAACATATCCAAATTTCGACAAAATCGAAGGGTGTCACCTGAGGGATGTTCCTTATGAGAGGGGCTGCGCCAAAATTCAAAATAGAAGTATTTAAACATTTTTCCCACCTTAATCCTTTGAGTATTTCATTTTTAAGATATTAAGGCATCCTATAATTTAAAAAAATGGATTTTTGGAAATTTCTAGTGGCCTTACCCCTTAATTCGATATAATTACACGGGCACCCATCAAGCTGCGCAATTCTACCTCGCGCCGGCTGAAACGCATTAGGCCGCTTTTGCAGCGCAAATTCGTTAGAAGGTGCCGAGAAAAATGAAAATTTCGCTGCGGACGAAATTATCCGGTGCAACGACCCTGTACGAATATATAGAAAGTTGCCTCGGCCGCGGCCCTAACTCACTTTATTATCGACTCGCACTCGAATATTGTTTACGCGTTGCCCCTGGCGACACCAACCTTCTCTAACCTTTTCCCGATCCTTCTGGCGTTCGAAATAATGTGCCGGTCGACGGACCGCGGTGTGTCTCGAGCATGTTCCAGTACCTTGTCGTTTTTCAGGTACGGAAATTCAAAACGAACAACAAAATTACAAATTACACGTCGTACTCGAAAAAAAAAAATAAAAACATTTAAAAAACCCGAAAAGTGCGCACTGCTTGACAGAATCGTAAAAACGCGACAATTTTTTTGCCCGTGATTCGAACGCTCCTCTGGAGTCAAAACGAATTCGTGAAGATCTTGAATCAAATGTATATGAAGATGGAAGATTTTTTTATTTTATCTTCGTCCGAAGTGGTCGTGTGAATTAAGGCCTTAGGCCACAGTAACGGGTATGAAATCATGCGCGAATTTAACATTTTTTTTTCGTATGAAAAAGTGATTCACTCATAAAAATAATTACACATCTATTTAGTATGAATATCGAGCTGTTAGACATTTTTTTTTTTCGATGTACAAAATGACCGACTACTGATATTTTATTTTGTTATCTTTTTTTTTGGGCGCTCCGCGGCGTGACATTTAGCATCCACAATTTTTTACCTAGAACCAAAAACAAAAATTCTCGTCAATCTACATAAGAATTTTTATTAGAATTATAGAAATTATAGACTAATAGAATTAAAATTTAAAAAATATTGTTTTATTGAAAAGTTGTAGGTATTTGAATTTAAGAAATGAATTTTCAGTGAAAAATTTCGTTATAACTGCTCATAAACTGCTTATTTTACTAGAATTACTAGACTAATAAAACTGCTATTTTATTAGAATTATAGAATTATAGACTAATAGAATTAGAATTTAAAAAATATTGTGTTACTCAAAAGTTGTAGGTATTTGAACTTAAGGAATGAATTTTCAGTGAAAATTTTCGCTATAACTGCTCATAAATTGCTCATAAAATGAAAAGTTTTCGATTCATCGGAAATTCCGTACGTACTTCTCTGCGAAATGCAATCAGGAACGTAACTTTTAAATCCGAAGTAAATCGAGTGAAAATTGTTGAAGTTATTTGTCACGCCAATTGGAAAAAAGCTGTATCGAGAAGTTTCGAGTAGTCTGCCATTTTGTAGATCGAATAAAAATTCGATCAGCTTGATATTCATACGAAATAGATGTGTAATTAATTTTATGAGTGAATCACTTTTACATACGAAAAAAAATTGTTAAATTCGCACATGATTTTATACCCGTCACTGTGGCTTAATGCCTGGACGAGACGTCGACCAGGGCGACCCCGGTTACGAGACCTCGTAAAGTGTTGTTTTTTTTCTCCTCGTTCTCCCCGAGACTCATTGCACTCTTTTTTTTTTATTTCCTCGGGGCGAAGTCTCGCGAAGTTCGATCGAGGCGACTTCTCTCGTAAATCGTCCCGCGTGAAACGAGGCCCTTAAGGATCGACGTTCAAACTCGCACCGTCGAAACGGCTCTCTCGTTAACCATTTTCGTTCTCGCATATAACCCCAAACGAATCTTAAATTAAACTCTCGTGGCACGAGCTACTAATCTGGCAACGTCTCTTCTCCCTTCCCCCTCCTCATGGACGCTGCTTCTCCACGATCTTCGGATGCCTCTGGATCTCAACGACCCTGGACCATGCCGTTAAAAAAAAAAACGCCCGCGAAAAACCATGACTAAATTTTCGTCCGATCGAAAACTGGAATGTGTCCGATTACGTTGGAAAAAAAAACCACCGATCCTTTCCCCATCCGTAATCTCGGGTAATCCTGCCTTATGTTTTTCCGAAAATAATTATTTTCTCTACCTATGATTATTTTGAACAAAAATGTCCCCTTTTTATTACTGAACTCTCGTCGGGAATTGCGAATATCGGACGAATGGAACAAACCAAAAAAAAAACGAACGAAAAATAAAAAAAAATGATCAGGACTCTTCCGGGGATGAGGACGACGGCTTGGACGAGCTGGATAATCCGGAGGACGGTTCACTCGGACGTCACGGCGGTCACACCGCGAGAAACGGCCTGACATCCGCAACGCTTCCTGTACGAGTCACATCTCGTCTTTCGGTAACGCGCACCCACCCCATGCATAATAAAATCCCACTTACATATTCATATATATATATATGTAGGTATATGTGCATATCGAATGAATCTTCTGTTTTATATACGTTTATATGTGTATATATATATCTATGTATATATCCTCTGTCCAGCATACCTGTCGCACTCCTTCTCGCAAATCTTTGTCCAGACGGTCAAACTCGAATCCGGCAAAGCACGTACCCAATGCACCTTGCTGGTCCATGGTAAATCGACGATATTTTTAGGAAACCACAGGACTACGCGTTTCCATTCAAATGCAACGACGAACGCTCGAATGACCAATGATCGTCGAGGAAAGGATTGTATTTATTATAAAATCGGAACGTACCGTTTTCTTGAACGCCGAGAAAATATTTGCGCAATTTTGTAGTTGAAATTTGCATCGTTGGAACGCAACGAAGATTCTTTTTTTTCTTCATTTTTGTTGCTAAGTTGGCCTAATAAGTTATTAGGTTTTTTTTTAAGTTTGTTCGAGTTATGAATTACAACCTAATTTTGTTGTTAGGTTGGCCTAATAAGTTATTAGGTTTGTTTGGATTATAAATGACAACCTAATTTTGTTATTAGGTTGGCCTAAGTAAGTCTTTGCGTTTTATCACCAAAAATTGTATGAAAAATAATAAGTAGAATCCGATGGTGGATATGTGGAATAAAATTAATTTTGTTATTAGGTTGGCAAGAAAGTCTTTGAGTTTTGTCGCCGAAAATAGAATGAAAAATAATAAGTAGAATCGGCTGGTGGATACATGGAATAAAATTAATCATTCGTTTGAAGCGTGCTGTTTTATTTTATTTTTGGTGATAAAACGCGAAAACTTTCTTGTATTGTACAAAATAATGTATTTTTGCCAATTTTAGTTTATAGAGGCTTTAGTGAGAATTCCCAAAAAATACTTGAGTTACTTTCGTAGTCTGTGCAAAAAGACGCTGGGAAATTTGAAAAACTCACTCTCATTGCTTTCCAATCGTGCATATTTCAACCCTTGCATAGTCGTCAGTAAGCGTGACGCAAATCGTCGAGACTTTTTGGCAAAAAGTTCACACTAACCCAAACAAACTTAACCGGAATCGCTTATAAATTCATGTAAAGTAAATTTGCAAAATGCGTAAAGCATACGATGGGCATTGGTAGAAAGTTTCCTGTTTTTCAGCCGACTGTTCTGATAAGGATGAAAACGAAAGGCCTGTTTTTGGAGTAAAAAATCATTAAAGTTTTTTGTAACGAGCTAAAGTATGTAGAAGCGCTTAAACAATTCATACTGATTATCAGTCGAAAATGATTCTGTACGGGTTGAAAAATCGCGGTTGTCGGTCTCGGGAAAATGATGCCGTTGAGTTAGCATCATTGGAAAGCAACGGAAATTCTTAAATTTTTATTTCTTTATTTTGATGATTTTCTAAACTCTTTTTTTGCAGCCTTAGTTTGTGAATCTCTATTAAGGGTTGGGTGGGGGGGGGGGGGGGGATACTGTTGCGCGAGGAAAAAATGGCTGATTTTCATTATTTTTTTTTAAAGAAAAGAGTTCTTCACCTTTTTTGAGACTCAGGGTATGTTATTACCACTTTTGGCTGTTCCATGGTTGTTTTTTTATATTAATGTTTAAAAATGGCGGAGGTATGGTCCGGTCTTCTAAACGGGTTGCGGCGGATGTTGTCAGACGGCGTGACACATAGCGTAGGTGGGATTAATCTGAAAAAAAAAAAACCAACGAAGATTATTATTTCATTACCACTCATACGCAGAATATGAACCAAGAAAAAGTGAGAAATGTTGAAAACCGATGAAATGGTACGTTTTGAAACGAAAAGATTGAATTTTCCGAAAAAAATGGCTACATTGTGCAATAAATAAATACGTTTTTTTTTAGTTTTCATGAACATTTAGGGTCATGTTTAGGACAATAAGGTTAGAAAGATTTATACCAAATTTCATAAAAATCGGTCGATTAGTTTTTTAGCTATGCGTCCAGCTAGTTTTGATAATGCAGTTTAGAAGACCGTGCCACACCTTCACCATTTATAATGATAAATAAAAAAATACTAAACCGGTGCGATGGTCTAGTGGTTAGCGTGCTCGCCACTAAACCTGCGGACCGGGAGGTCCCGAGTTCGAAACCCAGCCGCGTACATTTCGTCGTGAAATGTTTTTCTTCGGCATTTCACGGCGAAATAAGACTAGTTCCACGACTGGGGAGCGAACTTGATGACCGGCTGTATTGGTATAGGTTTTCCGCAGTTTCCCTATACCCATGACAGATATGTCATGGTGAATACGATACAGAGGGGGAAGTCGGCTGCGGCCGCAGGTGGGGGGGGGGGGGGGGGGTGTGTGGAATTGGCGGTAGAGGCGGATTGGGGGCTCGTTAAAAGGGAAGGACCCTGTACGACTGGAACAAACCCAATAAAAAAAATAAAATAAAATACTATATTACAACCAAAAGTATTAATAGAATATACCCTAAGTCTAAAAAATGGTAAATAAATCTTTCTTCTTAAAAATCATGAGAAGAAAATAATTTTATCTTCGCCTAAATATATCTCCCCTTAACCCCTTCCTTGACACATTGGGTCATTTTAATCCGGAAGAATTTGAAATAAAATGGTCACTTTCCCAAAGTTGAAAGTTTTCAATTACTTTTTACAAGAATTCAATTTTATACCTTCCGAATTTCAATTGTGCAGACATCCTGGAAAATCTTTTAAGTGTATCCCGGATTTTGAAAAATAAAAACCACCCGAGGGTTGTTAATGGCAAGTGGATCGACTACTATCCGGGTCAAATTGACCCAGTGTGTCAAACTCGTGGCCAAATATAAGTGTGTCAAGGAAGGGTTAAAAAAACTTTCAAAAGGTTAGATTCATTTTTTGTAGGCAAAATGTGCATAAAAATTGAGCAATAGGGGAAAAAATATTTTCGTTGCATTCCAACGATGCAAACTTCAATATCATGGAAAATGTTCATGCACTGCTCATTTTTGGAAGATCATAAAAAATTCGGTGTTCATATAAGAAATAGTTTTCATCATTTTTTTGCGCATATATGTCTATACTTATCAAAATTATGGTGAAAATATATTTTTTCAACAGAATTATTTGTACTCGTCTGTATGACGAAAAACATCGAAACCCTTCCCCGACGAACTTTTCCCAAAGTACAAAGAATACACTTCACAATAGTAGTAGAACTATAAAGCATGGTAGTCATAGGCCACTAATTGAGACAATCAGTATATTGTCAATTTTTCAAAACTGAATTAATACTCACGAAACGCGATCGAATAATTACGAAATGTCAATTGGTCGCCGGAAATAAATACTCCGACCCACCCATTCCCAACACACCCGCCCCTCGCATTGGCTACTTTTTTCGCAAAAAAGTACATTGCCAAACTCATTGAGCAAGTAATTATGTCGACTTCGCGGGAGCCAAGGTCCAACACTCTCGACCGAACAACTTATCGTAATTAAGGGGTCTTCTCACATTAGACGTTAAAAAAGGCTATTTACATGCATTTTTTTGATAGGTTTATGTTATAGATTTTAATATAAAAGTTGTTACACTCAATACACTTTCGAAATACACTTACAAACATTTTTTTTAAGTATTTATGTAACCCAAACAAACTTTAAACGCGTTTTTCTGAAAATAACGTTTTTCGACGGCTTGTTGATAAAATCTTTGAAAATACTGAATCGATCCTTATGAAATTTGAACCACATATTCTTTACAACTATAGCTATAGCGCATATAAAGGATTTTTTGAAATTTTGATATTTACTTTTTTGCCAAAAACTGTGAAAAAAAAACACGTTTTTTTTTTTTTTTTTTTTTTTTTTTTCGAAAAATGTCCGGCATTTTGTTATTTTTGCATATATAAAAAATCGTATGATATGCGCTATAGCCATTAACATACTGAATCTAATACCGTTTGATTTTTTTGTTTCGGATGATCCATCTCCGAGGTTTCATCAACAGCGCAGACCTACAATTTTTTAGGACATTTCTCAAACTACCATTTTCGTCTATAAATAGTGAGTTAAGGGCTTAGGCCACTTTAGAGGCCGAAAAAACAGACTTTTTGGGCATTTTTTCAGATAAACTACAAAATTAATCGAGATTACAAAAAAGGGTGTTTATCTTACATATCAGTGACTGTATACAATCATTTTTTTGAAACGATTAATTTCAAAATGGCGGCTGTGCAGCGTTTATCTCAAAACTGCATTTTTTAAGTTGGCCGGAAACATAACTCACAAAGAACATCTCTCCCTTCGATTTTGTTGAAGTTTTGATATGTTATAAAGCACAGAAAAGTAAGCGATATGTATTTTTTTTATCGGCGGAAAAACGGTTTTAAGGGGTGAAACCACCCCTCGAAAAAAGGCATCTCTAGGGGTAATATGGCAGTTTCACACACAAGGAGTCCATCAATTTTAATGAAACAAAAACGAAAATTCTCCTAATCCGAAGCAATGAAAAATCCACTGTAGTGACATCTCAAAAAAAATTAATGGGTGAACCACCCCTACTTTACGGGGTGGTTTCACCCGTTAAAACCGTTTTTTCGCCGATAAAAAAATACGTATCGCTTACTTTTCGGTGCTTTATAATATACCCAAATTTCAACAAAATCGAAGGGTGCCACCTGAGGGATGTTCCTTGTCAGGCTATTTTCAACCGGTTCACTTGAAATGTTGAATATATATTGAAAAATACATTGTCTATGGAAGTACGTAGGATTTTTTTATATTGCATAGTTCATTTGTTATTAACAATTATCTGACGCAAATTTTTGGAAAGTGAAAAATTTGCCTAAAAAATCGTCAGGTAATTGTTAATAACAAATGAACTATGCAATATAAGAAAAAAATTCCTACGTACTTCCATAGATAATGTATTTTCCAAGATATATTCAATATTTCAAGTGAATCGGTTGAAAATTGTCTGAGTTGTGTTTCCGGCCAACTTAAAAAATGCAGTTTTGAGATAAACGCTGCACAGCCGCCATTTTGGAATTAATCTCTTCAAAAAAATTTTGTTTACAGTCACTGATGTGTATGATAAACACCCTTTTTGTAATCTCGATTGATTTTGTAGTTTTTCTGAAAAAAAATCCCAAAAAGCCTATTTTTTCGGCCTCTAGAGTGGCTTAAGGCCTTAAATAAATATACTTTTTTCAAAATGTATTTCGAAAGTGTATTTATTAAGTGTAACAACTTTCGTATCAATATCTATAATATAAACGTATCAAAAAAATTCGTGAAAATAGCCTTTTTTAACATCTAAAGGGAGAAGCTCCCTTAAGTGTCAGATTGTCGGGCTGCTTTCACACGATTCATGACTTTTAGATCATAAAAAGTGTATCATACACGAGGCTTCATCCAAGGGAAAACACATTTTCTTACATTATTCACGAGCGTATCGCACCACGACGAGTAAAGTTTTGCCGCTTTTCAATGTAACATAATAACGTACGACCGCACAAGGCACACGCTCTCAATCGTTCACGTGAATTCTTTTTTAATCCATAAATTTGTTTTGTTTTCCAGCACACCAGTAGACCATCCATTCCCGTAAAAGGTGAGCTGCAATTTGAAATATTTTTTGAATTTAAGTAAGCAGGTAACAAAAAGTATCTTTAGCTGATTTTTCGCAAGGCGTGTAAAATAAACTCTGACACGATCGCACTTTTTTTCCCCCTGTGGTCACCCATGGTTTCAACATTAGCCGTGACACAGGGTGAGTTATCTCTCGCATCACAAACGTTACTTCAATACGAGCAATCCCTCGTTGCCGTAGCGTGTACTTCCTCAGCCCCTTGTGCGGCTATCGATATTCATATGGTCTACGGCATACGAGGTCGGCAAAGTCCGAGAGTATAGCTGGAGGCACAAGGGCAAGGACCCCGACTTCGTGTGGACAGTGCACCGCGTACTCTGGTCCGAGAAGGGCTCAATATTACTCACGCCTCGTTTCTCCCATGTACCCTGACGTTTCTTCGTAACCCGAAAAAAAAAAACTTTTCGCTCGCTCGAGTTGTCCGGTGTCGATCAGAGTGGGCAAATTCTCAAAATGAAATTCGTACCGTGGACGTATTGCTTTAAACGCAGAAATAAAATAGTCGACGAAAAAGTGATCGAGATCCACTTCACGTCGTCCGAATCCTCAAAGGAAAATGATATTCTGGGGAATTCTTCCGGTACCGCTGATTTGCTTTCGAATATTGTTTCCTACTCTCACGATTCAACGAAAAATTTCTAGTCGTTTTTTTCGCCTGGATATTTTGGGCGCGATAAATGAAGTTGCCAGCTCTTTTTTTGCATGATTTTGAAGTTTGCATCGTTGGGACGCAACGAAAGTTCTTTTTTACATTTTTTTTCTCAAGAAAGATATTTTATAGATTTATATTGTAAATTGCTGAATAAATATCATGAAAAAGGATTGAAGGTTTTGTGTAGGCAAAATATGCCAAAAGAAATTAAAGGAATTCAGAAAGATTAATTTTCGTTGCATTCCAATGATGTCAACTACAACCTTTTTTTTCTGCCCCGCTATCGTTATTATTATCTTGATGCAATGGTTCCGTGCAAGATCGAAATCAAATTACACTCCAATTAGCAGAATCCTCATCGTACAATTTCTTTTGTCAGTTTGAAGTTATAACATGGTGTTGAAGTTTGCATCGTTGGAATGTACCTAAAAGTTTTCTTTATTTGTTCATTTCTTTATTTTAGTTATTTTTCAAACTCTTTATCCGCAGGTTAAGTTTATGGATTCCTAGTAAGGATCTTTGAAAATGTTACAGTGATTTTTGTAGGTTAACTCTGCCAACAAATGGGCAATAAAGAAACAAATATTTTCGTTTCGTTCCAACGATGCAAACTTCAATACCATAATATAATTTGATTATATCACACCACCTTGAATGTTCTTTGCCATATGGAAGCTAGCTTCCGCCCGCGTTGATACAGGCAAGAAATATCATTTTCAATTAACCGTCACTTGTCACACTTTTGTAGAATCACGTACTTGCCACACTGCCGTTAATTCACCCCCCAGTGACAAATGTTGTTACAAAAAATTAACTATTGAATATTTTTACTTGGAAATGTCGTCAGATCATCTAAGGAGTTCACTCTGAAAGGCCATGTAGGTTATTTAGCCAAAAATAAAAAGTCACCCTTACTTGCCACACTTCTGTAGAACACACATCAATATATTATCGCATAAGAAAAAAGTGGGTGGGGTGTTTCGAACCCCACAGTGGCAAGTAAGGGTTGAAACTCTTACACCCCATTTCGCTCCCTTAAAGAAATCCTATCGCTTCCCACTAGTCATACCACTAATCATAGTTCAGACTTGTACAATTTACATTTTTAACATATGACAAAAAAGTCATTTGTAACAACTAAAATTTTCCATGTGTGAACTGTTGAATGAATGTTCAAATTTAATTAGAAAAATGAAAAAATAGTTACTCAAACGATTCGCGCAGTATTTCGAGGTTTCATATTTTGGCAACATTGGTTCTATCTCCGTCTCTTTTTACTCAACCAGGCGAGTTTAACCTCCATGCTTTTCAACGTCGATCTGTCAAAACAATGCGAGGTGCGGGAAATATAAAGCATTGTATTCGGGCCACGACTGGTAAAAAGCGTGGAAAATTTGTGTCGCGAAATATGTCGGTTAAAAATTAAATATGTGTGGAAATTCGAATGAGTGAGATGAGGTTAGGACTACAGTCAGCTGTTGCCTTGCTGTCACGTCTCTTTATCGTAGCAAGTGGTAATAAATCCAATACCGGAAGTTCAAATTGAACTTGATATTACATAAAAATTAGGTCAACAAGCGTAATTTTTTCTAAGAGGATTACTACAATTAAGTATGTAAATCTGATTATTTTTAAGAATCTGACGGATTCCCACTATTATATACACTTTTGTAGCGACCGGAAATTGGGTTTTTGCATGTCGTCTCGGAATTCCTTCACAAAAGTACGCAATTTTAATATTTTTTTCTCTGTAATGAGGTCGATAACCGACCCTGAAATTTTACAGAGACGATTATTAATATATTTAGTAAACCTCAAAAAAAAAATGCAAATCCTATCGATCGAAGCCTGGCGATGCCTCAAGCGTTGGTTCCCGAAAAATCGTTTTTCAGTGCACCTCTGCACCATCTGATGGACTCATTTTCCAAATTGCATGTTTCTATCTACCGCTGTTTAGGCTGTGCGTCTATACCCCAGTCAGTCACTCGCGGAACTGTTTTATATGCATAGAAGATGATTCATCAACAGTTATGGGGCTGAAGTTTGCATCGTTGGAACGCAACGCAATTTTTTTATTAGTTTCTCATTTTCATTATTATCCGAAATATTATTTTTTGCAGATTTGTTGTAAATTGCTAAATGAGAAGCCTACAAAATGTTTTCGTGATTTTCGTAGCTTTAATCTGCGGAAGGAAATGTTTGAAACACAACAAAAATCATATTCGTTCCATTCCAACGATGCAAACTTCAACGTCATTCAACAGTTTCGATGCCCAATCCACCAAAACGTTCTCCTACTCATCCAGTCCATCACCATGCCCACGGTTCCTCGAAAACGAAGTAAAATAATGCTTGTAAAATTGCAGCTGGCTCGAACAGGCAACTGTCCCGGCAGACTGGTGGTGGTCGTCCGACGAACATACTTCCACCAGTGGCATCGATAAACGGTCATTCGGAGACTGTGACAGGCCTGACGGGACGTCGAGAAGTCGAGAACATACCGCCAACGCCGACGCTGCCTGTAACCGTCTCGGCGAATCCCTTGAACAAGCAGAAAGCGATACAGCAACAGCAGCAGCAGCAACAGCAACAGCAGCAGCAGCAGCAAGCGATGGTGAATGCTCAACAGCAGGCGGCTCAAGTCGAGAACGGACGTGGCAGACGTTCCAACGTCGTCAAGGAGGTCGAGAGATTGAAGAAGAATCGGGAAGAGAGAAGACAACGCCAGGCCGAGTTGAAGGAGGAAAAGGAAGCGCTGATGAATCTTGATCCTGGCAATCCAAATTGGGAATTCCTCGCGATGATAAGGGAATATCAGAGCAACATCGAGTTCAGGCCGTTGCGCGAAACCGACGGCGTCGAGGATCATCAGATAACCGTGTGCGTGCGAAAACGTCCACTCAATCGCAAAGAAGCCAATCGCAAGGAGGTCGACGTAATAAGCGTACCGAGCAAGGATCAAATGGTCGTTCACGAGCCAAAAGCCAAAGTCGATCTCACCAAGTATCTCGAGAATCAATTGTTCCGTTTCGATTACGCCTTCGACGAGACTTGCAACAATGAAATTGTCTACAAGTACACCGCCAAGCCCCTCGTTCAAACGATCTTCGAGGGCGGCATGGCCACTTGCTTCGCTTACGGCCAAACAGGCAGTGGCAAGACTCACACGATGGGCGGTGACTTCAATGGGAAAACTCAGGATTGCAAAAAAGGCATCTACGCTATGGTCGCTAAAGACGTATTCAAGTGTCTCAAATCGCCGAAATATCGACCACTCAATCTCATCATATCGGCCAGCTTCTTCGAAATATACTCCGGCAAGGTTTTCGATCTACTCGCCGACAAGGAGAAACTCAGAGTACTCGAAGATGGCAAACAGCAGGTATATACGAGTATTCTCTCTTTGCAACATCCTTCGTCGAGATACTCGGCAGTGACATATGGTTAAGGCGTTACCCCCACTTGTAGCGCAAAAAAAGGCCTTTTTCATGAATTTTTTTTAAAGAAAACTACAAAACTTTTTCAATCGATCAATATACCATCTTAAAGAACACATCTTGAAGAACTTTCAGTAATTTTTTTATTGAAAAATATTACATTGTTTAGTGGCAAATGGCCGTTAATGAAATAATGTTTTTATATACACGGTTTGCGGTGACCAATATGGCGGCGAAGTGGATCATCTGAAAAAAAAATGCGGATGGATTTAGTCAAATATAAGTATAAACTAGTCTTTAATCGAAGGATTTTAAAAAATATTCATTTTTCACAAAATGGCGGACAGTCAAAGTTAATGGTTAGATTTTAACGAAAAAAAACGGCCGTTTTTTTGCTATAAAACAGCCATTTTTTTCGAAAAAAAAAATCGAACGATTAAAGACTACATTTTTATGTATTAAATAAGCCTGCAAAATTTCAAAAAGATGGTTCATTAGTGTTCGAGTAATCTTGGTCACCGACTTCAGAAATGCCATTGTGAGAAAAACGCGTTTAAAGTTTCAATTTCCGGTCGTTTACACAACGGATTCTTCTCTTTCAACGCTCATAGAGTCAATTTTGTTCGGATCGACTTGAAATTTTCAGGACATATTCTCAGATACTTATACTTCAAAAAAATGCAATAAAAAAATCGATTTTTTTCAAAATCGCAAGTGGGGGTAACCCCTTAATAGGCGAAGAGTCTTGGAAATGAAGTTTAGTCCTGAGTTGACACTGTTCGTTGATTCTGTAACGAGAAGCAAAACAGGGAGTCACTGAATGTTTGAAGAAAATATTAAGGGGCCAGTCCACTTTGGAGCCACGAAAAAAGGCTGTTTTCGCGATTTTTTTTTTTTTTGAGGATTTTATAAAAGATATGAATATAAAAGTTGTTGGGCTTGATAAATAAAGTCTTGAAATACATTTAAAAAAACATTTTAATTCACTTTAATTCATTTTTAAGTACAAAAACTATAGTTTAACATAACGCCTCAAAAATAGGTAGCTCCATCACAACTTGGCAAAGGCTTGTCTGAAACAAAAAATCAAAGTCCATTGGATTCAGTATGACACCAGCTACAAAATGACCGTTGGATATAAAGTTTTGTGAAAAAAAAAAAAAAAATGGCAGATGAAAAACGAAAAAAGTAAAAAAAAACGCGTTTTTTCGCAGTTTTTCGCAAAAAAAAGAGTAAAAATCAAAATTTTAAAACCATGGAGGGTCATCTTCTTGCGAATCATGTTTACAATATGTGGTTCAAGTTTCAGGAGAATCGGTTTATTAGTTTTAGAGATACGATGGAGCTAGATTTTGAAAACGTTGTTTCGAGGAAAACGCGTTTGAAGTTTATACAGTACTACCTCTCTAAGAGAGCCCTCGCTAAGAGAGAATTTCCCCGCCGTTCCGCTTGAGCGCATTTTATGGCTTCCCCCACCTAGCTCGAGCTGTCCAGTGTACACGAGGCCTCTCGAGTTTATCGCGGACAACTCAATGGATGGTGGGGGAAGGCTTCGGCGACGAATTTCTCGAGAATTTCTTCCCCTAACCGCCCTAGACCGCTCTCTTAGAGAGGTAGTACTGTACTATGGAAAACTCTTACCGAAACTCAATCGGCAGTTCCTGCACCGTACAAAATCCCTTCTGTTGCACATCATTTTCGATTTCTTCAAGTCTTGCTTGCTTTCGATTTTTTGACATTTTTAAAGTGGACTGGCCCCTTAATGATAAAACTTGGAAAAATGTTATTAGCAGAAGAATTTTCGTAGCCGCGACTTTTTAGAGAAAATGTAGAAATGTCTAAATCTACTAAATTTGCGCGAAATTTTTGATTCCAGTTTATCATTGGGTATAAAAATGGATTGTGACTTATTTTTATTAAGGGGCTATACCAGGAACGCTGAAAATTTGGGTGATTTTCGGGAATTTTTTAAATGTCAATCAAATGTTTCGGAAAATTTAAAATATATTTGGCTATATTGGGTCTATATTGCATATTTTCATAGAAAAAAAATTCGATCCAAGCAACTTATGCGCTGCCTTCGGAGGCGCCAAAAATAAAAGTTCCTCCACTGCTGTCGTTAAACTGGAAGGTGTTTCCTGTACAATGACGTAGGATTTTCGAAAAATATCAAAATCTAACAAAATGGCGTAGTTATGAAAAAAGTCTGTTTTCTTGCCTATAAAATGGTCGTTTTTTTTTCAATGCCAAATCGTCAATTTTCATCCAATCAAAAATATCCTACGTCATTGTAGAGTAAATATATTCAAGAGTACTCAGTTCAAAGTTGAAGTCAATCGGATAATTGCTCTTTGAGTTACAATGTCAGCAAATTTGAAAAATCGCATTTCGAGAAAAACGGGTTCAAAGATTTAACTATCGATTTTTGCAAGATAAAAAGGTATTGATATAAATGATATAAATGATAATGATATTCTTGAGAGAATAAACTGTCGAAAAAGGCAACAAAAATAAACGGATTTTTCAAAAGTGTCACACTGGTATAGTCCCTTAGCCCCTCTGTAATTTATCAATAATTCAGAGGCGTCCTCTTTATTCCTTCACAAAATACGGCCGTCCGCAAACGGAATACCTTAAGGCGGGATATACATTTAGACAGGAAAAAATAAGCAATATTGAGGGATTTTTTAAACTAAGAAATAATTATTCTACAATTATTAATTATTAACTTTAGGTATACTTTTATAGTATATTTAAGTATACAAAACAATTTTTTTTATTAATTCATCATCAAAATGGCGGCGCTGTGGCAGAGTGTCACAGCAAGGTCGCCGCGGGAGTTGCGAATCGGCGTGCAGTCTAGCTTTCCGTAGGCTTTGATATGCAAAAAAGTTCAAACATTTTTTCAGTTAGAACATGTATAGTTTCTATGTGACGGTAATTAAAATGAAGAAAATGCACATTTGACAAAATGGCACGCATTCACAAAAAAAATCAACATTTCACGCAACATTTCTGTAAAATGTGGATTAAAATGTTTTTTTTTTCCAATATTTCAAAAACAATTTTCGTCAAGTAGAAGGTACCAATATTATCAATATTTCTACCAAGTTTCCGTTCAATGGGCTTAATAGTTTTTGAGTAATCCTGCACGCCAATTTCGATAATGCAGTTTTGAGAAAAACGTGTTTGAAGTTCACGCCCGCTCCGAATCCGATCGCTGAGGCACAGTGTTGACGGGCTGTAGCGTTTGAAGTTTTTCGTATTTCGCTTTGAAACTTTGGGAAAATATTCTACATATATAGTTCTATCGTTAAAAGAAGAGAACAAAAGAAATCGATTTTTGTTCGTTGTAAATGTATATCCCGCCTTGAGCTTCCACCCCAACTCCAAGTGGCAACGCTGGATAATTTCTTTCCCGTTTGACTTGTACGAGAAACTCGAATAACTCAACAACTAATTGATATTTCTTAAATCTAGTTGGATCCTGAAAGCTTACAGCTTTGGAAAAACTTTTTTACAAGCTTTTATTTAACTTGACTTTCCGTGAGATAGAAAACGGAAAATGGATATTTCACCCACTTCCCGACTATTTAGAGCTCTGAAATTTTGCAAATATGCATCGAAAAGGTGAACATGCATGATTCAACCTTAAAAAAGTTAGAAAAAAATGGACCGGTGCGATGGTCTAGTGGTTAGCGTGCTCGCCACTAAACCAGCGGACCGGGAGGTCCCGAGTTCGAATCCCGGTCGCGTACATTTCGTCGTGAAATGTTTTTCTTCGGCATTTCGCGGCGAAATAAGACTAGTTCCACGAACGGGGGGCGAATTCGATGACCGGCTGTATTGGTATAGGTTTTCCGCAGTTTCCCTATACCCATGACAGAAAATGTCATGATGAATATAATACGGAGGGGGAAGTCGGCTGCGGCCGCAAGAGGGGGGAACAGAGAGAAAGATGGAGAAAAAAGGAAGTAAAACAGTAGAGGAAAGAACGGTCATAATGTGGGGAAGAATAGGTAACAAACGCGAAAAGCGTGTACCTAAGGAAAAAACCAAAAAAAAAAAAGTTAAAAAAAATGATCCATACAATGGTTAACTTTTCATGTTAAATTAGCGATATCTAATCATCCATATAAAATCTCACTAACGCATACAAACAAATTCGAAGCCGAGTTTGTATGTGAAAAGTTTATATGCAGCAATTAGTAAACTCGTAAACTATTAAACTACTAGTAACAACTAACTAGTAGAATCAATGAGTAGAATTAAAAAGGCTAAAAAGTAGAAAATAATTCACATGTACAAAAATAGTTGAAAAACAAGTTTTTGTTCAATGTACTAAGAAGTATAAAATAATTTTTTTTACCAAGTTACCTATACGTGACTATAAATAAACGCTTGTAGCGCGCAATATTTAGACACATAATCCTTAATTTACCAAAATCCGTTAACATATCAACTGTATTTAATTTACGGTAAAACAATCTTATATTTCTTAAATAAAAATCCTGAATCCGAGTATAAACGCGCGATAATAATTTCTCTAATTACTATTGTGCCAAATTAAATACGGTTAATGAAACTGAATGAAAAAAAAAGCTTTTATTTATTGTCACATATAGTCGATTTGGTAAAAAAAATATATTCTACTTTCTAGTGCATTAAATAAGAGCTTGTTAAAAAAAAATTTCATATAAATCATTTTATTTCGACATCGCTTTTTAAATACAAATTACAGCTATCTCGAAAATCCATGCGTTTGCGCCGAAAATATGAAAAGATCTTTTCCAAATACCTGTGATTTGTATGAATGATGAACCAAAAATAAAGTGAATCGCATGAGTAGTTTTCTCGCAACCAATTCCCAAAATACGAGTCGATTTTTGGGATGTGACTACTACGTACCCCCATAAGAATTTCGTTCTGTTGTCTGGAAGGACGAAACTTTCCTCGGTGATGGTACAATACTGTTTTTTTCGTCTATTCGTAGGTCCAAATAGTCGGTCTGACGGAAAAAGTTGTGGAAACTTGCGACGAGGTATTGAAGCTCATCCAGCACGGGAATTGCGCTCGCACGAGTGGACAAACGAGCGCGAACGCAAATTCTTCGAGATCCCACGCGGTATTTCAGATAATAGCACGAACCCCAACCACCCACAAGGTGCACGGAAAATTCTCGCTGATCGATCTTGCCGGTAATGAGAGAGGGGCCGATACATCGTCGGCCAACAGACAAACACGTAAGTCTTTCGCTACACAATATCATGCGGTCTATTGATCCACCGCGACACAATTTATTCTACAGTTTTATATCGTTGTATTTTTATGGTTCCTTCTCGCAGGAATGGAAGGAGCAGAGATCAATAAATCCCTACTCGCCCTTAAGGAGTGTATACGCGCGTTAGGAAGAAAGGGAACGCATCTGCCTTTCCGAGCCAGCAAATTGACCCAAGTTCTCAGGGACAGCTTCATCGGTGAAAAGTCAAAGACTTGCATGGTCAGTAATTTTATTACGATTATCGAAAGAAAAAAAACAATACACGAGATCTTGATTGTAAGAAGAGGGGTCACTAATGAATTCGTTTTTATTGATCCATTTTTTAATTTCCCCGTGCAGCGTGATGCTGAGGTTGCATCGTAGAAATGCAATGAACATTATTTTCTTTCTTAAACGCTCAATTTTTTTTCTGGCAGATTTTAGCCATGACAATCGTTCGAACGTTTTGTAGGATCCTTCTTTGAGATGTACGAAATGGATCTGCTAGAAGAGATTTCAGTAAAGATTCAAATAAAGAAACAAAAATGAATTTTCATTTTGTTTCGATTCGGCAAAATTGAACACGCAACTGCCTTGATAGGAAGATGACGTCAGTGAATTAAAGCGCCCGTAATGTTTATCTAGGATTGGCAGAGACGTATCGGATCAGTTTTTGTTTTTAAGGGGAGGTACCTGAGTAAACGGCGAGAAAAACAGGTAAACTTCCGGAATTTTAATCTAAAAAACTAATGTTTCGATTGGATCCGGGTTTTTTTATTGGAAAATATGTACATTGAGGTATGTTTAGGAATTTTTGAAAATAAATTCTTCGACTGGAAGCGATTCAAACGCGATTATCTCGAAACATAGTTTTCAAAGTCGATGCCAGATGTATCTCGAAAACGGCTTGTCCGATTTTGTCCAAATTTGGATACAATATTCTTCGATAGTTTTTCTCGTTCGCCACGTAGGGGTTTTTCATTTGATTGAACCATTGCTTTTTTATGCAATGTGTATGCAATAGAAAATCGTCGGAAATTTACGAACGAAAAACGAATGTTAAATTAAAACGGTCGCAACTCCGTCAAAAAAGAAAATTTCAAAAAAATTCTACGTGGCGAACGAGAAAAACTATCGAAGAATATTGTATCCAAATTTGGACAAAATCGGACAAGCCGTTTTCGAGATACATCTGGCACCGACTTTGAAAACTACGTTTCGAGATAATCGCGTTTGAATCGCTTCCAATCAACGAATTTATTTTTAAAAATTCCTCAACATACCTCAATGTACATATTTGCCAATAAAAAAAAACCCGGATCCAATCGAAACATTAGTTTATGAGATAAAAATCCCCGAAGGTTACCTGTTTTTCTCGCCGTTTACTCAGAGACCTCCCCTTAAAGTGTTAGGCTACTGTGATGCCCCGAAATAAGGGTTATTTAAAAAGAAAGCAATTTTGAAGGAATATCTAACATAAGATTATTGAAAAATCGTTTGGAGTTGTGTATAAAGTTTGAAAAGTTGTATAGAATATTTTATTAAAAGTATAAATATTTAAAGAGAAAAGAAAAAAAACGACTTTTTTTTCCTTAAAATAGATAATATTAGCTAAGACGTGACCGAGATTTTTCAGTTATCGTGTTTCAGTCATGAAAGAGATAAACTTTCTTCTATTTTTCGAGGAAAAATGACTTACGATACTATAAAAATGATTATTGTGAATAACCAACGAAAAAAAAATGTTGAAAAGAAAAACGCCGGTCAAGACTAAACTATTATTACACTGAATAAGTGTACCAAATTTCAAGTCAATTCGTTCATTAGATATCGAGAAATCGTGTACACGGTTTTGAAGAACATAGTTTCGAGAAAAACGCGTTTAAACTTTTCCTAGCAATTATATCGTTGCAACAATAAGTTTACCTTCAATTTGCGATGCCTGCACAATATATTGGACCTTACTCTTCAATTTAAGTTGCCTCAAGCGACGAACGAGCGTTCTTCATTTCCACAACAGCTTAATCCCTTAAATAAGCGCATATTTGGCTTGCGTATAAATCAGTGAAATCGATAAGAAACAAAACTTGTCATTTCACGAACAAAAAATGAAATTACGTCGAAGTTTGTATCGTTGGAATGTAACGGAAACGATTTTTTTTATTGCTGAAATATTTTTTTCTGCCGATTCAGGCTATTAAAATCACTCTACATTTTTACATATTTTTGTTAGAGATTCGCGATCTCGATCTGCAAAAAATATTTGGAAAATAACAAAAATAAATAAATGGTAATAGTATTGAAGTTTGCATCGTTGGATCGCAACGAAAAGATTTTTCTTTCCATTGGTCAATTTTTTATGCCGCATTTAGACTACAAAAGTCATCGAAATATTTTTAAAGAACCTTATTAAGGATCCGTATTCTCAACCTGCACTCACAAGAATTTACGTAGTGATAAAAACAAAGAAATGTAAAACATAACGAAGAATTTACGCTGCACTGCAACGATGCAAACTTCAGCACCATAAATGAAAAATAAATTATCGAGTAAACAATCGTTGCGCTCCAACGATGCAAAATACAATGCGATAAAATGAATATGGAATCTGAGGTGAATGAGATCGCTTCGCGCGAAAAAAAAAACAATAAAGAAAATTGAATGAATAATAACACGATAATCTCGATGACAGATCGCAATGATAAGTCCCGGTTTGAGTTCGTGCGAGCATTCCTTGAATACGTTGCGATATGCGGACCGAGTAAAGGAGCTCGCCGCCACGGATCCGACGGAAATGAAAGTTTCACCGACCGACGATGACAGACCATTGAAAATCGAGGACCAGGCGAACAACAGTGCCCTCTCGGACAGCGATCTTGCTCAATTGAGATCATTGAACGTACGTCCCCGATTTAATTATCCCCAATTTTCCAAAAACTTGCACTCAATGTTTCCATTAAGGGGTGAGATGCAGTCAGAGGCGTGAAAAAACAAGCATTTTCAATAATTTTTTTATCAATAGTAATTAAGTTTGTTTTACAAAAGTGGTTACACAGACTTTTTATGTTATATTTCAACTTGACTTGTACAAATTTTCAAAGAAAAATATTGATTATTTATAAAAATACCGCTATCTTCGTCGAACCCCCTTCGGCATGTAATGCTTTGCGGTGACCATCATGAAATTTTACTGGATCATATAAAATAAAATAAAAACAAAAAAATCATTAGTTTAATAATAAATTTAGTCCTTAATCGAAGCTTTTTAAAAAAATTAACAAAATGGCGGCTTCCGACAGATAACTTTCGATTTTCGACCAAAAAATCGCTCGTTTATTGTTATAAAAAATAAAAATTTTCAACAAAAATAAAAATCCTTCGATTAAGGACCAGTTTTTAATGCTATCAATAAGCAAACCAAATTTCATCAAAATCCATGGAGTGGTTTTTGAATTATAGTGGTCACCGAATTGAAAAACATAGTTTCGAGAAAAACGCGTTTACAGTTTTTCGATGTGAATACGGTATTATATGTTCGTAAAATTATGAGCTCGATGGATGAAGCTAAACTATTTTCATGTATTTTGATCCGCTGAATCCGAATATCACAATTTTTTGCCGAAAAGTCGAGCATGCAATTGCTTATAGCCAATTGTTAAAACAATTTTTCAAAAAATTAAAGTTTTTCGGGATGGATTATTTTTTAAAAACATTGTGGGCAATTTTAAAACGAAAGTATTCTTTTTAAATTTTGCTAAAGTTCATAGTTTTTGAGTAATACATTTTTGGAAATTTCCGAAAGAGTTTTCCAATTTTTAATCTGATTTATGTATAGAAATACTAATTAAAAAATTACTTGCATCGAATCATCAATTCCTGGCGCATAGAATAGGGCTTCTGCCGATGTGAAAGCTTGCAAAATATCATTTTGTTGTTGTTTCCGAAGCATTCTGCCTTCCCGGGTATTATCGTTTGCGCGTTTGTCAGTCGCTACCTGCCATGGGGACCCGACGCCCCTTCACTCATCATGGGATATCCCGGAAACTATTCATTGCATTGACTTGAAATTTTCAGAGAATATTTTCGAAACATCATACTTCAAGAAAATGTAAAAAAAATCGATTTTTTGAAAATTCCGACTGCATCTCACCCCTTAAGGCCTTATATACACTTGTAGCGGGCGAAGGGAGGTGATTTTCTTGATTTTTTTCAACGGGACAATAAATGTTTATTGAAAAACTGTGAACAACATCGATTAGTACATATTTTCATGTACTTGTACAATTTTTTTAATTCAAAAATATTTCAAAATGGCGGAACTCCAGCTGTCTTCCAGGAGCGCCTTCTTTGGAGCATCAGTTGCGGTGGACATAATAACTCGAGAACCGTTCATCTGAAATGAGAATTTGAAAAGATTTCATTTGTATATTGCATTGGCTTGAGCCTGGACGAAGGATTTGTAAAAATTATGATTAAAAAAAAAATGACGATATTTTTAACAAAAAAACCATTTTTTGAACTGCTAAATTTTCCATTTTTTTGTTACAAAAAAATTTTTCCCAACAAAATTTAAAATCCTTCGGCCAGGTCCTAGCTATTATCATAATAAATATGTGGTATAAATTTGGTACGGATCGGATTAATAGTTTTTTAGTAATCGTGTCCACCGCAAAGGTGTTTCTCAAAAAGACGATTCGGAGATAATCGCGTTTAAGATTCAAGTATGTTTCTTTTACATTTATAGTTAATTTATTCATGGTAACATGGAGTCGTCGATTCCAGGGCGTAATACTTCTGCATCTTCTGCAGCATCTAAAACATTGATTTGATACTGCCTATGATTTCTTCCTTCTCTTGTGGCTTTGCGCTTGCTGCTCGGCAAGCGTAACACGCTCGTGCGGTTGAAATCCTATAACTGCGAATCTAATCCTCCGATCTTTATGAAATTTCGTGATAATATTCTTGAGATATTGTACTTAACCCTTTAACGGCCACGCCTATTTCTGGATGGATCAAAATCATTTCCTCTGGTAGTATAGCTAAAAAAGGGTTAAATATGAATGTCCAACCATAATTGTGTAGATAAGGGCCTGGGAAGTAGTATTTTTCGGACTATAGCAAATGCTCGGTTCGAACTATTATTCTAATTCAATAAAAAATCTTCAAAGCCTAGTTTCCACTTTACACAATTCGATCAAAAAATATTTCAAGAATGTCCATTTACTTACTTTTTGGAACAAAAAACGGGCAGCAGATCGAGTGCTGGGGCAAGCGTCGTAAATTTTCACGACAACATTGTTACTATATTAACATATATCATATGTTTACGTTTGAATTTCAAGCTATCCCGGCATTTGTAGCTACATCTAGCATAGATTGATGGAACTGTGAAGTAGCTTGTCCGCTATCGCGTCCTTACGTTTTTACCGACGGGGTCAAAGTGAACGTAACAATCTTGCTACAATGGCAGTTAAAGGGTTGAAGAATATGCAATCAAATTTTTTTCCATTTTTCCGACCATCACAAGTGTATATAAGGCCTTAAGGCGAGAAATCCCTTTAGGAGCGTGACAAATAGATATTTTTCGGGAATTTTTTTAGAGGGGATAAAATAATCTGATCATTTTCAAATTTGGATGAGTTTATTATAACTGTCAAGTTTAAAAATATTTTTTTTTTGGGATGACCAACAAAATGCCGGCGTTATTAAGGGTCTTCGGACGCCTGTTTTCCGCGAAATCGAAAAGTGCTGCAGTTGTCACTCTTTTTCTGTTGACCTGTAAAAGATTTAATAAGTGTCATTCGTTTACTGACATATTGAGGGGAAGGATATACCTTGAAAATGATGAAAAAGTGCAAAATTGAAAATTTGGGAGCCTTTTTACTCCAAAGTTCGAATTTTCGACCACTTTTTCGACATATTTGACGCCAAAAAAATTATTTATTTACACGCTACCTTTCAAACTTTAGGTATATCCTTCCGATAATATTACTGAGAGTAACCTCCCAAAATTTCATTCAAATCTGTCGATAACTTTTTGAGCTACAACACGAGCAGTTTTTGAAAAAGTAGTTTCGAGATAATCGCGTTTAAGGGGTAAGGCCACTGTAACGGCCCAAAAAAAAAGGTTTTTTCACTAATTTTTTGCTCCCGAAATTGAAGGTATTTGAAAAAAAACTTTTAATGGTGTTATCGGGCATACATTAAACTTTATTATAAAATTTTTTTACAGTAAAAAAAAACAAAATGGCGGTTCCACAGCTATCTTCCCGGGACATGTTTTGCTTCCAGGGCTCCGCGGCACGCAGCACCACTGGTGCACTTTTGAATCTAGAACAAAAAAAAAACCATTAATCTAGAGGGCTATAGCTAGAGAATGTCGATCGGATTTTAAAAAGTATCAATTTTTGTGGATTTGGCGTGCGTTTGAAAAAAAAATTGATTTTTGACGAAAAAAACGGCAAGTTTTTTGTTAATAAAAAATCAATAAATAAAGTTCTTGAAAATTCCGATCGACATTCTCAAGATAATGTAAATGTTCACATCTGGTTAAAATTTCAAGTAAAAAAAATGAAAATTGTTCGAGTTATGCTGCGTGCCATTTTGAAAAACCATGTTTCGAGAAAAACGCGTTTAAAGTTTTGCGAATAGTTTTTTATTGGAAAAAATTAAAAAAAGAAGTTAAAAGGATTGAAACTATTTTTAAACTAGAGGGTTTAAACTATTTTTCAAGCCAATAAAAAAAAATCGATTTTTCAAAAAATTTACAGTGGCCTTACCCCTTAAGGGAGACTTCGTCCTTGGAGTGCCATATTTCAGGTGTTTACATTTTATTTTTTTTAAAGGAAACGAGTAAAGCTTTTTGAGTGCGGTTTTTTCTTGCTTTTATTCATGATATACAGAACGTTAAAAAATTTTTTTTTTTTTTTTTTTTTGAAAAAAACCAAAATGTCGGCCGTTGCAGCTTCGCGAAAACAGGTCCTCAAATCGCGGGAGGTAAACGGCTGACATCACTGCCCCCTCTTTGTTGATCTGAAACACAAATTCAAAGCATATTATCAATCTGTGACCCTTTGGTCATGGAATGACGAATGGGTTTTTCGTTTAGTACAAATTTCGGAAAATGGCGGCAAGTTAAAAAAAATCGAATTTTCGCGTTTTTTTCGCATAAAAAGGTAAATAATGAATGCAAAAATGTATTTATCGAAAAAACGATCCGTCATTCCGTGAAGACATTTTCTGAGTATGCTCTCCAAATTTCAGGTCGATATGTTAATTACAGCGGTCAGGAGAATGTTAGCCATTTAAAAAAACGTATTTTCGAGAAAAACGCGTTTAAAGTTTTGTAATGTGTTTACACAAATGTGTTTATAATTACCGCTAATCGGCGATGCCTGGTCCATAGAGGCATCCCTCCTCTTCTTCTAGCTGCTCATGTTGAGCCGCTAACATCTCCCGCTAAATTTCAAAGACAAAGTCTCCGTTAAAGTTTCAACATGTGACTCGCTACCTGACCGCATGCTGTCCCCGCGCTCCAATCTATATGCGACAACTCCGCAAATATTCAATATTTCGCGTTTTCCTCTGCTCAGTACATTCTTTGGGTATCATACTTTCGAAATATGTTTAAAAAAAGTCGATTTTTTTTAAATTCTCAAGGGATTTCTCGCCTTAAATTCAAAGCCTTCAATTCTTCGGGACTTTCCATACACAAACTTTGCCTCTACCACAAAATTGTCCGAGTCTTCCGAAATCCACAAGCACACGACTCAATTATCTCCAATTTCCCAAACATCGCGATTGCGCAATTTACCGAATATTTTACTCGGCCGATAAAAGATCCAGTTCCTCTTTTTTTTTTCACACATTTCATTATCAACAGGAGGGAGAACTTTCGCAGGATCTTTTTACGTTTCACGAGGCGGTCTCGGCCTTGCAGTTGCTCGAGGAAGAAGTTCTCGATACTCACAAAGCCGTTATGGACAATACAACGAGTTTCTTGAACGATGCACACAACGTGTTTAGTAGCACACACGAAGTCGATTACGATACAGAAGGTAAGAAATATTCATTCAATAGCAGTTGGTTGTTTTTTTTTAGCACGAAACGCAATTTTATTCGCCTACTGGTCCCCGCTGTGCCTTTTTGTACTCGTGAAATCCAAAATATCAGCCGAGCAAGGTTGATTCGTGTCCTCGTAGGTTTTCCGCTGTAGAACGTTGTTCCTTCTCGTTAAAAAAAAAAAAGAAAAACAAAGCAAAACAAAAGAACTCCCATCCTCGCGCAATTTTGTGAAACTTTCGTATCTTACCGGCACCGATATCACCCCACGTAGACGCTCGCGCAGAAAAAAAAAACAGTCACAACCGTTTCCCAACAGTAGTGCGTGAATTCAGATTAGAGCGAAAAGTTAAAAATTAGAGAAAAGAATTGACGCGAGATGAAAACATCACACAACTATCACTGTGCCTCGCGTTTCATGACAGATACGCGCTCTAGATCAGATACGATCTGCGCGTTAAGCCACAGCTGGGAAGACGAACTGGCCGATGCGTCGATTAGGTTTGTCGACGGGTCGGACACGGAATCGGATCGCGATCTTAACGAAAAGCCATTTTTGCGAGAGTCCACCGCGACGAAATATTCAAATAACCGTTCACCCTGGAGACGCGAGACGAGAGGATCGTTCAGCAGCGCCAGCTCAGCCGGAACCGGAAGCAAAACACCGAAAAGCGCGAGACGAAGAAATTCCAACGTCTCGGTTCATTGCAAAAAAGCGTACTTGAGCAAAAATTCGTCGTTCAACGCAACGTCAGCGAGGAAAAAAGCGTCGAATATACCAAGAGGAAAATGGGCGACGACCGGCAAGAAGAACAATTCGAAGTACAGTTGGACGGGAAGTTTCAACGAAAAACGCGTCAGACGATCGATCTTTACCTACGGCAATGATACGTACTCGTTTGAACGAGACGAAGAAAACGACGTTACGGGCCTCGACACGCTGACTCGATCCTCCAGTCCCGTTGACGCTCAATTTTACTACAGCTCCGATTACGAGATCGCTGCGCGTGTATTCAATCTCAAGAGCTACGCGAGAAACAACTCGTGCTTGCGAGACAGTGACAATCTTTGCCCGTCGCGGGAATTTTGCGATCCCAGTATCGACGTTTCCAATCTCGCCGTGTGCAGTGACGCGGCAAATCAGAGAGACAATTCACTGAACGAACGGAGCGACGATTCCGACGCGGTTGGTGATGATCTCGCCGAGCTGAAGTGTCGAACGAAATCTACGAACTACGACGAGAGAACGAGCTCGCGGGTCGTTCAGGATTGGCCGAAAACATTGAGACACAGCTCCTCGGAATCTACGCTAAGAGCCAGCAGCGACTCGAGCACGAATTCGCCAAAATCGTTCGTCCAACGTACCTCGGTCAGAGACAAGAGAATCGCCTCGCAGTCGATCGAGCTCGAGAACGAAGTCTTCGAGATCGAGCCTCGTGCGTCGAGCAGCGAGATTTTTAAAACCACCGCCGGACTTTGGATCGACGATGAAACGACGAAAAGTACCTCCGTGTCGGGCAACACGAAAACTTCGAGAAACGACAATGCAAACGACGAAAAATTCGATACGGGACGATATCGCGTGATATTTCGCTGTTTGGGAAACTTGTTCTTTACCTTTGTGAAAAACGTGATACTATTCTCGATTTTACCGACCGCCTACATAGCATTCTTCATTTACGTTCAGACCCGCGAACACCGGGACGGAGACGCGGATTAGAAAATTGTTACTTCTTTTTTTTTTATATGAAGTTTGTTGTCTGTGTCTAGTTTGTACATATGTGATTATTCGAAAAATATTAGGCTATCGAATAGTATTGATATTTTTTTTGAACAACGCGTTAGGTTTTACATTGTTACGCCGGAGGCTTCGTTTGAGAAGAGTGTCGAAGAGTGCATCTGGAATGACACACTTGTTGTTTGTGACCTTGCTAATATTTCGTTATTGCATATTTAAATGGAATTTCTACGAATCGTTGATCCTTCGATGGTTAGTGGGGAAAGGTGAAGAATTCACGCCAGTCTCGAATTCATTGGAGTACGGAATTTGTTATCTCTGCATGATCAATGTAAGGAATATTTAAAGATAATTTGACCTATTATAAATGACGGTAACTTTTACTCGTTTCTACGCGCGGTTCCATGTGCAGATTGCATCGTTTGTTATCCTGGTCCATGTGCAACGGAGGTGGGAAAAAAACTAGTACACGTGAATTTACAATGATATCGTAAAGTTTGTTGCAATTTTTTTTGCGAGGTGAATATTTTGTTCACTTTTAAAAAACACAAACAACCTCGATACGGACGAATATTAATTTTCGTTACGTCTGTAGTTTTTTTTGCAAAAGACTCCGGACAATTTGTGCCATATTTGTAATTTACGGAGCACTATATTGCATTAAGTGCGTGTTGGTTTTTATGGGATAATCATTGTTCACCAATCAATTCGGACAATTTTTGAAAATCATGTTTATAAATCGATCGTGTTATTTCTCGGTTTTTTTTTCGGGAGGGTGGAAACGGTGAAAAATATTGCTCGTTTACGGAGTATGGCGAAAAAAAAACGTTACTCACGGTCCTTATATTTTTAATGCAAATTGAATATCTCGCGAAAATTGATTTTGTCACCTGGGTCTCGAAAATGTCACCTCACTAACCATTTGAAGGTTTGACAATTCGCAGCCACGGTGCTATCACTCCACGAAGCCCGAGGGTCTAAAAACCTTTGTGCCTTTGTTACCTTTATTTTCGTCTCGAAGCATGACAGCATGGATTTTAAGTGTGTTGAGCTTTTGAACGAAGTGCGTGCCTGAGTGCCGTAGAAAATAGTTTATTGCTATACGAGAAAACAAAAACTCTGGCGAGTCTGCCGTTCGTTACATGAGCATCTTTTCAACGATGCGCGTGCAGCTTTTGTTTTTACGCTCATCGCAGCTCGTGCATACTGTGCCGGATTGCGCAAAAATAAATAAAATCACGTTTAATCATAGCATATTTGTGCCATAATATTACGAATGTGAATCGTTTATGAAACACCGTTGAACCAATTATAAAAATGAATAATCCTCGAATTAGGCAATTTGTAAAAATAATTTTGCCGAATTTTCTTAGTTGTAAGACGATAAGAATGAGTCATTGTACTAGCACTTCCTTTCTTCTTCTCTCTCTCTCTCTCTCTCTCTCTCTCTCTCTTCTCTTCTTTCTCTTGATTGCTCATACAGTCTACAACGTCAGTAAACCTTACAGATTTGAGACGGAAAAGAACAAAGTTTGAGTCACCCTACCACGGGAGGTTCTCGTTGACGAGACGTCTCATTGAGAGAATTCAATTTTCCAACGGTACGATATTTACACCCTGAAATCAAAAACAATTTCTGAAACATCTAAAATAATTGCTTAATTTTTTTTTTAATACACTTACTCGATCGTACACTAATAAATTTAAAAAACAAAAAACGAGTGCTTCCCGGTCATCAAGTTCATCACACACATTTTCTCGATTCACACACGTCGCGTTCGATAAACCGCAAAAATAGTATTTTCTTACCTCCCGCGCGAACGGACGATCTTTATTTTCTCACGTTCAGCATACTCCGGGCAGGTCAAACTTTGATCTTTTCTACGGATTTTCTTTGCCTCGTATGGGTCTTAAAATAAACGTCGATCTTGAAAGAAGTATCGGAGCGAAGTTCTAATTATAAATGACTCGACAAAAAAGAAATACTACAATCTCAATTAAACATGTAAGAAAAAAAAAACAAAACGCGTAAGTGGAGCTTCCTTTGCTTTGAAAGAGAAAAAAAAAACGTAAATTTGCATCTACGAGCTTCCAAAACTGTAAATCGATCTAAATACTGTTAATAAAATGTTATTTTTGTGGATACCCAAATCCTAACAGAAACGTGTGTACTATTTTTGCGCTAATGTCACGTTTTTCTTTATCTTTCGAAAACATGCGATCACCTAACGAAGTTATTGGAGTACATAACGAGGGTTCTTCTAATCGTATGCAATTCGCACTAATCGCACAACGTTGTTTTTGCGAGGCCTAGGCAAGGTGTGTCGCAAATAATTCACAGTGAACAACGCACTGCCGCTTTCCGTACAGAAAGGCTATTAAAACGAAAAAACAAACACGACTTCCGCTATAAATTCGCACCAGAGCAAAAAAAAAACCATGGAAATAATCGCAATCACGTTTCGCAACTCACGCCCGATAACCAGAGCGCTCCGGACGGACGCTCGTACTCTCTTCACTCTAAATTTAAAGTAATCAGATCCCTAGGTTGACGGGATTAAATATTGTGTGTTTCAGCGTACGCCCAAAAGTGGGAGGATTTGCTGCTATCGCAACGCGACACACTTAACGCTGCCCTGGATCAGGTCAGTCAGTTTCGAAGTCAACTACTCGAGGAGGAACAAATCAGCCAGAAGATGACGCGTCCTCGCAATCCACGCTACAACTAAACCCCGCATTTTCGCTTGCAAAAGAAAAAAAAGACGCAACAAACAAAAAAAAAACAGAAGAAAAAAAGAATTCAAATTAACGAGGGAGACAACAAAAAAAAATAACTCACATCATCAAACGCCTATCACGTAAATTTTTCGCTCCGAGGAAACGCGCCGACGTGCACGAGGCGAAAGGCACGAGCCGGATAAAGCTTTCTCCCACCAACAGACGAGGGAGAAACGCTCGGAAACTCACGAGATGCCTTGGAGATGATAAAAGAACGTTTCCTCGGAGTACATCTCGAGGCACGAATTCACTCACAACCGTACTATATCCATGACGAGAGAAAGGAGGATTCGAAGCTGCTTCAAAAAAATAAAACGCATGTCGAGGAAGAACAAAAAAGAAGTCTCCACGTGTGGAACGTAGACGTTTCCGGGGGGGATGAAAAACAAGGCTCACAGGGTACGCGGAGTCGTGAAAAGTGAAGCGACCACTCGAAGGAATGAGTTTTCTTTTGTTCTCCACGTAAAACGAATGTGCAAAAAAAAAAACAAAAATGACTACGATGCGATATGAAAAGGAGGGAAGAAAGTGATCGACGCGCAGATCAAAACGAGAGTATAGGCACGCCTTCTTTTTTTCAGCCCTGACAACTCGTTACAGTATTTACAATGTACTTCAAAGCATCCATGACAGAGAAAAACAAACGTCAAACGATCCCGAGCGTCTACTAGACATAAAAAAAAAAACAAAAAAATAATAATACGAGTAACGCATTTCTATTAATTCGTATACGTCACTCGTGGAGAGCGCTTGGAAAATGTTCGCGTCTGCGCCGGAAAACGAGAGTTTCGCTGCTCGATATTTTACGAAACTATACCAAAACTACCGGTGTATTTGTCACGAGAACAAGATATTTGAAACAAAAACGCTTCAACGCAAGAGAATTCACCGGTGATGAGACGATAATATATATATATGCATATACATGCATACATATATATATACATATATATATATATATATAAATATGATCTAGGCTTGGAAATGAAGGACCTACCCCAATAACGTAGTTGTCGAATCGCTGAGCGCTGGAGCGAAACAAAATCAAGAGGCGACAAAAAAAAAGTATATATATATATATTAAATTTTTCGTGTATTTAACCGGTATGGCGATTCAATAAAAAGCATGAGAATGTTTCTTAAAAAAAAAAACGCAAAACAAATTAAAAAAAGAGTATAAGACGCAGGACGTTTGCCGATTTAAGAGTGATTTTTAGCTATATACGTAATTAATAACGATGTTATCAAGCTTTTGAGATTACACGTGTTACAGGGCCCCAATTTCATCCACCGTCGTTGGTTATTTTTTTTTTTTCAATCATCTCATCCTCTCGCGTTGCGCCCGCGGTTGTCCTGTAACGAACTCTGCGGAAAACGTGTCCCCGCTCGTACGTTATAACAATTCTCACCCATAATTATAATTTATTCGTCGTGCGGGAGATTCGTCGGTTCTTACAGGCCACCAATGTCGCACGGCGTTCGTTCGTTTTCGTCGCATCTTTGCGCGTTACGTTCGCGGGTGTCCTGTAACGTACACGGCGACGAGAAAAACCTATCGCGATTCGTACATCTCGCACGTAATTATTATTTGCTCGTCGTTCGTCTTGCGAGATGTGCTTTGTTTAAAAAATATAATGGTCTTTCGTGCTTCGATGCCCGCGGAACTAAATCTCTTCCGAATATTCCAGCATTATGCGAAGCGATAGACGCGCTTTGAGTGGTTAAAGCTTGTCAGAGAGAAAAAAAGGAGATTATTTTCAACGGAGGATTGGAGAAAGCGACGTTTTTTTTTGTGTGTAGTTAGCCGTTGCGAATACAAGTGAGAAGATAAAACGTACTCTCTATTTTTGCGATAGGCGTGATATGCTGCGGTGTGACTCCTCTTTAGAATTGTGCGTGCTTGAAGAGGACGAGGAGAGAGAGGGGGGGGGGGAAGAGAAAAAAGAGTGTGAGATCCAAAACGAAATCGCAAAAGCCGGCGCTTGTCTACGTCTACGTCATGTATACGTGATCGATTATTTTGCAGTGAGCGATAAACTCGTAATTAAACCAAATAACGACTGATTTTAAAACGATTACGTTTAGTCGATAATTTAAATGAAAGGGAGGCGCATTTTTTTTTGTTTCCTTCAAATTCAATTACACTTTACGTATAGGGTTTTTCGAGAGATCCGAGTATTTTAATTTAATAATATTGCTGTAACGTATATCGTTCTTTATCTCTTTTGTTCCTCTTGTCTCTATTTTTTTCTTCTTCTTTTTATCGCCTAACAGAAAAGCATGTGTAACCAAAATATCAAGAAAAATGTCACGAAGCTTTACGTTTATTATTCGGTCCCAGTTTTTCTTTCCATTTTCCTTCGTCTTGTGACGATGCTTCGGATGTATGGAAGCTTCCTGGTTTCTTTCAATGTGGAAATACACGCAGTGCATTTGGTTTCGTATTCGGAATTGAGTGTCCTGCGAACGTGTGTGCGTACGATGTTAATATACACGCCGTCGGAATAATCTCGGATGTGTGACCACTTTTTGTATCGTAGTTTAAGCGAAGCCTGCTGCAAGATACACAACGGCGGAAACAAATTTCAAGTGCACATGGTTCCCTGTGAGAGAAAAAAAAATGAATCTTAACGAAGAAAAAACGAAATATACAGAGGGGAAGAAGAAAAAGCGTAATTTCTGATTGACGGCGTGGATTCGATGCTATGGTTGGTCTTTGATCGTCCCAAATGCGTAGTAAAGTCGACATATCATTGCTCGGTAGGACGACGATATATGGATATATTTATATATATTTTTCATAGAATGTGATTCTAGATTCGACGAGGGAACGGGAAATAATCTCAGTATTAATTTTCTCGGTTCACCGGGTGGTCGTCGCCGTCTTTCAACGATTGTAGGAACAGCCAATAAAAAAACAATCGTACGGTGACGTGTAGGCCATGATAGTCGCTATTTTTTTATCGCGAAGAAATGAAAAACAGGAAAAATATGGCTAATCGATCGAGTCACGGCGAACACATTTGTTACGAGGAAAAAGGAATTTCTGACTGGTGCAGACGTTTGTCATGTACATATTGGAGTAGTTTTTAGTAAACCTTTTTTTAAACTTCATCTTATAAGAAAACATAAATTCTCGAAGCTTTCATCATTTTGTACATTATTTAAAAACAGTTGCAATATTTAATACAAGTGTTTTACTTTTGATGAAAAATGTACTGCCAGCACATACGTAGTTGCATTACAAAAATTCGACCACTTTAAGGGGCTAGGCTACTGTGACTACGCGAAAATCAAGGTAATTGAAAAAAAATTAATTTTGACGCGATAAGATGATTGAAAAATCGGTTGGACGCTTATGTGTATATACATTACCGAAGTTGTGTAGCAAATTGCATTTTAAAAAATAATTAAGGAGTTTCGACACCAGCATCGAAATGCTTGTAGACGATTGAAATTCATATCACCGAGAGATTAATTTAGGATGCATTAACTCGAAAAATTAATCCGTTTTGCCACATCGTTTCGGAGATATTTAAGGTTCAAGTTGAGTTTTGTTCGAGAATTATTTTTATAAAGGCACCACACCACGGTTCGTGCGCGACATGAGGGTGCATTTTTCGTAATTATTTTCAAGCAAACGATGAATGGATTTTTTTTTTATTAATACTCATAGTTAATATATACATATAGAAGACTGTGTACAAATTTTTGTACTCGAATCTAAAATATAGTTTGCGGTGTACGCCGCTTCCAAGCGGACACCGACGAAATTTCTGCTCCGCGGTTGACAGCGATTAAGCCATACGGTTCATCTGAAAAATAAAATAAAAATATATTTAGAAACTAGACATATAAGTTTACAGCATCACGTAGGGGAATTTCGATATCTACAAAAAAATGGCGGACCAGCGAATTTTATTTCCGATTTTCATGGAAAATTTTCTTCGTGCATGGAAAAAAAAATAGGGAGGTCCTTTATATTGGGTTGGTAAGAAAGTCTTGCGACACACAACATGAGTAAAATATAAAAACATTTTATTTTAACAGTAAACAATTATTCAGTAATGTATGCTCCCTCTGTATCTACAACTCGTGCCCAACGCTCTGGTAGACTTTGCACGCCTGCACTCCAAAATTCTTTGGGTCGTGAATTGAAAAAGTCGACCAGTGTATTTTTGAGATCCGCGACATCATCAAATTTTTTATCCTGTAAGTAATTTTTTAAAGCTCGAAACAGATGGTAGTCGGTAGGTGCGAGGTCTGGTGAATACGGTGAATACGGTAGAACTTCCCATTCCAGCTGCGAAATAGATTGTTGTGTCATCTTAGCTACGTGGGGTCGAGCATTGTCGTGGAGAAGCCGAACTTGGAGACGTTTACGCCTTTTTTGTTTTTGATAATTTCAGCCAGCTTTTGCAGTTGTGCAGAGTAAGTATTTGCATTTATCGTGGTGTTGGATGGGAGCAGTTCGTAATATAGCATGCCCTCAGAATCCCACCAACAACAGAGTAAAACTCTCTTCACTTCACGGGGCAGCTTAGGGGTCGGATCTGGTTTTTCTCCTTTCGGTAGCCATTGTCGCTTACGTGTGTAGTTAACATAAAGCACCCAGCTTTCATCTCCAGTGACTATTTCTTGAAGAAAATCCTTTCTGTGTGGACGTTACAGGAGTGAAAGACAGATGGACATGCGTGTCGCTTTGTTTGATTCGCTGAGATCGTGTGGTATCCAAGAAGAAACAACTTTTCTGTATCCGAGATTTTGTAAATGTTGGAGAATCGTGGGATGGCTACAGCCGAGTTTGTAAGCTAATTCCCGTGACGACGTACTAGGCTTTGCCTTTGTAAGTGCTCGTAGTTCTTCATCGTCAACAGTTGATTTCCTGCCGGACCTAGGTTTGTCTTCAAAAGATGTATCGCCAGAACGGAAACGCTGGTACCAACGGGATATCGTTGAATGATGAACTACGTTGGCCTTGAACACACTACACATATTAGCGGCTGCAGTTCTTGCAGAACGCCCTTGGAAAAATTCGTAATATGCAATCGATCGAAGTGCACTATGATCCATCTTCGCTCGTACTGTCTGCGCGGAACAACTGACTCGCTTATATACCCTACGGCATGGAAGGTTCTAGACTAGTCTTGAATATACTACTCTTGAATGTTGTAGAACTTCGTTAGAAGAAAACATATTTTAATCGAAAGGAAAGTGTCGCAAGACTTTCTTACCAACCCAATATAAAAATCCCTACGTGGTGCCATAGAGACTGGATTTTCGAACTGTTTAAGATTTGGCGCATGCAAATCGGATGAATAGTTTTTTTAATGTGCTGTCAACCAGGTTGAAAAACGTAGTTTCGAGAAAAACGCGTTCAAAGCCGCACATCTGCCGCTCGGTGTAGTGCGCTTCGAACGGTTTCACGTGAAATGCTGCAACTACGCCAATTTGACAAATTTGTTTTAAAAATTTGGTACGGGCATCCTCAACAAATGTATCGTTCAGAAAATGAAAAAAAAAGAACAACATTTTTTTTACCGTGGTGCCGTGTCTTAAGGGCGGGGCAAGGTAAATTTGGTGAAAAAATAATGTTTTTAAGATTTTTTTGGCGATACAGATAGTATTAGTTTATTCAGTCAATTTCCATATAATAATGCAACATTTGAACAATACTGTCGTAAATTTTCATTGCAAAATATTGAAAATTGAGCGAGTGACAGTGAATCTCCGGAGGCGCCTCGAAAAAAGTTGTTTTGCAGTATTCATCATAACTCGCAACAGAATCATCTGAAACAAAAAAATCAAAATCCATTTGTTAAAGGAGATGTTTCTCGAGGTAACCACGGGAGGATTTTTTTTCTTCGATTTTTCAATTTTTCGTAGCCCTTGGGAACCAGAAAATCGATTTTCGCTAAAAAAATCGGCTAATTTGTTGTAAAATTAATAATTATAAAAAAAGCTCCCGAAAATACCTGGTGAATTATGTGAAGAAGTACTGTGGAAAATTTCAAAACGATTGGTCCAGTCGATTTTGAGTTATGGCGTACACGGACGTCAATATGACAAGTTTCAAAAAAACGCTTTAAAGTGTTGCACATTGAAAAAATCGAAATAAAACTCGATAATTTTCTTATACTCACAGAGTCGTCGATTCCTGGTCCTTAGAGCAAAAAGCTTACATCAACATGATCTAGAGCATTTTTTGCATTTGTCTACGCGAAACTCTTCCTTCTTTACTGTCGTGTGAATTCACATTGTTTTTCATATATGAATTATATGTTGGTTCCGATAAGAAACCAACCCGGCCTGGAGCAACGGACACCCAAATTCTCATAACTTCGTCAATTTTGCTCCGATCGACTTGAAATTTTGACACAATATTCTTGAGATATTATGCATTCATTTTTAAAAAATTGAAAAATGCAAATAAAAATTTTAATACCTTATCCTCCCCTTAATGAACCAAGTGGAGAAACCGCTTAATTTTTAATCACTACATTCCTAACACTAATCGCAGTATGTTCAGTTTTGAGAATTCAAATCGAAGCATTATTTTAACCCCGATAGCCTTACTACTAAGGTTTACGAAATGCCACGTGTTACCAAATGGATCAAGTTTAAGTTGAGTTTTTTTCGAGCATTATTAATGAACGAAGTGGAGAAACCGCTTAATTTTTTGACACGACATTCCTAACACTAAACGCAGGTCGTTCAGTTGAAAAAAATTTCAATCAAAGCATTATTTTCTCTCCTACAGCCCTATAATCAGTATTTACGAAGTGCCACGTGCGTGGCACTTCGTAAATACTAGTGCCAAATGGATGAAAATTCAACTTGAACCTTAAAAATCTCCGAAACTATGTGGTGAAACGGATTAACTTTTGAACAGTCAATGCATCGTAATTTAATTTCTCGGTTATATGAATTTCAATCGTCTACAAGAATTTCGATGCTGGTGTCGAAACTCTTCAAAATATTTATAAACAATCTCGTGAAGGACCTTTGTAAGTGGGGGGCTCAACGGTGTACTTGATTTTGGCCACCCCGTCGAGCTGCAACAAAAAAAATTATTTTTCCTTTCAAATAGATAATATTAGCTGAGACTTGACCGACCTTTTTTGTTATGGTGTTTCGATCATAAAAAAAATTTGAATTTTTTTTCGTTTTTTTCGACGAAAAATGGCATTGTTAATAATCACTGGGAGAAAATGTTGAGAAAAACGTCGGCCATTCGATACCCTGAATAAGTGTACCAAATTTCAATTCGATATGTCCATTGGATCGTTTTTAAAAACAGTTTCGAGAAAAACGCGTTTAAGGGGCTATACCAGTGTGAACGCTGGAAATTTGGGTGATATTCGGGAACTTTTTGGAGGAAAAATACTCAATTGAATGTTTCGGAAAATTAAGAATAATTTTGGCTATATTTGACCTATATTACATAATTTTTTCATAGAAAAAATATTAAGATCCACGCGACTTATGCGCGGCCTTCGGAGGTGCCAAAAAAAGTTCCTCCACTGCTGACATGATTCCGGCCGATTGAGTAGCTGAAACCGAAAAAGTTAAAAATGTCGATAAACTGGAAGATATTTCCTGTACAATGACGTAGGATTTTCGAAAAATATCAAAATCTAACAAAATGGCGTAGTTATGAAAAAAGTCCGTTTTCTTGCCTACAAAATGGTCGTTTTTTTCAGGGCCAAATCGTCAATTTTCATCCAATCAAAAATATCCTACGTCATCGTAGAATAAATATATTCAAGAGTACTCGGTTCAAATTTCAAGTCGATCGGATAATTGCTCTTTGAGGTACATGATCAGCAAATTTTTTAAATCTCATTTCGAGAAAAACGCGTTTAAAGATTTAACTATCGATTTTTGCAAGATAAAATGATATTGATATAAATGATATAAATGATAACGATACATTAGCCCCTTCAAGTTCAACCAGCAGTTATATCGTTGTAATCATAAGTTGACCTTCAATCTGCGCCTCTTGCACCATACGTTGGACTTTCCTCTTCAATTTGAGTTGCCTCAAGTGATGAACGAGTGTTCGTTATTTTCAGAGTAGCCTAACCCCTTAATGTATACCCATGCATTTATGATTAAAAGCCAATTATCGTCGTCTTGATTTAGATAAAGAGGCTCTTTGGAATATTGAAACAAGCAGAAAAATCAGATTAATGGAAATCGTTGAACAAAAAACTAATTGTTGCTTCGTGAGTGAAACAAAAAAAAATCCACGGGACAAATAACAGCAGATCGCTACGTTAGCGATGTGAGAAAAAGAAAATAGGAATGGAGAAAATCTTCGATTTAGATCAAGGGGATTTCGGCAGCCTTGAAGTAAATGAACCGGATGCGGCCTTTCGAAAAGGTTTCTTTTATTCATATTCACGTAAATATATATATATATATATTAACAAGCTTTCTTCAATTGTGTACAATAAATAACTCGCCCAGCAAGTGATCATTGCCGAGAGTCGCGCGGCTTTTTCGATGATAAAACTCGAACTGTAACGGCTCGATAAAATTGTGCATTGATTGTTTCACGAATAAATAAGTAAATCTCCGAGAAGAGATCACGAAGGAAAGATTAGGTACAAAGACGTCGTGAAATAATGACGGAAGTCACGAGTAGATTATTCGGTGTATAATCCGCTGTAGAGATGAGAAAGATCCAAGTGCTTTTTTTCATTCAATTATGCCGAAAAGTGAAATTTTGTATTATTTATCTGGTATTTTTTTAAAAAGGAATTTTAATTTACGTTTTATTGATATGATCAATTTTAACTACGTAATTCGAATTGATTTTTGTCTATTCGAACTCTTCGGAAATGTTCATTTGTTCCTTATTTATTTTAGTATAAAAAAAGTCGACGCACACATCTCTGAATCCTACGTATCGTAGAGATCCGTATATCGAAAGTACGTGCACCTTCGTTCAATTATCACAATCGAGATATCGTATTCGCAATCACGTATCATACTGACCATCGAGCTCGATCGGAAATACGATTTCCATATTTATAATACATTTATCAATGATTCGTTTAACTATGTACAAAATTCGATCGTTATAAATTAACTAGCTCGTTATTCGTTTTCGCACTTTTGCCTAGAGTTTTTGAGTTTTCGGCAAAAACGGTGTTTCACATTGAGACCGGAGGAAAAATTTGCCATTGGACAAGAATTCAAAGAGGGCTGGAGAACGAATAGCGACTTTCTTTTCGCCAATTGTTCATGAATGGTGAGAAAAATTTGCATTTTTGGTAATCTTCGATTATGTTAAAATTCGAACTGTTGGGATGCAATGAAAATTCATTTTTTCCAATTGTCCAATTTTTTAGGCCGTTTTAAATTCCGCAAATATCTCAAATGCGTTTTAGAATCCGCATTAGAGATCCACGACCTAAAAACGTTTCTTCATAATGATAATAAGGAATAAAGAACGAATTATTATTGCATTCTAACGGAGCCAACTCCGACATCGTCACTTTTAAGCCATTCGGATTTTTTGAAAATGGCACAGCGATTTTCATTTAGACATAGAACGGCACTCTTATGATACAAAATTACAATTATTTTCGTGAATCTAGAATTTTTATCAAACTTTGGAAAAGTGACCAGAAATTATTCAACGATCGTGTACCGATGCAATTTTTCTTCCAATCACCGGTTCACTAGTCCGTACACCGAAAACTCGAGATTTTGTTCAGAAGGCCAAGCCCAGATTTCTTCTAGCTTGACACGATTGAATATCGAATGGCAAACCATTTGAAACAATTTCTCGACAAATTAATTACGATTTTACCCGAGCACGAAGCATTATTTTAACGTCGAAACAGGGCATATTCAATGAGTCTCAAGTTTCCATCATAAGAATGCAGTAAAAATGGTCATTTTTCAATTACCCGAATTTCTTTTGGCAAATCTTCGTTCCGAAAATCCCTCAATAATTTTTCAGTCGCTCATTTAGGGATCTAGAATTCAAATGTGCAAAAAAAGATTTTGTAAAAGAATAATGACGAAATAAAAATACGAAAAAGAATTTTCGTTGCCTTCGAACGATGCAAACTTCAAGACCATCATATTCGTAACTAATTCGTGAACATAATTGACTTCAGACGATTACGTACCTTATGCCCGGGTTGGTCAATAACTGGCGATAAAGACAAACGTTGTCTCTGAGACGAAATAATAAATAATTGGTTTAACCTAGTAAGCCTCTCTCTAATTGCACGATTCAACATGCGCAATGTGCAAGCGCGTGAATAATGCCAACGTTTTTTTCTTCCGGTGGGTCCTCCCCGCAATTATTTCACATTGAAACTTCAATTGCAAGGAGAAAAAAAATATGATAATACCGATGAAAAAACTATTCGACCTAATAACGCGGTAGAGAGTTTCATTGATCATCGTCGGAGTCGCCGCTACCCTCGACGTCTATTATGATCGTGCTGCGCTTATCTTTCACCAGCGTGTCTTGACTGAGGGCGGGTACATGGCGAGAATATTCGCTGGTCGCCCAGAGAAAAAGATCCAACGTTTGTTCCGTGCACTCGGCGATGAATCTCACGAATGGCCTCACGTCGCCGGTATTCGCGATTTGCAAATATTCGTAATACTTGTGTCGATGCTGCTTGTGTATTATTACCGGTGGATAGCCGGCTTGCATCAAAATTGTGTTCATCAGGAGACGCGAAGTTCTGCCGTTGCCATCTGAAAATGGATGGATGTGGACCAGCTTGTAATGAGCCAGAGCTGCGTATCTGCAATACCAAAAAAAAAAAGCATTCAGACCGAGCATACGTTTTTTCCGATAAAATCTTTCAGTTGCCCTATTAAGGCGGGATGTACATTTACAACGATCAAAAAATCGATTTCTTTTTATTTCTTTAAACGATAGAGATATATCGATATATATGTAGATTTTTTTCTTTAAATCATAGAGATATAACGATATATATGTAGAATATTTTCCTACAGTTTCAAAGCGAAATTCTAAAAAATTCAAATGTTACAGCCCGTCAACGCTGTGCGCGTTTTTCTCAAAACTGCATTATTAAAATTGGCGTGCAGGATTACTCAAAAACTACTAAGCCGATTGAGTTGAAACTTGGTAGAAATATTGATAATATTGGTACCTTCTACTTGACGAAAATTGTTTTTGAAAAATTGGAAAAAAAACGACTTTTTTAATCCACATTTTACAGAAATGTTGCGTGAAATGTTGATTTTTTTTGTAAATGCGTGTCTTTTTTTTAATTTGCATTTTCTTCACTTTAATTACCGTCATATAGAAACTATACATGTTCTAACTGAAAAAATGTTCGAACTTTTTTGCAAATCAAACTCTACGGGAAGCTAGACTGCACGTCAATTCGCAACTCCCGCGGCGAGCTCCGTCATTTTGGTGATGAATTAATTTAAAACAATTGTTTTGTATATTTAAATATACTATTAAAGTATACCTAAAGTTTGATAATTGTAGAATAATCATTCCTTAGTTTCAAAATCCGTCAATATTGCTTATTTTTTGGTGTCTAAGTATATCCCGCCTTAAGGGACCACCGCGTTTAATTAAAAAATAACGGGAGGACGTTGAAGTTGATTAAGGGGCTACATCTACCTAGAGGCTCAAAAAAAATTGCCACATTCCGATATTTTTTTCTGGGAAACCGTTGGTGAAAAAGAAACGCATTTTTAAAAATACAAAGACATATATTGAGAGCTTAAAAAAATCACCAGAAAATACAGAAAAACATGGTCGCCGACGGATGATGACATTTATTGGTAATTCTTTAGATAAGTGACTTTTCCGAAAAAAGTCTAAAATTTTATGTTGCCATTTTTTCATTTATTGGGTTATCAATTATGATATTCGGTCGGGGAAGCTGAAATATTTCATTAACAAATTTTTTACAAGCAAAAAATCGTTAAAAATAACTTTGCGTTTGTCAAAAACTCTTGTATTAAAACCCAAATGTGGGGGGATTTATAAAAAAAAGCCTTCCCGAATACAAACAAACCCAACGCCTTCACGCCAGAGGAGTTGGGTTTGTTTTTATTCAAGAAGACTTCTTTTATTATTCCCCCCGCCCTCCATCCCCAATACAGGTGTCGACATGTTAAAAAATGCCCTATTGTATCACGTCTTTCCGCGAACTTTAAAACTCCATAACTTTTTATGGGCGGGATTTCAGCTTCCCCCAACTGAATATAATAATTTATAGCCCAATAAATGAGAAAATAGCAAAACAAGATGTTAGGCTCATTTTTCGGAAAAGTCACTTATCTAAAGAATTAACAATTTTTGTTCGCAACGTTACCGATTTTTTAAATCATTATTTTTAACAAAGTGGCGAGGAATTGGAATTTGAGCATACAAAAAATATGCAAAAAATCGTAATTTTTACGTAACTATAAAAAAATGGAGATCGAGCTTAAATAAAGTGAGATCATCAACGACATTTAAATATTTCTCGTCGTATCTCCTGAAAATTTGGAAACAATCCATCGAGTGGTTCTCGAGATATCATGTCCACCGATTTTGAAAACATTGCTTCGAGAAAAACGCGTTTAAGCTGCAGTTTGAAGTTGGCAGCTGTAGGTCATTCAATTTTAGGAGCATTTCAATGAAATTTCTCGGGAATGTAGCTAAAAGGTGATACTAGCGAATAAAAATATTTTTGGAAAATGCAATTTTTTACGCACCTAGGTAGATGTAGTCCATTAAAAAAAAAAAAAGATCGACGAATTAGCTTGAAAATGTGCAGTTAGTCTCCCAAAATGGACACAAAATCGGTACAAATAAAATGTTTTAGAATTCTGTCCATTCAAAACGCCAACCCTATAGCTTTTCCGAATCCATTTTTTTTTATCGTTGGTACTTTTCGATGGTTTTATATCTACATTGAGAAACGCTTTGATATTCCGCTCCACGTGTAATTCTAAAAATTGGAAACATTCCAGCGCTGAGAGCTCCAGCTAAAAAGATGCTTCCAGACCAATTGCTGGTGCATGATCATTTTGTATTGCAAAAAGCTTCAACAAAAATTCTCCTCTCGACATCTGCATTGAAAAAATTCTATTGTAAATTTTCAACAGCGTACATTAATTTCTTCAAATCAACTTTGAAAGTCGCATTCCAGTTTATTCGCTATTAATATGCTCGTATCGTTCCTTAAAGTGTGGAAAAAGATTTAGTATCTTTTACTTCCGGTATAATATTTTGCCTACCTAACCGGATGCATTCTTATGGCTTGTTCACTGTTGAGCCACGCGGCGAATTCTTCCATCAAATAATGTATATCACCCGGGCCCGGTGGTATGTGACCACCGACGTAAACCTGCGTGCGTCGAAAGTGTCCGCCCTCGATGGGATCCACGTGTCCCAAAACTCTTCTGTGAATCTCCAAAATGTCCTTTATCGTAATCGAGCCGACCCTGCGTTACACGACGAACAAGAGATATTACAGCGAGTAAGTATAAAGATAAACAATTGTCTCGGTTAGTGACACCGTTAACGAGCAGTTCTCGCGCTCACATGTACTGCACCAAGGTTACAATTTTCATTATTCTTCCCGCGACGGAATTTCAGTTTACAAGCAACTTTGCAGTCACAATAGAAAGCAAGCAAGTCTGCTTAATTTTAAAACGTATTTCTTCAATATTGTTGTTTCTCGTTAAAATTTTCGCGTTAAGGGATCATCACAGCGTAAAAATTTCAAAAAAATCAATTTTTTTCCAATATCCCATAGGATAGTCGGTTATAAACATGCTGTTGAATTTTTGGGGCGAATTTCGAATTTCGGTCGCTATAGCCTCTCTTATAGAATTTGATTCGAGCAGCGATTCCTTTTTTTCGAAGACATTTTCAACCGTTAGAAAAAATGTACAAAAAATAAAAATAAGCGTTTGAAAATTTATTTTCTGTTCTTCGTGAGTGCTTTGATTTGACATAAAAAAATCATACTGATAAGCGTATTTTAAGCGCGAAAATCAGCTACTTTTCGACCCGTTACACTGTGATGATCCCTTAAGGGCAGATATACACCTAGATGGTCGAGGTCGAGGATTTAGAAGCTTTGAACATTCAGTCGACCGTATAAGACCTACACTATGGGCCTGGTATCGATGATTCCATGTAAGTTGACAAATTTCATGATTTATTCATTCCCAAATTTTCAAACGCGTTTTTCTCAAAACCACGTTTTTCAAATCGGTACCCAAAATTATCTCGAAAACCAATGAACCGATTGCCTTGAGGTTCTTTGTGGTTATTCTATACACCATTATCTAGTACTTGTCATGGGATTTTTTTTCCGTTACTTAGTTTTTGTTTTATAGTCCAAATAATAACTAATTTTTGGCCCAAAAATCACTATTTATGTTCAAATGTCCGCCATTTTGTCATAAATCGATATTTTCAAAATCGGCTATGACAAGTACTAGATTATAGTATCTAATTTAATAATCTTTTTGGCTTTTTTCAGATGATTTTTGAAGAAACGCCAGTAGCTACCGTATACGCAGATTTTTTTACGACGCTCCAAGGATCATACAATATCCTTGTATATTTTTGATATTTTTAAATAAAGAAAATTAAACATATTTTCGAATGTATATACTTTTAGATAATTAAAACCCCGATCCGAAATTTCAAATAGTTTACCTTGAAAAAATTCACGAAAGTGACCTTTTGTTCCCGGCTCCTAGGTGTATATCTCCCCTTGACACCGCATTTCACGAGTTAGAAATAATTCGTCAAAGATTTGGAAGTTGCAACGAAACGACAATTTTCCAGTACTTGAACAAACTTTTTTTTTCACTACGTAGTCATTGGCTTTTCAAAGGATCCAGCATGCACATGGGGAGTGAAAAAGTTTGGGAAGATTTGCTTCCGCGATGTGACAAATCGTGAGATAACAACAGAGATTTGTTCATTGAAAAGGATGCTCACGTTTGAAACGTCTGTTCATTGTCAGTGCCGCGACAAGCTGTATTACAATCGTTCCACTCTGGAGCTTTCAATCTACGCAGAAGCATTAACACAAAGATTTTCAATATTTAGTCGGTACCGTTTTATGCATATTTTCAGCCCTCGAAAACAAAGTTTGGACAAAACAACACACAAGAAAAGCCCCCACAGGTCAAAAAAACGAAAAATGGGTACAAAACAAATGACGTATGCCATAACTTTTCCGTCGTGGCTCGAATGGTAGAAACTTCACTGTCCATCAATACCGATGTTTTTGCGAATAGATGGGGAAGACATGAATGTACTTGAAATATGGCAATGAGACGGAATAATGCTGCGTGTAAATTTGTCTTTACCTATTGACGAGGGTGGCATTGATGTATTTCATGGCGGCGTCCAAGCCAAGAATTTCGTTATGCTCGTCGATACTTTTGCCAGCCACTGCGGTACGCGTCTCTACGATGGCTCTTGTCTGTGCGAGATTCATGGTATTCCCTTCGATACCGACTGTGTGATATATGTGCTGAAAGTAAGCCTCTTTCTTGGCTCTTATGAGGGCCGCGTTATTTTCCGGAATTCCCGAAAGTGTGTTTCTCTTCTCGTCGATCCTGGCGAGCTTTCGACGATCCAATTCTTCCACAACGCGCGCCGTTCGCTGTCTGTTCATCATTGCGCTCTCGTGATTGGGCTCGTAGGTCAGCGCCCTCACGTAAAATTCGTTCGCTCTTATGACGTCGTTCTGCGTATGCTCCAAAAATTCGCCGTAGTGATTCAGCACGTCCGGATGTTGAGGAGCCAACGCGACCGCGTGCTGAAACAACTTTATCGCTTTTTTTTGCTTGCCCGAGAGTTTCATCTCCAGAGCGAGGTGCAGCGACGACAAGGCCTCCGCCTCCGCCGCTGCGTCACCCGGGTACTCCAGCTGCTGCAACTCGGACGAGGCCACCGCCAGACTGTTGGGCGCCCCATCGTCGTACACGTGCAGATCTTTCTCGAACGGCAGAGGCGCGAAGGCTCGCCTTATTTCTCTGTCTGGAAACAATGGCGATTTTTAAATTATGGCCTCGCTGGATAATTACGATTTTCGTTTGGACCGGAACGAAAGAAAACACAATATTTTTGCCTGGGGAAACAAGCAATGTCGTTAACTACAATTGCACCTTTTTAAAAAGTCAAGATATATTGTACACGTGGCCTGGACACTCATTTTTCATTGCTTTTCTAAACATACTACAGTATGGCGCACAAACTGATAGTTTTTATTAGCAACCTATGGCAAACTGATCAATCCGAAGAAAACTGTGCTACGATATTGATCAATCCTGCAAAGAGGATTATTGAGATTCAAATTAGTATGAAAAATTATGGTCGCACATTTCACTGATTAGGGTTGAAGCGTACTGGGGGTTTTTATATTTTCATGTGTGATAAATTTTTCGCTTAAGGCGAAGTGGAAGATCTACCACGTGACATATGAGTGCGAGAGAGTTAGCTGAAATTTTCGAACAGAGATTTCTCAGAGATGAATAATATTTAGGGCAAAAGGAAATCATCAAGTTCTGCGTTGGGGAATTCTCCAGAGCCTGATGCTCTGTTTTTCCCAATAAATTTAACCATCTATGAGAAAATTGGGTTGGAAAATTGTGAGGTTATGTTGACCTTGATGCCCTTAAGGCCTTAGGGTAACGGGTATAAAATCATGTGCGGTATAAATCAATGAAATCATATAAAATGATTTAAAAAATGATAAAATCATATAAAATGATAAAATCATATAAAATCAAAACGGGTATAAAATCAGTAACAGTAGGGGGTATAAAATCATGTGCGAATTTAACAATTTTTTTTCGTATGAAAAACTGATTCACTCACGAAATTAATTACACATCTATTTAGTATGAATATCAAGCTGTTAGAAAATATATATTTTTTTTTCGATTTACAAAATGGCCGACTACTAATATTTTCTTTTGTTATCTTTTTATAGGCGCTCCGCGGCGTGACATTTACCATCCACAATTTTTCACCTAGAACAAAAAACAAAAATTCTCGTCAATCTACATTAGAATACCTAAAGAAGTACGTACGGAATTTAAAAAATATTGTTTTATTCAAAAGTTGTAGGTATTTGAACTTAAGAAATGAATTTTCAGTGATAATTTCCGTTATAACTGCTCATAAACTGCTCAGAAAATGAAAAGTTTTCGATTAATCAGAAATTCCATAGGTACTTCTCTACGAAATGCAATTAGGAACATAACTTTTAAATTTGAAGTAAATCGAGTGAAAATTGTTGAAGTTATTTGTCACGCCAATTGGAAAAAAGATGTTTCGAGAAGTTTCGAGTAGTCGGTACATCGAAAAAAAAACATTTTGTACATCGAAAAAAAAAATTATATATTTTCTAACAGCTTGATATTCATAGTAAATAGGTGTAATTAATTTTATGGGTGAATCACATTTTTCATACGAAAAAAATGGTTAAATTCACACATGATTTTATACCCGTTACTGTTGCCTAAGGCCTTAAGACTCCCCTAAGTTTTACTACACTGTTCTTGAGACAAAAATGAGTAAAATAAACAAAACGGTACAGTTTTTTATAAGGTCATGAATTGCCTTAGAAAGGTCAGGTTATTGTGAAAATGACGAACACTCGATGGCGCTAAAGATTGCATCGTTGGAATGCAACGACAAAGTCTCCTTTTGGACTCTTGCAATTCCCTTTGGCATATTCGAGCTACGAAAATAACGAAAACATTGTTTAGGCATTTTATTTAGCGATCTACAACAAACCTGTAAAATATGATTTTTGATAACAAATAAAATAAGAAGAATTTTCGTTGCATTCCACCGATGCAAGCTTCAATCCCATTAACACTTGTTCATCGCTCGAGGCAACTCGAATTGAAGAGGAAGGTCCAATGTATGGCACAGCACTTGGAGATTGAAATAGCGTTGAAGTTTGCATTGTTGGAGTGGAACAATTTTTTTCCTCATTTTTATTTCTGCATTTTTATCAGTATCCAAAGCCTTTTTTTTGCCAATCGAGGTCTTAAATATCTAATGAGGATGCGTGCAATCGTTTGAGTAACATTCGCAGCCAAAAGAGAGGGAAAAAAACTTGGAATATTAGAAAGAATTCATTTTGCGTTGCATTCCAACGATGCAAAGTTGAACGTCATAGATTGAAGGTAAACTCGTGATTACAACTATAGAACTGCTAGTAAACTTTTAAACGCGTTTTTCTCAATACTATATTATGCAAAATGGTGTAGACAATTTCTCGACGTCTTATGAGTGGTTTGAATTTTAATTTGGTACACTTATTCAGTGTAATAGTAGTTTAGCCTTGACCATTGTTTTTCTTCTTTACATTTTTTTTCATTAGTTATTAGCAATAATGCCATTTTTTGTTAAAAAATAAAAAAAATAACTTTTTAAAAATATTTTTGAAACACGATAACAAAAAAAGCTCGGTCGAGTCTTCGCCAATATTATGTATTTTAAGAAAAAACTGGTTTTGTGGTTTCTGATCAACCAGGTGGTCATAATCAAGGTTTTGGATGGTGTTGAAGTTTGCATTATTGGAATGCAACGAAAATTCTTCTTGATTTTATCATTTCTTTATTTTTATTATTACCTAAAATCTTTTTTTGCAGCTGTTGAGTATAAATTTTGAATAAGGATTCTCAATAATGTTACAATGATTTTCGTAGCCTATTTGCCAAAAACGAAACAAAAATTCGTTGCATTCCAACGATGCAAACTTCAATACGATGTTTTGTGGTTGTCATAATGGTCTAACCCCTTAAATTTCCATTTTTACTTAATGGGGCCGCTGTTGAAGACAAATAAACATACAGCTGATGCTTTCTGATATTTAAGGGGAGGGTAGAGGTTTGCACTATTGAAAAATTGATTTTTTTGTCTTTTCTTATAGTTAAACACTTCAAGAATATAATCCTAAAATTTCAAGTCAATCGGAGCAAAACTCTCGAAGTTATTGACTATTTAGTCCCGCTCCTCTAACACTGTAGCTCCGACATCTCTAAACTTCAAACGCGTTTTTCTCGAAACCACTTTTTCAAAGTCCGTGTTCACTGCCATTTGAAAACTACATGACCAATTTATTTCAAACTTGGTACACACTTTCTACATATAAAATACCTCCCCCCAACGGTTAGTATGAGATTTTTTTTACATTGAGGGGGGTTTTCCACCCCCAAAATGGCGGAATTTTTCGAGCAAAATAGCACTTTTCACTTTACATGACCACCAAAAATTTAGAAATGAAAAAAAAAAATTATCAAAGACCATTGGGGAGAGGATTTGATGATACTTTGACTAAATTTTAATGGTACTAGATTTCAGATAATTTCTAGCTGAGATACAGTGAACCCCGCAAATCGTGTTTTTCCAGAGGCGTTCTTGGAAAAGCTTTGTCACCGGCTTGTTTGTGGATATTTTCGCCTACAAATTTCACGGAATGTTCTTGAAGAGACACTTAACAATGTACAAAAGGTTTCAATAAATTTACTGTATCCATATAGATGAAAAAAATTCACAAAAAAGTTTTTTTTTCACGCTGAAAATCCTACCCTTCCCTTAAGAGTATCTACAAGGTCAACATAACCTCACAAATTTTCCGACAGTAATCTCATAGATGGTGAGGTTATTTGCGAAAAGCGAAGCGTCAGGCTCTGTATAATTCACTGGCGCAGAGCCTGACGATTTTCCTTTGCCGTAAATATGCCTCTTCTCTGAAATATCTCTGTTCGAAAATTTCCGCTATCTCTTTCGCTCTCATACGCCGTGTGATGCAGCTTGCATTACACATCAAGAACTGCCAAACAACTGAAAAGGCATCGAAAAAAGTGCTCCGGTTGATTGTGTAGACGTCAACAAAAAATAAGTTTCCTTTAACAATGATCGGTAAAACGCTCGTAAGAATTTCGTGCAGTATAGTTGGTGCTTTTTGTTTATTTGCTTGAATACCGACCCGTGACTTGGATATGGGTTCCAGTCTGGAGATACTTTGAGATAGCGGTCGCGATGACAGCTACCGCGATACCGGATACGAATACGAGAAATACTCCCACTCGGCCAGCTCCGGTTGGCGTCTTTTCTCTCGCTGTGCTCTTCATACAAGCGGATTTCGCGAACAACATGTAACACTCGTTGCCGCCGCTCGGTGACATTTTTTCCTTATCAAACTCTCCTTTGACAGTTGCTTGCATATGATTACTTTAACGTGTACACTCATTCTTGCGACACGCCACGGTCAGCTGTCTCGTGGCTACTGAGAGCGTGTGGCGTTGTTGGGCAGTGCCGCCAAGCGGCTGTCCCTTCCACTGCTCACCTCAAGGCGACTCTGCAAATCTCGACAAAATCAACGGCATCTCTCTCGCACGCGATAGGCCGCTCAACTTTGTTATTCTTTCTAATTGACGCGTTTGAACTTTGCGAATGGACCTTTAGTGATCTAGCTTTGTATAGACCATGTGGTTACACCCCATTGGCTGTAGATAAAAGTGTCAGATCCAATCGCAAGCACTGCGAAGGATTTTTTTTAACACAGATCGCTTACGTGATCTACGTCAATAGGTTTCACGAATTGCGTGATCGATGTATTGAAATATTGAAACGGATATCTCTAATTTGCTAATGAGGGCCATTGGAATACTTAAATTCACTTTTCTGCTTTATTTTTTTGGAAATTTTGAGAGTTGGGATGATGATACATTTAATATCGTTTAAATGCGAACACATGTATTTATATACATGTGCATTTAAAAATACTACACATTAACTGTACCACTCTTTTATCTGCAGCAAATTACGTATATCGCGCGACCCATTAAAGCACTCTTAAGGGGTTAGGCTTGTGGCAACTCAAATTGAAGAGAAAGGTCCAACATATGGTGCAGGAATCGCAAATTGAAGGTAAACTTATGATTACAACGGTAGAACTGCTAGTAAACATGTAAACGGGGTTTTATCGTAAATATGTTTTTTTTAAGGGGAGGTACCTGAGTAAACGGCGAGAAAAACAGGTAAACTTCGGGAATTTTTATCTCAAAAAGTAATGTTTCGATTGGATCCGGGTTTTTTAATTGGAAAATACGTACATTGAGGTATGTTTAGGATTTAAAAAAAAATTCGTTGACTGGAAGCGATTCAAACGCGATTATCTCGAAACGTAGTTTTCAAAGTCGGTGCCAGATGTATCTCGAAAACGGCTTGTCCGATTTTATCCAAATTTGGATACAATATTCTTCGATCGTTTTTCTCGTTCGCCACGTAGGATTTTTTTTTGTAATTTTCATTTTTGACGGAATTGCGACCGTTTTAATTCAACATTCGTTTTTCGTTCGCAATTTCCGACGATATTGGATTGCATACACATTGCATAAAAAAGAAATATTTCAATGAAATGAAAAACTCCGTGGCGAACGAGAAAAACTATTGAAGAATATTGTATCCAAATTCGGACGAAATCGGACAAGCCGTTTTCGAGATACATCTGGTACCGACTTTGAAAACTATGTTTCGCGATAATCGCGTTTGAATCGCTTCCAGTCAAAGAATGTATTTTTAAAAATTCCTAAACATACCTCAATGTACACATTTTCCAATAAAAAAAACTAGGATCCAATGGAAACATTAGTTTTTTAGCTAAAAATTCCCGAAGTTTACCTGTTTTTCTCGCTGTTTACTCAGGTACCTCCCCTTAAAACGGTGTGGACGATTACTCGACATCTAATGAACGGATTGGCTTGAAATTTATTACACTTATTCAGTTTAATAGTAGTTAAGTCTTGCCACACGTTTTTCTTCTCAACATTTTTTTTTCATTAGTTATTAACAAAAATGATGTTTTCCTCGAAAAATCGAGAAAAAATGCACCTTTTGTCAAATTTAAACACGATAACGAAAAAAAGGTCGGTCAAGTCTTACTCAATATTATCTATTTTAAGAAACAAACTCGTTTTTTTGTTTCAGAACAACTGGGTGGCCAACATTAAGTACACCGTCGAGCTCCTTACGTCCTTCGCGAGATTGTTTACAACTTCTTTAATTGTTCATATTTTGTAGAAAGTTTGGTATACAACTTTAACGGGGTATGCCTGTCTGAAAGGCCAATTTGAAGGGTCAGAATGATGATTTTTTTCCTAATAATACATTGGTCGGAATAAATTATTGTTTTCCCAGCATGTTGTACACATGTTTGTGGTTACAATGTAATTTTTTCGGAAGAATATCTTTCAAAGTGTTTGTGGTGCTGCAGTTGGCGTTGCAGTCCTCCAGCGGCGAGGCCTGAAACGGCGAGATCATTACCAGGCTCAAATGTAATCTAAAACGAAAACAAGACAAAAATTCTTCAAATATATCGAACTGGCTATCGGTTCACGATCCACTTTTCGAAATTTCGAAAAATACGAAAAATGACATCTTCTCCAAAGAAAACCTCATTTTTCTCTTGAAAAACAGCATGCTGAAGTCATTGTTATTGACAAATGGTTCATCCAATTAAAAAATACGATCGTGAATCGAAAATGATTGTTGTTTGAACGCTAACTGTGCACATACAAATATCCAAACAATTTTTCAATCACTTTACTTATTTCATCAAAATGTATTTCTGACAAAAACGTTGATTTTCGGGTCCCCACAGTAGTCTAACCCCTTAATGTGTAATATTTTTTAATTCATATATACACAAAAAAATTGTTGCAAATATCAGTTATTCGACTTTCAGAATTTCCCGATATTCGTACACTTTACCTCGTGTTGAAGATATAAATATACGTTATCTTAAGGGGTTAGGCCATAGTAACTGCTATAAAATGATATGCGAATTTAACAAATTTTTTTCGTATGCAAAAGTGATTCACTCATAAATTTGTTATCTTTTTTTAGGCCTTTGAATTGAATTTTTAGGTATTTGAATTGAGTTGTAGGTTTTTGAATAAATTTTCAGTGAAAAATTTCGTATAAAACTGCTCATAAAATGAAAAGTTTTCTACTGTGGCCTTACCCCTTAAGATAAATTTCATGCTTGTCATAATCGTAACGCGAGTTGTTCTGGAAATGAATTGAATTTGCATTTGCCGCTGACGGAGATCACATGTTGGGCATCGTTTTATTTGCAGATCCCAAGATTACCTGTATTCTGAATGTATCTGTATAATCTCCATGTAAATGTCAAAAAGACGTTTGAATAAAACGCTTCCACGACCCAATAGATAAAGTGCACAATATTAAAACGTTAATTGACGCTTCAATCACACTAGTGTTAAATCGAAGGGAACGAAATGTTCAGTATGTGTCGTCTGTGCCGCTTCCATTGCTATTCACGATCGACACATGTGTATTCATCGGTCGATGAATAATCATTCGTATCGAGAAACGAAAGCAAATATATTCGAGTTTACAATATACGTATACACGAAATTATCATTGTACATATCGGGGCAAGTTTAACACACTGTACTTCGTGATAAGGCGTTACGTACATACAGCGTGTGTTGTGTATACTTTAGTTGGCATCGTGTTCGACAGCAGTCCGCAAGCCTCCGAAAAAGAACACTCCGCGATGGCTGTTAGGCATTTTTTGAGGATATTGAACGCTTCCAACGGGTTGAGGGTAATTATAGATTCAATATCGCCGTTTATCCAAATGCTGTGCGGACATTAGCGAAGATTCGTTTGATCGTAGGTCAAGAGATTCAGCGGTGTCGCCGAAGATCCACAATTCTTGGGACTCGACTGTCGTTTCACTGATAAATTGAAATTCGTTAACAAGGAATCTTACGATCCCATACCGATCTACCGAGTTTTAACGCCTACAAAACTAGCCGAGTCTACCGACGACAATGTCAATGTTCGTAAGATCAACGTGATTTGCGAGAAAAACAAAAAGCATACGATCGACGTTCTTCGCGACGAGGTCTGTTTTCTTGATTTTTCCGTGTTTCCTCTTAACGCGCAGGTCGATAAAGATAGATTGCTCAAGATGTATCGAAGCATGGTGACCGTCAGCGTGATGGACAAAATTCTCTACGAATCTCAGCGGCAGGGAAGAATCTCGTTCTACATGACGAGCGCCGGCGAGGAAGCGATGCAAATCGGATCCGCTGAAGGTCTCACTCTCGATGATCTTATCTACGCACAGTACAGAGAGGCTGGTGAGAACTATCTATAAAAATACGACAAAGTCGATAATTGCTTGTTCGGTTTTAATTAATTTCTTTTTACAGGCGTTTTGCTTCATCGTGGATTCACTTTTGCGGGGTTTATGAATCAATGTTACGGCAATTGTGATGATCGAGGAAAAGGCAGACAAATGCCCGTTCATTATGGCTCGAAAGAACTGAATTTTATCACGATCTCCTCGCCCTTGACGACCCAACTTCCTCAAGGTAATTTTTGCCTCGCTATTAACACTTTTTGGTCACTTTCCTACCGATAAATATTGTATGGAAAATCCTTCCTTGAATTTTCATCGATCTCGCGTGATCGAGAACAATATTTTATGGGAATTTGTTCGACATTGTTTTCAAGACGTTTTTAAAACTTTTTTCTTGGTTTGGATCACTGTAAATTGCTCGGTATGTTTTACGAAGAAGCCCGGAGATATTTGTGACAAGGAAAAAAATTGGGAATGTCCACGAAATGTTGCTTGTTTAAATTGTTTTTTCAATTTTTCTTTTTTTTAATTAAGCCGTCGGAGCCGCCTACGCGATAAAACGTACCGGCAAGAACGCGTGCGTAGCTTGTTATTTCGGAGATGGTGCAGCCAGCGAGGGTGACGCTCATGCGGCATTTAATTTTGCCTCGACCCTTGACTGTCCCGTTATTTTCATATGGCAAGTACATTCTCAATATCGCGGCTGCTAGCTGTCGGAAAATTTGATTAGTAGAATATCCATAAGTACGAAAATCAATAAGTTAATATCCATAAGTCGAATATCTATAAGTGAGTATAGAGTAGAAATGAGTGCCAGAAATGGCGGGAGGTAGAGAAAAAGTGAGTATAGAGGGAACCCAAACAAACTTAAAAAATTTCAATTGTACCTCCCGCCATTTCTGGCACTCATTTCTACCCTACTCACTTATGGATATTCATATTTATGGATATTCGTCTTATGGGTATTCGACTTATGGATATTCGTCTTATGGATATTCGACTTATGGATATTTACTTATGGATATTCGACGACAATGGAAAATTTATTCCATTTTTCTGTACGTCCGGTTAAGGTATTCCTTTCGCAGAGGGCCGTATTTTGTCGGGCCACAAACAGGGCCCTTCCGAATCGTTGGTAAATTGCAGTGGCGCTTAATAAAAATAAGTCACAATCAATTATTGTTGGCAAATCAATTGCCAATGCCAATAAAAACATTTAGTATTGGCAATTTATTTGAGTATAAATTATACCCAACGATAAACTGGAATAAAACATTTCGCGGTAATTTAGTAGATTTAGATATTTGGGGCCGTCCATATATTACGTCATTCTAAATTTGGGGGGGGGGAGGTTCGTCTGCGGATGACGGTAAATGATGGATGAGGGGGGGGGGGGGGGGTTCGAAATTGACGTCATTCTTGTGATACCATTTACTTCAAAATGTACAATAGTATATTGTACAACTAGAGTGGTTTCCCCGCATGAGTGATGAAAAATATTTTGCAAGTACCTAATGGTGTTAATTACTGAACTCATTATTTATTTATTTATTACATAAGGTTTGTCTACATTATATTCGAGAACTTCAAATAACAGCGTACCTATGAAAATAGTTCGATCGAGCCAAAATGAATATGGGGAGGATACGGAGATATTACCCGTGATCCAGGATTTGCAAGAATGGGTGAAAACTCCGCGGGAGCTATCCAAAGAAAACTAAAGAATAGGGAAGAATAATATTATTATATTAATGAAAATTGCCAAAGTACAAAATAATAAAAGATGATTCTAGAACAAAATGTGGGAGCTATCCAAAGAAAACTAAAGAATAGGGAAGAATAATATTATTATATTAATAAACATTTCCAAAGTACAAAATAATAAAAGATGATTCTATAACAAAATGTTTTAATGTTACCCAATTTTTCTCAAATCCGCAAATGTTTTAATTTTGCCAAACTGGTAATGACGTCAATTTTGCGAGAGGGGGGGTCATTAGGAAATTACGATAGGATGATTGTGGGGGGGGGGGGGGTCGAAAATCAGCAAAAATCGATGACGTAATATATGGACGGCCCCTTTTCACAGTTTCTCTAAAAATTCGCGGCTACGAAAATTCTTTTGCTAGTCATATTTTTCTAATAGTTATCATTAATTGTTTCTTCAAACATTCGGCGATAAAAACTCTGTTTTTACGACTCCACGATTCCATAACGACGATAAAAACAGAGTTTTATCGTCGTTATGGAATCGTCGTTATGGAATCTATAGAATTTTTTTACACGCGTTGAGCTGTTTATGTCAAGCATCCAGTCATTTAGTGTATAAATTATTGGATAACAATGAGGCCAGCGTGTGATCTTCATAAAGTGCCGTGTAGATGAGACGATTTTTAGTCGTCATTTTTCAATAAAAGTTCGGTAACTTGGCTTGAAACTTTACCAGTATACTGGGATGTATTTCAGATTGCCGGTAACATATACACTCAATAACTCTAGACGCCTGATGTAAACTGCTCACGCGTGTAGACAAATCTGACGATTTCGAAACGACGATAAGATCAGGCGGTCACCGAATTTTTAAGGGGTATTCTCACTTTAGACGCTAAAAAAGGCTATTTACATGATTTTTTTGATAGGTGCATATTATAGAGATTGATATAAAAGTTCCTACACTTAATAAATACACTTTTGAAATACATTTGAAAAAAAAAATATATATTTAAGTCACTATTTAAAGACGAAAGTGGTAGTTAAAAAAATGTCCTAAAAAAATTGTAGGTCTACGCTGTTGATGAAATCTCGGAGATGGATCATCCGAAACAAAAAAATCAATCGGTTTTAGATTCAGTACGTTAATCGCCGTAGCGCATATCATATTATTTTTTGTGTATGCAAAAATAACAAAATGGCGGACACTTTTCGAAAAAAAAACGTGCTTTTTCACCGTTTTTGGCAACAAAAATAGTAAATATCAAAATTTAAAAAAATCCTTGATATGCACTATAGCTATAGTTGTAAAGAATATGTGGTTAAAATTTCATAAGGATCGGTTCAGTAGTTTTGAAGATTTTATCAACAAGCCGTCGAAAAACGTTGTTTCAAGAAAAACGCGTCTAAAGTTTGTTTGGGTTTGTTTGCTTTGTATTTGTATTTTTTTGTGTATTTCGAAAGTGTATTTATTAAGTGTAACAACTTTTATATCAATAGCTATAATATACACCTATCAAGAAAATTCATGAAAATAGTCCTTTTTAGCGTCTAAAGTGAGAAAACCTCTTAAAGGTATTACCGATAACACTTGGAAAAATGTGACTAGCAGAAGAATTTTCGTAGCTGTTGTTCAAGGTGTAAAAATGTCTAAATCGAATAAGTTCGCGCGAAATTCATTATTCTGGTTCATCGTTGGGTATAATACTTGATTGTAAGCACCACTGTAATTTACCGATGATTCAGGACCCTGATTATGCCCCACAAAATACCGCACTGCGCGGAAGAAATACCTTAAGGCCTCAGGCCACAGTAACGGATATAAAATCCCGTGCGAATTTAACAATTTTTTTTTCGTATGAAAAAGTGATTCACTCATAAAATGAATTACACATCTATTTAGTATGAATATGAAGCTGTTATAAAATATATCTTTTTTTTTCGGTGTACAAAATGGCCGACTACTAATATTTTCTTTTATCTTTTTTCTTAGGCGCTCCGCGGCGTGACATTTAGCATGCACAATGTTTTACCTAGAACAGAAAACAAAAATTCTCGTCAATCTACATTAGAATACCTAGAGGAGTACGTACGGAATTTAAAAAATATTGTTTTTCTTCAAAAGTTGTAAGTATTTGAACTTAAGTTGGGAAATCACCGTAGCACACAAAAAAATAGGCATATTTTCGGGAATTAATTTTGGCTGAATAAAAGTATCAATCGAAAATCTGTGAAGTAGGTTTTATAGCAATACTAAAAAAGTACAAAGTGTAATTTTTTCAATAAAAAATATTTAAAAATGGCGGCTGCGCAGCATATGCCCCACGGCGCCTTTTTTTGAGCTCGCCGAAGACATAACGCGAGCAAATTTTTACCGATCGACTTGAAATTTTGACAGTAGCTTCGAAACATCTTTCTCCACGGAGCTACGTAGGATTTTTTATTGTATATGGCTTACTTTTTTTTATCGACGATTTTATGGCGTTTTTTTTTGTTAAAAATTTAACTTTATTTTCAAACATGCACCATTTTGCGAAAAATCAATATATCGAAAAAATCCTACGTAGCTCCGTGGAGAAAGATGTTTCGAAGTTACTGTCAAAATTTCAAGTCGACCGGTAAAAATTTGCTCGAGTTATGTCTTCGGCGAGCTCAAAAAAAGGCGCCTTGGGGCATATGCTGCGCAGCCGCCATTTTTAAATATTTTTTATTGAAAAAATTACATTTTGTACTTTTTTAGTATTGCTATAAAACCTACTTTACAGATTTTCGATTGATACTTTTATTCAGCCAAAATTAATTCCCGAAAATATGCCTATTTTTTTGTGTGCTACTGTGATTTCCCCCCTTAAGAAATGAATTTTCAGTGAAAAATTTCGTTATAACTGCGCATAAACTGCTCATAAAATGAAAAGTTTTCGATTAATCAGAAATTCCGTACGTACTTCTCTGCGAAATGCAATTAGGAACGTAACTTTTAAATTTGAAGTAAATCGAGTGAAAATTGTTGAAGTTATTTGTCACGCCGTTGGAAAAAAGCTGTTTCGAGTGGTTTCGAAGAGTCGGCTATTTTGTACATCGAAAGAAAAAGAAAAAAAAATTTTAACAGTTTGATATTCATACTAAATAGATGTGTAATTAATTTTATGAGTGAATCACTTTTTCATACGAAAAAAATGGTTAAATTCGCATATGATTTTATACCCGCTACTTTGGCCTAAGGCCTTAAGCCGGAGCAGTCCGAAATTCTGGGATATACCGTTCAACAAATATTCGGGTCATGAAAAAGTACATAAGCCGATGAATTGCAGTCGAAACAACGGATATGCTATTTCGACGTCAACCCTCGAGCAGTACAAAGGCGATGGCATCGCGGCTCGCGGACCGGCTTACGGCATAAATACGATTCGCGTGGACGGTAACGACGTTCTGGCCACTCTGGCAGTCACTCGTCACGCTCGTGACTTTTGCATCCATGAGAAAAAGCCCGTCCTCATAGAGGCAATGACTTATCGGTGAGATCGCAACGCCTTTTCGCTCCAATGTCAATTTCGTCAATTACGTCAAAAACAGAAAAATTGCACAACGAATTTTAATTAATTTTTTGTAGAGTCGGACATCACAGTACGTCGGACGACAGCACAGCTTATCGATCGACGGACGAGATCGCTCACTGGAATAGGCAATCGCCGATTGCGAAATTCCGCTCGTATCTCGAAAAGCTCGGCTATTGGAGCACCGAGGAAGAATCGTCACTTCAAAAGGCAACCAGGAGCGAAGTCTTGTCGTCATTCACCGAGGCTGAAACGAAACTCAAGCCACATTGGAAAGAACTCTTTACAGACGTGTACCATGAAATGCCTCATCATATCAAGTACGTCAGGGTATTTGTTGTACGACGTAATTATAATAAAAGTGCCCACGGACATTAATGAACGATAATGATAATAATTGTCACGAGCCTGAGCACTTCAAAATTCGCACTCGATGTCGGAAAGTTTTTCAGCCGGTTGTATCATTTTGTCATTTTATTCTCAAGCATTTGGCGGACTAGACCTCCGAAGATATAAGAATGTTGGTGGCAAGTCTCGCGATTAAGAACGAGCTTAAGGATGTTGTATCCGAAATTGAAAATGGTAATAAAATTTTAAAAATTTGATCGGTCATTGTGTAAAACATTTGAAAGGTTGTGTAAAAATTTCACGACGATTAGGAAGCTGGCTACGGAAAAATTAGAATTCACAAATTACACGCAGCCTTATGGAAACTGGAGTAGCTTTGCAAATATTTATGAATGATCGTTTTTTTTTTATTTCAAATATATCAAAATCAAAGCTGGCTTTATGGTGCAAGGAACGACGTCGTCCGTTAACGCATATGAGTATTTGAAGTAAATAAAAGTAGCGGAAAATTCAAATATTCATTTTTGTTCTCGGACGACGTCGTTTCTTGCACCATTAAGCCACCTTTGTTTTTGATATATTTGAAACAAAAAAAAACGATCATTCATAAATATTTGCAAAGTTACTTCAGTTTCTATAAGGCTGCGTGTAATTTGTGAATTCTAATTTCTCAGTAGCCAGCTTCCTAATCGTCGTGAAATTTTTACATAACCTTTCAAATGTTCTACATAATGACCTATCAAGTTTTATAAAATTGTATTACCATTTTCAATTTTGGACACAACATCCTTAAGGCGGGATATACATTTACAACGATAAAAAAATCGATTTCTTTTTTTTTCGTCTTTAAACAATAGAACTATATATGTAGAATATTTTCCTAAAGTTTCAAAGCGAAATTCGACAAACTTCTGACGTTACAGCCCGTCAACGCTGTGCCTCACCGCTCGGATTCGGAGCGGGCGTCAACTTCAAACGCGTTTTTCTCGAAACTGCATTATCGAAATTGGCGTGCAGGATTACTCAAAAACTATTAAGTCGATTGAGTTGAAACTTGGTAGAAGTATTGATAATATTGATACCTTCTACTTGACGAGAATTGCTTTTGAAAAATTGGAAAAAAAAAACTGCTTTTTTCATCCACATTTTACAAAAATGTTGCGTGAAATGTTGATTTTTTTTTGTAAATGCGTGCCATTATCTCAAATTCGCAATTTCTTCATTTTAATTACCGTCACATGGAAACTATACATATTATAACTGAAAAAATGTTTGAACATTTTTGCAAATCACAGTTTACGGGAAGCTAGACTGCACGCCGATTCTCAACTCCCGCGGCGACCTTGCTGTAACACTCTGTCACAGCTCCATAATTTTTATGACGAATTAATTTAAAAAAATTGTTTTTTATACTTAAGGAGGGTGGAGCGATTCAATTGAGTCAAATTCCGGTTTATCCATTATTTTTTCAACGAACCTCAAAAAAATGCATACGAGGTACAGATTTATTCTGTATATGCTAATTTTTTTAAATATACAAATAAAGGGCATAATTATACATTTTAATATTTTTATTACGTGAAGTAGAAAAACTTTCGTGTAACTACCAACTTGAAAAAGTATAACGTTATCGATGATTATTATGAAAAAACTATGACAACGAATGTTTTATACAATTCACAATGAAATTTTCATCAATTTATAATTATGCCTATTCATATTTACGTCACGAGATTATTGGCCCATGGTTTACGATGGGTAAGATGAGGATTTTTTTTCCAAACATTTACAAAGATTCAGTTTGCGTTAATCCGTTGTTAGAAATCATGGTGCTAAATAACAAAAAAAATTATACAACCTTCAGTGTGAAAGTTTTGCCCATCTAACCGCACGTTAAATTACATACATTAAACTATTTTTTATCTCTGGTGTTTGGTGGTGAAAAAAGTTCAAAAAATTCGTAGAATCCGTATAGACTTAACAATAACATGTATTTTTTTTTATTAAATTTACGCTTGGATTGTGACTAACGCTCCAGCCTCCTTAAATATACTATTAAAGTATACCTAAAGTTTGATAATTGTAGAACAATTATTTCTTAGTTTGAAAAATCCCTCGATATTGCTTATTTTTTTCTGTCTAAATGTATATCCCGCATTAAGCCGAAGCGACCCACGTTGTCCCGATTAAAAAATCCGCGAAGTTTATCCAGCGTGTCATTTCGCCCCAATATATTGGGTGTACAACTTAGTTCGGTCCGTTTTTTTTGCTTACAATACGCACTTATTTGAATGATAAAATGAATTAATACATTAATCAAAATATTGTCCATCGCTAGCCACTACTTTCCCCATCTTTCTGGTAATTTATGAATTCCGTCGCGGAAGAAGCGTTCATCTTTTGAAGCCAAGAATGAATCGAGCCAAATTTTGATACCCTTTTGTGACGTGAAGCGTATTCCAGTCAAAGCGTTCTGCATCGATCGAAACAAATGGTAGTCAGAAGGGGCAAGGTCTGGGCTATAAGGCGGGTGAGCCAGAATTTCCCACCCGCTATTTTCCAAATAGTTTTTAACCACCAATAGCAACGTGAGGCCGAGCGTTGTCATGTTGAAAGATTATGGACTCGTGTCTGGTCGCATATTCTGGGCGTTTTCGGCTATAACTCGCTTCAAACGGGTCAATTGTTGCCTGTAGAAGTCTCCCGTGATGTTCCCACAGGCATTCGGTGGGCTTCAGCTGCACTTTTCTTCCAATTGAAACAGAAAATCAATACTCACCGCAAATGGTGCCTATTTAGGACGAAATTTGTAGGGGTGTGCGGGTAGCAGAATTGGTCGGGTCGGGTCGGGCCGGGTAATTAGACTATGGCCCGATCGGGTACCCGAGTTTTTCGGGTACCCGAATTTCTTCGGGTACCCGTGATCAGACGAGTATACTCGAACTTTATCGAGTACACGAGTTTTTCGAGTACTCGTCTCAACATCGGGTACTCGACAAGTTGTGTTGCCGGAACAAAATTTCGTTTCATAGTATAGATAGTGCCACGGAAACGTACCAAAACGGACGAAATAGACTCCAGCTTTATGTTCTCTACCCTTCGCCGATAGGTTGCAGTTCATAAGAAATAAAAAAAATTAATTTAATAATTTTTGTATTTTTGTTATGCATATGTTTACAATTTTTTCCGGCGAACTTCTTTTAAGACACTCGCATTTCAGGAAATATCGAGATATTTGAATGTCGAATAACTAAATAAAAGCAAAATTCTTCGTCGAATTTTCATTAATTCTGTCTAGTGCTGACTGGTAATTTCGGCGATTCATTCTCCTTGATTGAATTTGTTGTCATTTAAAAAAAATTCCAAATAAAACTTGTTCTTCAAACGCTTACATCTCTGAAACTAATCAAATATATTTTCAATTTAAAAATATCAATTGGAAGCTACATTCTTCTCGCTTCGAATAAACACAAGGAGTTGAATCTTGGTCTTTTTGGGTTTTTTCTCCATTTAAAACACACATTCAAAAATTCTAAACTTTAAGGCGTTCGCTGGAAGAGAAGATATTTATTGTACATCTTTTTCCTTTCGCACACTTTTTAGTGATGCCAAAACGCACCTTTCCCGCGCTATTACGATACGATCCGCCAAAAGTGACCGTTTTTCACTCCACCCTAACAGACCCCCACACATACACACACACTCCCATATACGCACACACACACACACACACACACACACACACACACACACACACACACACACACACACACACGCACACGCACACGCACACGCACACGCACACGCACACGCACACGCACACACACACACACACACACACACACACACACACACACACACACACACACACACACACACACAGGATAGAAAAGTGAGACGAAAAAAGATTTTTTACACTATTATCATTTATTCGTTTTATCGCATTCTTCGAGTTTACGTTTTCTCCCATTATTTGGTCGATACACCGAAATAAAAAATAAAAATAAATATAAATAATAGATACGGATCTCCGAGTCGTTTACGAATATTCCAAGTTTAAGAGTACTCGACGTTTATGAGTACCCGATTACCACATTCGGGTACCCGATAGTGGCGGGTAATGCAAAACAAAACCCGTCGGGTACCCGGCCCGACCCGAACATCGGGTACCCGAGTGAATCGGGTACCCGCACACCCCTAGAAATTTGACATTTTCACCGCAGTAAAAATTAGACTTGATGCTCAAAACTCAAAGGCCCGTAAACGATATTTGGATATTTGGAGATGTTGATACTTCACGATACAACAAAAATCAGCTGTTGTCGTCAACCATTTATAGCACCTAGGGCCATCTTTTGAAAACGGATCGAACTAAGTTGTACACCTAATAGAAACAATTAACCAAAACCGGGACAAATTATTTCATTGAAGGGAAAATCGATGGCGAAAGAAATAATGACAAATAATAATATCTGTTTCAGGAAGCAGATGCAGTCGTTGGAAAATCACCTGAAGGAGTATGCGGAGCATTATCCTATGAATAATTACAAGGAATCATAATTATTTGATTGTCCAATCTCACTGTTGTTACCTAACGTTTATTTTTTACACGAATAAAAATAAAATAATGTTACACGCTATTCGACCAGAGATTAATCGTTTGCCTTTGTTTCCGTCGTTCCTCGTTGGCTCGCTTCGTTTTGGGCTACCAAACTTTGAGCGAGCTCCTCGTACTTCTGCAGTCTGAACTCCCGTCTCGCCTCGTCCAACAGTAAGTTGTGCAGCAGAAACGGCCCGTGAGGATTGGTCTGTTCGAGGCTCGGGAATGGATTGCCCCGCAGTTCTAAAACCGCTCGTTTATTCGTGCGGTCCGGATATTCGCTCGGTACCAAGTGAAGTTTGGTATACGACGTTGTGTAATCCTGGAATCTGGGCACAAGGACTTTGAAGAGTTTGTGGACGAATTGCTTCTCCCTTATCCAGAAGTCGGCCAATTCCATGGTCTCCGCGTGCTCCGGACCATGACGGATTGCCTCCGAAATGAGCTGCGAACAAAACTTGCTTTTTAACCGCTACACAGTTGTTCAGACTATTGGTGAAAATATTGTCGGAAATATTTGAAACGAGATGTGTTTTCAAAACTGGCGGAAGTATTTTACACTATTCTTCTCGGAGAACTGATTGTTTTCGAGGCGTTACATCTGAGTAAATGCGTTACCGTTTTTTTTTAACGGGCGCAAATTATGTATAAGCATCACAAGATTGACATACAAAAAGGACTATACACGAATATTTGTTTAACAGAGACTTTGTCCTTGAAATTTAGCGGGAGATGTTAGCGGCTCAACATGAGCAGCTAGAAGAAGAGGAGGGATGCCTCTATGGACCAGGCATTGCCGATTAGCGGTAATTATAAATACATTTGTGTAAACACATTACAAAACTTTAAACGCGTTTTTCTCGAAAACACGTTTTTAAAAATGGCTGACATTCTAGTGACCGCTGTAATTAACGTATCGACCTGAAATTTGGAGAGCATACTCAGAAAATATGTCTTCACGGAATGACGGATCGTTTTTTCGATAGATACATTTTTGCATTTATTATTTATCTTTTTATGCGAATAAAACGCGAAAATTCGATTTTTTTTTAATTGCCGCCATTTTCCGAAATTTGTACTAAACGAAAAACCCATCCCTCATTCCATGACCAAAGGGTCACAGATTGATAATATGCTTTGAATTTGTGTTTCAGATCAACAAAGAGGGAGCAGTGATGTCAGCCATTTACCTCCCGCGATTTGAGGACCTGTTTTCGCGGAGCTGCAACGGCCGCCATTTTGTTTTTTTTCAAAAAAAAATTTTTTTTAACGTTCTGTATATCATGAATAAAAGCAAGAAAAAAACCGCACTCAAAAAGCTTTACGCGTTTCCTTTAAAAAAAATAAAATGTAAACACCTGAAACATGGCACTCCAAGGACAAAGTCTCCCTTAAGGTTTTTAAAGCTCATTTTCGAGCTTTCGAGTGCTTGGAATGGCATGAAACAGCCTGGATGGTGGACACAGCACTTTGGAGTCGTTTAGTCCAATCGTTGTACAAAAAACATACGACCTAACAACAGAGACCTACTACTGAAATGCCTCTGTGGGTACACGCAGAATTCAAATGAGAACTTCAGTTCCGATGGGTCTGAAGTTTGAATCGTTGGAACGCAACGAAAATTAATTCTTTTTCGTCAGTTACATTTTTTCGCCGCCTTAAACGTTTTGATATATTCTTATTCGAAATGTATGATTTCAATTTGCAAAAAAAAGACTTTGGATAATGATAAAAACAAATGTATCAAAAGAATAAGAAAAAATCTTGTGTTCCAACGACGCAAACTTCAACGTCGTTCGGTTCCGTCGTGTGAATGATAGCTCCTACATCAATTTTCAAACTTTCGAGGCGTTTTCGTCGAAACCACGTTTTTGGAATAGAGAGACCACATACAGTAGAACGTCAATAATCCGCATTAATTGTGACCAGACCCCTTTCGTATTATCAAATTGTCCGGATTTTCGAAAGGACCCCATAAAAGGGACCCTGACGCTCCCGCCTTCACTACCACTCCCTCCTCTACACAACACACAATTTGCAGGCTTTTCTGTATCGCACTGTGAGTTGGACAGTCAAATCTGCCCTTTAAGGCGTTAGGCCACAGTAACGGGTACAAAATCATGTGCATATAAAAAAAAAATTCGTTTGAAAAAGTGATTCACTCATAAAGTTAATTACACGTCTATTTAGTATGAATATCAAGCTGTTAGAAAAAATATATATATATATTTTTTTTCGATGTATAAAATGGCCGACTACTAATATTTTCTTTTGTTTTTTTTTCTTTAGGCGCTCCGTGGCGCGACATTTAGCATTTACAATTTTTTTCCTAGAACAAAAAACAAAAATTCTCGTCAATCTACATTAGAATACCTAGAGAAATACGTAAGGAATTTAAAAAATATTGTTTTATTCTAAAGTTGTAGGTATTCAAAATTAAGAAATGGATTTTCAGTGAAAAATTTCGTTATAACTGCTCATAAACTGCTCATAAAATGAAAAGTTTTCGATCAATCAGAAATTCCGTACGTACTTCTCTGCGAAATGCAATAAGGAACATGACTTAAATTTAAAGTAAATCGAGTGAAAATTGTTGAAGTTATTTGTCACGCCAATTGGAAAAAAGCTGTTTCGAGAAGTTTCGAGTAGTCGGCCATTTTGCGCATCGAAAAAAAATATATATATATTTTCTAACAGCTTGATATTCATACTAAATCGATGTGTAATTAATTTAATGCGTAAATCACTTTTTCATGGAAAAAAAATCGTTAAATTCACACATAATTTTATAGCCGTTACTGTGGCCTAACACCTTAAACAAATATCCACTTCATGTGATTTTTCGCCAAAATCGAACCCCTATTATTGACAGTCCAGATTTTTGGCGTCCGAATTATGATGGTCTGGATTTTTGACGTTTGAATTATTGACGCTCTACTGTAATTCGGGCACTTTTCATCCGATTGGCGTTATGACAAAGCTTCTTGGATCGATTTTTTTCAAAAAGTACACACGATTTTTAAGACTCTTCAACAATTCTCGTTTGTTTATAAACATATTAAGGCCCAATTTTTCAGCGAAAAAAAGAAGTTTCTTCATAATGATGCCATTTTCCGAAAAAACCATATTTTAAAATAATTGTGTGTACTTCCGTAGCAAAATAAATGTAAAGGCCGGCATTTTCGTTGTTGTATATTCTAGATGCTGACCCATAGAAATTTTGCGTCCTCCTGCCCAGTGTCTAAAAAACGTTCGTAGTGTAGCTACAACCGAGCCGCAATTTTGTTTTTTTCCTATAAAAAAATTTGTTTTTGTAGACAAAAACGCATTTAGAATGCTAGAAGCTCTTCAAACCTCATTTTGATTACTTTTCTTGGTATTTAAGAAAAAAATTCTCCAGAAGGGCTCTTTTTTCAATGAGCCGCATGGTGTAATCCCTGAAAAGGATATATGCAAAATAGAGACCCAGACAAAAGCACCAAATTATAGAATGAAAAATAGAATTCCGAATATATGTCCTAGGTGCAGGTGAAATTAGTAGTAAATGTCATAAATACGTAAGATCAAGACGAATACTTGCAGTTAAAGATGTTTTTTCTCAACTGATTGCCTGTGTCGGTTAAAATTAAGGGTAGATATATACCTAGATGGTCGAGGTGGAGGATTTAGAAGCTATGAACATTCCGTCGACCGTAGAAGACCTACACTATGGGCCTGGTATCGATGATTCCATATAAGTTGACAAATTTCATGATTTATTTATTCCCAAATGTTCAAACGCGTTTTTCTCAAAACCACGTTTTTCAAATCGGTACCCAAAATTTCTCGAAAACCAATGAACCGATTGCCTTGAGGTTTTTTGTGGTTATTCTATACACCATTATCTAGTAATTGTCATAGGGTTTTTTTTCCTTTACCTAGTTTTTGTTTTATAGGCAAAATAATAACTGATTTTTGGCACAAAAATCACTATTTATGTTCAAACGTCCGCCATTTTGTCATAAATCGATATTTTCAAAATCGGCTATGACAAGTACTAGATTATAGCATCTAATTCAATAATTTTTTTGGTTTTTTTTTTCAGATGATTTTTGAAGAAACACCAGTGGGTACCTAGGAACGCAGATTTTTTCACGACGTTCCAAGGATCATACAATATCCTTGGATATTTTTGATATTTTTAAATAAAGGAAATTAAACATATTTTTGAATGTACATACTTTTAGATAATTAAAACCCCAATCCGAAATTTCAAATAGTTTTGCTTGAAAAAATTCACAAAAATGACCTTTTTTCCGGCTCCTACGTATATATCTCTCCTTAAACTTTATTAGGACGAAGTTCTCTAGAGCTACTACGCTATGTCTCAAGACAGCTGCAATTTCCGAGTTACTCGACTTACAGCACTGCTGTATAATTTCGTGATGATGTATGGGATAACCCACAGAGAAAATAAGTACAATTTGGTACGTTACGATTTTTTAGCTGATGTCGAAATTTTCCAAACATCTTCCTGCATATATAAATTACCCAGGCAAAAAATCTAAAACCTTCTGTATCTCTACCGCATCTTCACTACGCTTTTTCTTGTTATATCAAAGAATGAAACAAAATCGTATCGGAACAAAGCAAAACGACTGCAAAGTAAAAAGTGTTATAATTCTTCGACGGGTTAGCGGATCGATCCCAAACTTTTCATGCAGGCAGGCTTTTTAACAAACGAAACGGAGTAGTAATGGATGACATTTTTATCGTCACGATAGCAGTCTCGTAAGACTTCCATACAACCTTAAGCTTTTCATACGCTTTATGGAAACTCCGAAAAAATAGTAGATTCGTGCGAGTGGCCCTACCGACAGAGTACAAAATTCGAACTTTGCTGCGCTATGTCATCGATAGATTTTCGAATAATGACGATACGGGAAGGATTTGTCGCCAGAAAAGGACAAGTATCTAATAAATTGTCATTCTCATAGTCGAAAAAGCGAGAAAACAGCGTACCCGGTCGGCATAACCTCGAACTTCGTCACCACGCCAGTAGTTCAGCTCGATCCTCTCGTATTTCAACAAAGCCGTGAGAGTTTTTTGTATTTTAAGTATTCGTCCTGGCGTCCCATCCGGGTTACTCAATTTTCGATGCTTGTCTTGAATCCTGAATCTCAATTTTGAGACCAACTTCGATACCTTTGCTTGGTTCATCTTCGACACGGTCTCTTGCCGTTTTATTGTCGCGGCAATACTACGCCATTTCTTTTATTATCGAAAAGTCACAGGAGGCGCAGTCGACGTTTTGACGTATCGAAGCCAATCGATCAATCGAAAGGATCGGGTCGATTAAGTCGATTCATTTCGAAAGTAGAGTAATGTCGAGTTGCATGATCCCCGAATTCATTGTCCTCGAATAGTAACTCCCTAGTTACTTACTTGGCTTGTGAAAAAGGTTTTACATACGATATATTGATATCGCATATAAACATATCAATAAAAGTAAAGACGTACTGTGATAAAAAAAGGTCCTTCGCGTCCTTCAGGAATTTCGAAACTAAAATCTAAATGCTTGTAGACGGTTGAAATTTCAGTTTAATTATCACTAGATTCATTTAGGATGCTTTGGATGCCCAAAAAAGAATCTGTTTCACACCTTAGTTTTGGAGATTTTTAACGTTCAAGTTAAACCGTTGTCTATTTGGTAATACACATGGCACCTCGTAGGGTTGTAGGGGCTTACTACTTATACTTCGATTTGAATGAAAAACTGAAGAAACCGTGGTTTGGGAATGCCGTGTTAGAAAATTGAACGGTTTCTCTAATTTGTTCATTAATAATACTCGAAAAAAGATATGAATTTAGAGCTCGAACGGTTAGTTTTCAAACGTAAACGAAACTTGCAAGTGAAATGTGGCAACACCACGTTAAGGTATCGTCACAGAGGAAATTTTCAAAAAATCGATTTTTTTGCATTATTCGATAGTATAGACATGCTGTTATAAACATAGGTTATAAACATGCTGTTTAATTTTTGGGGAGAAATTTGAATTATTCCGGTTGCCTTTCTCAGAAAAAAGGATTCGACCAGCTGCGTGAGACGTGGCGCGGTCGGACGCGTTTTTCTCGAAATGTCGTTTTTCAAAACGGTGTACACTCTCAAAGGAAAAGTTTTCAAGCTGTCCGTCGCAAATTTTGACGCAATATTCTTCACGTGATCCTTTATCTCGCTATGGAAGCTTTTTCTTCTTTTGAAACCTTAATATTTTTTTTAACGAAAAACTGTCGAAAAAATCGGCGGAGTTCGATTTTTTTTCAAACCGCCGCCATTTTTTCAATTTTGCTTTAAGAAACCTCCATAGCGAGATAGCAGCTTATATACTGATTACTAATCTTTTTACAAAATTTGTTTCAGATAATGTTTACGGCCACAACCGTGTACACCGTGAGGACTTATTTTTTTCGAAAACATTTTGAACCGTTAAAAAAATAATAAAAATAAATGTTTAAAAATGTATTTTCCGTTTTTCATGAGTGTTTTGATTTGACATTAAAAATCAGACTGATTAGCATATTTTAACTATCGAAAAAAATATAATTTTGTTCAATTGAAAAAATTGTGACTACAGTCAAACCTTGATGTAACGAAATCCTCGATATAACGAAGATTTGTCCATTCTCTTCTGATAGACACCCTAAAACCTTAATATAACGACATAATCATGTACATTATGCTCTAATTGCTAATTGCACGTAAAAATGTTCTGATTTAAACCTTTCTTTCTTTAAAAAATATCCCCCTATTTATAATACTAATATATTGTTCTTAAAGAACATTTTAAGGAACATGACTTCGGTATAACGAAACCTCAATATAACGCAAACTCGATATAACGAACTTTCCTTGAGATTCGTTATATCGAGGTTTGACTGTATTAATATGATTTGCCGGCTTAGAAATATTTTCCAACAATATTACGAGTTGCATATTGCCCAATGATATTTTATTTTTACATGAAATTTTATTCGCATGAAGTCGGCCGCCTGCCGAAAACTCGTATTTTCAACCCCACCACCCCTCCCTTAACCTCTTTCGGAATGATAATGAAATAAACAAATTCAACCGCAAATATTTGTTATTCTATTATTTTACGTGCCTCGCACGATTAATGCCATCTACTTTAGTTTACATCACACGCGACGTACTGAAAAGTTCATGGAACAGCAAAATTTGCGAATCCGTTAAAAAAGATGACTACCGCAACTGTGCAAACACGATTCTATAAAATTCATAAGCGACATAGACGAAAGTGGGCGAAACGCCTAGTCGGAATAGGACGCCGTCCAGCGGCACAATTCGGAAGCTTCGACCGTTCGACGGTGCACGAGTGGCACGAATGCCCAACGAGGTGTCATTTCGCAAAGCCGATAAAACCGGAAGGTAAAAAAGATAAAACGTTCCACATATGTTATGAGAATACTGTTTTATGTACAATTTTCATTTGTCGACGTGTTTTTTTTCAATCTGAGCGTGTTTTCTTTGCGTCTTACACATTATTAATATTAAATATTATGGCAGTGAAATGTACACGCAAAAGTGAAGCCACTATATACTTCGTGACAACACAAAGCGCTGTACCGAGAGGATTGTAAAAATCGGGATAGCTCCTTCGTCGAGAGCTTTGCCCCGCATTTTCAAAAAATTCACCCGGACAAGTACAATTTGTCCGGACATTCTAGAAAAAAATATATATAAATACATAAATACAATATTACGTACACTATGTAACAGCGATTATGCTTTTCAGGAAAAAAATTGCATCGTGTGCAACTTCAGAGTGTGGTTCCTTTTTCTATTCGCGTATTCGTAAACCGATCACTGTAGTCCCTGATAATTCGGCGTCTACCGGTACTTTTTTTCTTTATGTTTCTCGTCAAATGCCAACTCAATGATAAATTCGTAAAGGCGTTTCCGAATTAATTCTTCAACGTTAATACGTTATAACTATCGCCTGGGCTACATCGCTGGATGTATCGCGTGTTTTCTTCTCACGTTTTGAGACTCGTCGACGTCGCGCTCGATATATGAGTCGTACATCTCGTTCACGTCGTTGTCCATCCCCGAATTTGCTTCGTTCTCGTTCGCGTCTTTCCTAAAAAGTCACCGTCCATTGAGCAACAAGTAAATTCACCTCGGGGATAGAAAAATGCACAATTTCTTCGAAAAGTCTACGAAAATTTCGCAAAACACGTCAACTTACGAGTATTTGTTGGTGGACGGGAGGAAGAGAGATTTCGGACAACTTTTGAAATACGGCCAACATTCGCCATGTTTCTTTCCTCGATTTTCCGCTTCGACGTATTCCTGCAGTAGATACGCAAATGGCGATTTGCTTGCTCTGTTGACGGGAAAGTTTATTGAGCACTAGTTTTTTTCAACAATATTCTCCATGGTCAGGTATTGAAACTTACGTGAAGAATAACTTGAGCATTTCGCCGATGAGGCCGAAATTGTTGAGCGGGTGACCTTGAACCTCGCAGATCGCTCGTAACAGGCAGGCCTTACCGTCAAGACCGAGCGTACTAAGCATGTCCTCGGCTGTGCCGTAAAGCAGGGCTCTCTCACCGCCGTGAAAAGCGTTCTTCGGCGCCTCCTGAATTTCCCTCTTGTGGATTCTTCGCTTTATAAATGAGGCTATAAAATCGGCCATTAAAATACCGGCCTGCCGGCTCTTCATGCCACGATCGAAGACTGGTGGTAGCGCCCCGTAAGGGTTTTCGTTGTCGGTTAAGCCTAATTTGTCGAAGTCAACTGCGGAGGAATGGTAATTATAATTATATCAAATTCGAAATGAAGGAGAAGCAACAGCTAGCAAGTGGACATACTTTGTAGATATGAGAATGGATACAGAACATTTTCAGAGATTATAATGGATTCTGAATTATTTGGATGTTCTTGATCATCTCGATGATTTCGATTATCTAGATGATTTCGACTATCTAGATGATTTCGATCGTCTAGATGATTTCGATCATCTAGATGATTTCAATTATCTAGATGATTTCGATTATCTAGGTGATTTCGATTATCTAGATGATTCCGATTATCTCAATGATTTCTATTTTCTAGATTTCTATTATCTAAATGATTTCTATTTTCTGGATGATTTATAATATCTCAATGATTTTAATTATCTAGATATTTTCTTTTGTCTAGATGATTTCGATTATCTTGAGGATTCCAATTATCCAGATAATTTTGGTTGTCTACATGATTGCGATTATCTGAATGATTACTGAGATGATTTTGATGGTGTACTCGATAATTTTCATTATCTGGATGATTACGATTATTTATGTGATCATCTAGACGATCAATAATTATAATTATATCGAATTCGAAATGAAGGAGAAACAATAGTCATCGACACCTAATTGGACACATTTTGTAGAGATGAGGATGGGAACAAAACATTTTTAGAGATTTGCGTGATTTCTGAATCATTGGATGTTTGTGACGAAGTAGATGATATGATCATCTAGATAATCGCTAGATGATTTATATTATCCAGAAGATTTCGATTATCTATATGGTTTTGTTTGTCTAGATGATTTCGATTATCCAGATTATATCAATTATCTAGATGATTTTCATTTTGTCTGCATGATTGCTATTTTGTGGATGATTACCGAGATGATTTTAACAATGTCCGCAATTAACTCCGTGGTTTTTATTATCCCAATAAATATCTAGATGTTTACGATTATTTATGAAATTATCTAGATGATCTCAACTATCTAGAAAACTTTCTACACGATTCAAATCGTCCAGGCGATTTTTATAATGCAGAAGATTGTGTGGATTTCAGGTTTAACATAGAGTGTTCATGATCCTAATATCATTTGGATAATTAAGATATCTACGGAAGATTTGCACCACTCAGATGGTCTATCATCAGAACAGCACCAAATTCATCATAAAGGAGAAACAATAACCGACCGAATTAAATTGCTTTAAATTAAAACGAAATCCGAATAATTTTTCGATTATCTAGCTGATTGCGATTATTTCTGGTAAGAAATCTTCTATAAAATCCTGATATGATCTAGGTAATTGAGATTACAAGTGGATAGGAACAATTCTGAATAATCCCGGAAATATCCACACAATTGAGCTTATTAGAAATATATTTATGTTGTCTAGATAATCAAGATAATATGTTATTTGAATTATTGGTCATCCAAACGTCTGCTGGATAATTAGTGTAATCTGAACTATCTAGATGAACCTCAAATAAATAAAGCAATCTAGGAATTTTTACATCACTTTCTAAGTGGCCACACAATTTTGAAATTGTGCATATATTTTTCAAACTTCGTGCCTACTTTAGGCAGTTCCATTGTCCAAAGAACAAAACTAGAACGCAATTAATTTAAAGATTACTCACTCGTGAAAGGAAGACTTATACTCATATTACTGAGAAATCCGGATGGCGGATATCGCACAAACGGCAATGCCAATGTTGGTGTAATCGTCATGATGGTTCCAGGCGGAAGAGCTATCCTTCCATCGTTCGTAATCCAAAAAAGTCTCTTCTGCCGATGATGTGACTCTCTCGTGTCTCCCTCATTTTCGGCTTGCGAGAGACTCAACGCTACAAGCGTCAAGAGTAAACTGATACGTTTTCGCGACATATTTTCGGTTTTTTCTTCTTCTTGGCCACCTAGAATGAAAAAAACCGTCTACTTTGAATTTCTAATGAAACAGAGCACGCGGTCAGCCTGGGCGCTGGTCATCAATCTCGTGGACTTAAACTATCATTCATGACTTGGTAAACTTCTCCGCAATCTATATTTTACATAGATAAGAGGCCGAATCGATTAGAGGAATGAATCGAAAATGGTCCGCCTAGATGCACAGTATTTAGGCTAGACGGACAATTTTTTATTCTATCCTCAATGGGACCGGGCAACGTCTTATTCGGCGCAAAAGTCCCGAATTGTCCAGTCCTGTCTTTTTCAAACCCTTATTCATACCCGAAAAGCGTTTTGACTTAGATTTGACATTAGTTGTCACAGGCCGCCCTTTCATAATTCTGGCAATATCCGTGGCAACGCTGATTCAGGTGCTATTGATACATCTCAAGCATGTGTTTGTTTACCGTATGTGTAATCGTGCGTTAGTGTATGTGTAATGTGCATATTGTAACAAGAGAGATGGCAGACGCGGCAAGCGAGCGCAAAAAAGAGTCGATTGAATCGATGATATCTGTTCGAAATGTCCCGTAACCTATATATCTGATGGAACATACGAGACCGCGACAGTTTTCTTGTTATTCGTCGCTTTTCGCATAAGTCTGATCTAATCGGAACTATTATTATTTCCGTTCCATAGTTCGATCCTCACGGATTCCCTATAGGCCTCCGAAGTAACTCTAGTGTCGCCGCCCTTGCGGCGAATTTTGGCTAAACTTGGATTGGTTTTCGTCTGCTAGTGCAGTATGCCGGTCGCCATTTAAGGTATTCCTTTCGCGGAGGGCCGTATTTTGTGGGGGCATAAGCAGGGCCTTCTGAATCGTCGGTAAATTACAATTGCGCTTAATAAAAAAAACAAGTTATAATGGATTATTATACACAACGATAAACTAGAATAACAAAATTCGCGCAAATTTAGTAGATTGAGACATTTTTACATTTATTTGAAACGTCACGGCTACAAAAATTCTTCTGCTAACCACACTTTTCCAAGTTTTAACATTAATATTTTCTTTAAACGTTCGGTGACCCTCTGTTTTTATTGTTGTTACGGAATCTTTAGACTTTTTTACACCTGTGAGCAGTTTGTATTAGGCATCTAGAGTTATTTAGTGTATAAATTATTAGAAAGACATGTGGCCAGCGTGACATGTCCATAAAGCGCCGTATAAGTGAGACGATTTTTAAGGCCGTAATTTTTCGTTAAAGGTTCGGTAACTTGGCTTGAAATTTTACCAGTATACTGGGATGTATTTTTACTTCATTATAGACGAAAATCAGTTAAGTGTAAAATATTTGGGTTCGTGAAAGGAATACCTTAAATCGGGTGTTGCGTAAATTACCGTATCGCGTGTGATGTTTACGTTGTAAAAACAGCGTAAACGAGTATTATAAATTAATAAACGTGATGGGTAGTCGATCGATTGTAGGCGCTAATCGCAAATGTTGTGTTGAGGGTTGTCTCCACACGGAAGCGACGAATCCAGAGCTTCATTTTTATGGATACATTGAAATCCGCAAGTAATCGTTATTAGTTCCATCACACTATGTTTTATTTTATTTACAAGCATATTCCATTCACAATGTGAGATCTATAATCGATCATGCTTGCTCGAGCCTAGCTCTTCCGTGTTTGTGCCGGTTTGACTTAAGGTATTCCTTTCACGAACCCAAATATTTTACACTTAACTGATTTTCGTCTATAATGAAGTAAAAATACATCCCAGTATACTGGTAAAATTTCAAGCCAAGTTACCGAACCTTTAACGAAAAATTACGGCCTTAAAAATCGTCTCACTTATACGGCGCTTTATGGACATGTCACGCTGGCCACATGTCTTTCTAATAATTTATACACTAAATAACTCTAGATGCCTAATACAAACTGCTCACAGGTGTAAAAAAGTCTAAAGATTCCGTAACAACAATAAAAACAGAGGGTCACCGAACGTTTAAAGAAAATATTAATGTTAAAACTTGGAAAAGTGTGGTTAGCAGAAGAATTTTTGTAGCCGTGACGTTTCAAATAAATGTAAAAATGTCTCAATCTACTAAATTTGCGCGAATTTTGTTATTCTAGTTTATCGTTGTGTATAATAATCCATTATAACTTGTTTTTTTTATTAAGCGCAATTGTAATTTACCGACGATTCAGAAGGCCCTGCTTATGCCCCCACAAAATACGGCCCTCCGCGAAAGGAATACCTTAACCGCCATGCGCCAATCCAAGTTTTACCGCCGGCAGCCGTTGCGCGGCGCCACCATGAGAGTTACTTCGGAGGCCTATATGGTGCGGGTTAAATGCATTGATTTCGTGAAATAATTACTATTGTATTTAGCCGGTAATGCCTGCAGAGTTTTCGCGGACGTCATTTTTATGTCTCTACTACAGCGTACAAAAAATTAATTTTTTTTCTAATGAGGAGGTTCGCGCACGTACTACCTTAAGGTATTCCTTTTGCGGAGGGCCGTATTTTGTGGAGGCATAAGCAGGGCCTTCTGAATCGTCGGTAAATTACAATTGCGCTTAATAAAAACATAAGTTATAATGGATTATTATACACAAAGATAAACTAGAATAAAAAATTTCGCGCAAATTTAGTAGATTGAGGCATTTATTTGAAACGTTACGGTTACGAAAATTTTTCTGCTGGTCACATTTTTCCAAGTTTTAACATTAATATTTTCTTTAAACGTTCGGTGACCCTCTGTTTTTATTGTCGTTACGGAATCTTTAGACTTTTTTTTACACCTGTGAGCAGTTTATATCAGGCATCTAAAATTATTTAGTGTATAAATTATTAGATAGAAATGTGGTTAGCGTGACATGTCCGTAAAGCTCCGTATAAATGAGACGATTTTTAGGGACGTAATGTTTCGTTAAAGGTTCGGTAACTTGGCTTGAAATTTTACCAGTATACTGGGATGTATTTTTACTTCATTATAGACGAAAATCAGTTAAGTGTAAAATATTTGGGTTCGTGAAAGGAATACCTTAAAATCGGCCCCAACCGATTGAACTAAAGAATCAAAATTGGTCCTCAGCATTGGAAATCAACCAAAAACAGCACTGAAAAACGCGTGTACCTAGTATGTTTACGTGCGATGTGCTACAAGGTAACAAAAGACCTCGAGTGTCATTGTGGACCAGGTCATCGCAGTGAGTTGTTTGCCAGTTCGACGAGGTGACCAGTTTACGCACGTGTGTTGGCTCTTACTATAACAGTATTGCTATCGAGGAGCTTCAGGAAACCGCCATGCGGCTCGATAGCACGTTGGGGACTAACGCAAGTAGCATATATCTATATGAATATATATATATATATATATATATAGTACAGGCAAGCTACCAACACCGGCAACTCTTGCTGCCCTAGAAAAAAAGGAACTCCCGCGCGGATACCTGTACGCGACCCTATGTGCCATACACACGCGCTTTTACCAGAAACGTCCATCCATCGAGCGCAAACGCCCCTTGGATGTTCAACAGACCGTTTAAGGTGTCTGGGCCGATATGAAAGATTCTCAGTGACGATCGATCCACTATTAATATTGTTATTGTTACATAGTTTAGCGTTTAAGGAAGGGCTCGTAGTATTTTAAGTACTTTTTGAAGAAGATATCGTTGATGACGTTGCTGTATAAGCTGTGAGGTGTCATGGCCATAATGGTCCACTCAAAGTCCCTCGAAATTCTTGTGCTTTGTTATACGAGCTAAATCGTTAATACTCTCCGCACGAAAAGGACTATGAGATCTTTATGCGAGGTGAATTATTTAAGTGCATCTATGCAAATTTGTGGAACTGATTCTCATTGAATATGATTCCACAGAAAGGGACTTTCGTATCCACTTGAAGGTACTCCTTTCGCGGAGGGCAGTATTTTGTGGGGGAGCAAGCAGGGCCCGTGTGAATCATTGGTAAATTACAGTGGCGCTTAAGGGATCTTCTCACTTTGGACTCTAAAAAAGGCTATTTTCGTGCATTTTTTTATAGGTTTATATTATAGATATTCATATAAAAGTTGTTACACTTAATAAACACACTTTCGAAATACATTAAAATGATTATTTTTTATGTATTTGTGTAACCCAAACAAACTTTAAACGCGTTTTTTAGAAACAACGTTTTTTGACGGCTTGGTGATAAAATCTTCGAAACTACTGAACCGATCCTTATGAAATTTTAACCACATATTCTTTACAACTATAGCTATGGAGCATATCAACGATTTTGCTAAATTTTGATATTTACTGTTCACCGTTTTTTGGCCAAAAAACGGTAAAAGCACGTCTTTTTTGTTTTTTCGAAAAAATGTTCGCCATTTTGTTATTTTTGCATACATAAAAAATCGTATGATATGCGCTATAGCCATTAACATACTGAATCAAAAACCGTTTGATTTTTTTGTTTCGGATGATCCATCTCCGAGATTTCATCAACAGCGGAGACCTACAATTTTTGTAGGACATTTTTTTAACCACCATTTTCGTCTGTAGATAGTGACTCAAATAAATAAAAGTTTCTTTTTAATGTATTTCGAAAGTGTATTTATTAAATGTAACAACTTTTGTATCAATATCTATAATAAAAACCTATCAAAAAAAATCATGAAAATAGCCTTTTTTAGCGGCTAAAGTGAGAAGACCCCTTAATAAAAAATAACTTACAATCAATTATTATACTCAAAGATAAACTGGTATACAAAATTTCGGACAAATTTAGTAGATTTAGACATTTTTACATTTTCTTTGAAAAGTCGTGTTTACAAAAACTCTTCTGCTGGTAATATTTGTTCAAGTTTTATCATTAATACTTTCTTCGACCCTTCGCGGTCACACGATCTGGCTATGACGTGTAGGTCACAAGAGGTCGCAATGACCCCAGCGATCTTTAAAACGATTGCCGCGTTGACAGTATCGTTCCGAGTACCTCATAAAAATTCAGGATATTAGTTTGAACATTCTAGAATGTGGCATTGTCGATATTATATTTTAATCAAATTTCAAAATGGCGGAGCAAAAGCACCAAGGGGTCCATGCGTAAAGAAGTCTATTTTTTACTAAAAAAATCATAAATCTTGTAATTCTTAATTTTTTCCTAAAATTTTAGGGTGATTCTCTTGGGATATAATAGTTTAAGGAAAAAAATAGGTCCACGTCCGACCCCAATCCGTACTTACAGATGGTTACCCCAAAACACCGCTAGAAGGCAGGCCAGTCGCCTTGGCCGCCAACAATAGATACAAGTATAGAGGGAACCCAAACAAACTCACTTATCTCTACCTCCCGCCAATTCTGGCACACATTTCTACTCTATACTCATTTATGGATATTCGACTTATGGATATTCGATTTATGGATACTCGACTTATGGATATTCGACTTATGGATATGCGACATATGGATATTCATACTTATGGATATTCGACTTATGGATATTGGTACTAATGAATATTCGACTTATGGATATTTGTGCTTATGGATATTCGTACTTATGGATATTCGTACTCATGGATATTCATACTTATGGATTTTCGACTTATAGATATTCGACTTATAGATATTGGTACTTATGGATATTCGTACTCATGGATATTCATACTTATGGATATTCGACTTATGGATATTCGTACTTATGAATATTCGACTTATGGATATTCGTGCTCATGAATATTCGTACTTATGAATATTCGTACCTATGGATATTCATACTTATGGATATTCAGTTATGGATATTCGACGACAGTGATCTCCGGAAACCAGGTCCCACCAGCTGAATTTCCCAAATTTTTGGATCAACATTTTTTTAAATATTGTTGAAATGTTGCTCTTTTATGTGCTTAACATTTTAAATAAAATAATTTATATATTATATATTTTTTTAAATAGAGGAAATATGTTTTTTTTCGGCTTCGAAACCCACGTAATCACTCAAGCTATTTATTTCGTTCACTAAAATCGCCAATAGACTCTCTCAGCGTACTTATCAATACGGCTATGACATTTGTTCAAACTACACGATACGCTTCAATAGAATGAGAATCAATTGGAGGCGTTTACCCACGTGTAAGACAAGTCTTAAAGCAACTGAACCGCAATTTAGTAGCTTCTAAGTAACATTACTCCATTGAACCACATTCCGTAGATTTGATTAAGGCTTTTTCCTCGGTGCGCCAGGTAATTATCTGTAAAAGCGAGGAAAAAGTCACGTGGCGTATGCCAATGTCTCCGCGATCCTCTCCGCGAGACTAGTCCCGTCTCCGTAAGATCACGACAAGTGGATTGATCCAGTGGCATCCGGGGAGCTTGACGAGGATTCATGCTCACATTGGTAAAATACTGCCTGAGGGATATCACGTTCGACACTCCGCGCACATAACGATGTCTGAACTTCCAAAAGGCTCATTCGGTATCGCGAGGGCATGAACTTTACGCCCTTTCTACAGCTTCGATATAGTTTCGCACGTATACATGTATAGCGTGTGTAGGGATCCACGATATTGTTGGGTCTATGATGTAAAGCAAGTCGATCAACGGCACACACCGCATGAGATTTTCTAGATCCGGTATACCAACAAGTCCGGTAGTTTTCAGGAAAATTAACTATACATGATGTAATGTAACCGTTAGACGCCTCATCTCCGCGACTGGTTATTACTGGCGCCGTAAGTGATACGGTATATACGAACAGCAAATAATATAATAAGTATATGACAACTACATTTTTTAAGCGCGACACATTCGACAAGCTCAAATTAAAGAAATTATTGACGCATGCAATGTTGCATCTGCAATGAGAGAAAGGTTATGTTCAAATCAATCAAATGAATTTAACGCATTTTTAAAAAATCGATTTCTTTTTCTTTTTTCTTTAAGGGGCTATAGCAGTGTGACACTCAAAAAATAGATTTTTTTCGGCTTTTTCGACAGTTTATACTTTTAAGAATATCATCATTTATATCATTTTATCTTGCAAAAATCGATAGTTAAATATTTAAACGCGTTTTTCTCGAAATGAGATTTTTCAAATTTGCTGACATTGTAACTCGAAGAGCAATTATCCGATTGACTTGAAATTTGTACTGAGTACTCTTGAATGTATTTACTCTACAATGACGTAGGATATTCTTGATTGGATGAAAATTGACGATTTGGCATTGAAAAAAACGACCATTTTATAGGCAAGACAACAGACTTTTTTTCATAACTACGCCATTTTGTTAGATTTTGATATTTTTCGAAAATCATACGTCATTGTACAGGGAAATACCTTTCAGTTTAACGACATTTTTTCCTTTTTCGGTTTCAGCTACTCAATTGGCCGGAATCATGTCAGCAGTGGAGGAACTTTTTTTTGCGCTTCCGGAAGCAGCGCATAAGTCGCTTGGATCTCAATATTTTTCTATGAAAAAATTATGTAATATAGGTCAAATATAGCCAAATATATTTTGACTTTCCCGAAACATTTAATTGGGTAATTTTCTTCCAAAAAATATCCCTTTGCGGCATAGTGTACGACTGGTGTTACGCCTAATTCAATTCATATTTTGACGATTCAAAAGTGGTGTTTAATTAAATATGGCGGTTGTAAGTGCGTTTCAAGGTTCTTAGGACTTCAATAACTACTAAAACATACCTATTAAATTTTTATTTTTCACGTAGCGCATGTCATTAATATCGAAAGTGCAAAAAAAACGAACTTTTTACATCATAAATCTGATTACGACTAATCTGGCAGGTAAACCGTAACCAAAAAATAGGTAAAAACTTGGTTTTTGAGTCACTGAATACGAACCCATAATCTAAACCGTCCAATTGAAAATGGCGGATCCAATGTGGCGGCTGTGAATGGCAAAAACTATGAGATTTTTTCCAAATTTGATGATCAATTTTTTTTTGGGGAGAGCTTATTTCATTTAACAGCGACCCCGAAAACCCCCGAGTACAAACTTTCGCTATCATCAAACGACGTTTTGCATTAATGGTCCGCCATATTGGATCCGCCATCTTGAATTCCTGAATTTTGAGTGAAGATTCGTAATCAGCGACCCCGAAATCCCCCAAGTACAAAATTTCAAGCCAATTGCACATAAAGAAAAATGTATGCTTCAAAGGGTTAAACGAATGTTCTCCCGAAGTTTCAAAGCGGAATTGGGCAAACTTCAAACGTTACAGCCCGTCTACGCTGTGCCTCACTGCTAGGATTCGTAGCGGGTGTAAACTTTAAGAGGTTACGTGGGTTTCGAAGCCAAAAAAGCATGTTTTCTCTATTTAAAAAAATGTAATATATAATATATTTTATTCAAAATGTTAAGCACATAAAAGAGCAAGATTTTACCAGTATTTGTCAAAAATTTGGGAAATTCAGCTAGTCGGACTCCGTTTCCAGAGACCTCTAAAAAAAAGTGTCCTCGTGGTGGTCAGGATAACTCATGATAGCTTTATGTGAAATTAAAAACCCAATTTTTTCTGATAGTTGATGAGTATAGCTCGTGAATGAACGAAGGATTTTCAAAAAATTTCAATTTCAATTTTTTGCCGAATTGTATGCAAAATAGTTCAATTTTTGATACAATTTACACTACGTATAGCCTTGTAAAATTAGTTGTAATAGAAAAAAAACCTTCGTTCAATCACTAGTCAATGCTATTTTGAAAAAGTGTGCAAAATTTCAAGAAGATCGGTGCATTAGTTTTTGAGAAATCGTATTCATCGATTTCAAAAATCGTGTTTTGAGAAAAATGCGATTACATGCGATTACAAAAATGTTCCAAAAGTTATGCGCCCAATTCGCAATGGTCGAAAAATAGCCGAAAAAAAGTCACGTACAAATGTACGTACCGGGTCGAAAAAAATCATACAAAATATTTTTAAAAAAAACATGACAAAGCTGAATTTGTTCCCTTCAAAACGCCGTTTGTTAAATTTGGATATCTTTTTTTTTGACAAAGCTATCTAACTTTTAGTGCGGCAAGAAATATCGACTGGTGTATCAAAATTTTCAATAGCCTTGCGGATTTTTACGTATTACCCTTCCCAATTGAACCGTTCCTGATTACTCCCTACCCGCACTACGCTAATCTAACCTAACTTCCGTTGCGTACACGGCCGCCTTAAGGGGGGAAATACCTTCAGTCGAAAACATTTTTTGCTGTTTTCCATGTTTTTTTTTCAAAAGGAAAGTTTTCTTCACCATTTTTGAGACTTCGGGTATGTTTTATAACTATTTTTGGCTGTTACATGGTATTCTTAAAAATTGATGGATCTTCAAACATGGCGGAGTTATGGCACGGTCTTCTAAACTGCATTTTCATAACTGGGGTGACGTGTAGCTAAAACCTCCTCGACCGATTCTGATGAAATTTGTTAAAAATCTTTCTAACCTTATTCTCTAAAACATAATCCTAAATGCTATTGAAAATAAAAAAAGTATTTTTTATTGCAAAATGCAGCGCTTTTTTTCGGAATATCTTTCCGAAAAAATGCGCATTAAAAGGAAATCTTTTCCTTTTAATGCGTACATTTTGGTATCAAGCAAAAGTCTGGAGGTCCGGGAACCAACCAAAAATTGAATTGATTTTGTTTTTAACTATGTGTCTCGATGTAATAACCTGTATTGACTTCAAATAATTTTCTCCTTTCGTTTTGTCATGGCGTCTCCACAATCTGTGCGATAAATTATTATTAGAAAGTACAAAATTCAGGATCCCTTTACGAATATTTTCAGCTTTTATCATTTGGTAAATTGACAAAAAGTTTTGAAATTCCCCGGACGAAATCCACTGGACGTAAATATTTTTTCCAAATCATTTGAATTTCACGACTCTCTCGATCAAGTTTCATCGCGACATCGAGTTCACTGACGAAGACTTGGTGTGAAAGAAAATTTTTCTCGACCATCAAGGTCTTCGCCAGAACTTTTCCCATATTGTCCTTGCAGAAGAAGCATCCTCGTGTTAAATGACCGCGAGAAATTCTTTCGCCTGACCGTGAAAATCCGTTACGTTAAATAATCATCCTCTTTTTCTCTCTCACTCGATTGCAAAACACGTGCATCGTGCGTTTAACCGCATTTAGCCCAGTCTCTCTTTCGCTACCGAGAGATATCCTTATATG
>OZ023318.1:30851897-30994397 GCA_964007375.1 Ophion obscuratus | reverse complement strand
TAAAAAGAATACCTGAAACAAATTTAAAAAAAACTTCGAAACAAATCAGATCGTAGTAGGCCGTGAGCCAATGAAAAAACCTATTTGATTTAAATAGATCCTATTTGAATTAAATATTTTTTGACAGTGTATAGTCGGTCAGTGGGTGAAATATCGATTTTCCGTTTTGCATCTCACAGAAAGTCAAGCTCTCTCACACCAAGTCAAGTTAAATAAACGCTTGTAAAAGAACGGTAATGCCTCGTATGCTTTAGCTGTTTAATATCCGCAGTGAAAATTGAAGCGACGAAATTATTCGGTGACTTTGACATACTTGACAACGAGTCCGGAAGCGCACGTGACAATTCAGAAAAGGGGTTGTTGAACAACGAGGGTGAAATGAAAGTACGGCGGTGGCGGGTGTGCTTGTCGTGTGACAAGTACGTCTTCAAGCCTCGACACAATCGAGCAACGTGTTGCATTCACGATATAACACGCGGGTTTAGTGACAATCGTGTCGCGCACGTAACGAGAATAACAAATGAATTTTCTTCGCGCGCATGGTCGCCAAGGCGCCATACGCGCCGGCACCTACACGCGTGCGAAATATTTTAAAAGGCGTTTACAATTAGTGTCGCGAACGAGACTCGCATTCGATGCTCTTCGGGGCGCGAATGAGCATGCAAATGGAACACGCGTAAATGGATTGTTGTTTTTTTTTGGCGGATCTGAAAAAACCGTAGAAGACGGAGACAAAAGGATTGCGTTGAATATTCTGTTCGACGTGTGCGGTGCATTCTAGAAAGCACTTTGTCATTCTCATTTGCAATGCCATTTGAGATTGGCCTCATATCGAGCGGAGTTATTATTCCATTGAAATGGTGGTTGAATGAAAAAATGCGGAATTTGTATGTGAAAAGCAAACGACAGCGGTGGATGAACGGTTGACGTGCCGGCAGTTTCCCAAGTCGTGCAGAGTGGCCTGAGCCAATACTTCGATGGGTGACCGCTCAGCCACCGGTTGTGCACTGGTATGTGGATTAGCAGCTGTTTTATCGAGTTTCCGAAGATAACCCATCGGAAATGAAGAAAAATACGGGCGCTCGTATCGGCACGGGTTTTTCGCAGTTTCCCTGTGCCCTCGTGCAAATACGATACAGTTGTGCATTGGGAAAGACTGATTGTGGGCAACACTTCGGGGGTCTTTGAAGTACTGGAGATAAGTTGCTGATTACTGATATGGTCCGAACAAACGTCAAAAATGAAAAGTTGTGCGCATGGGTACGAGAAGATTAACAACGAATGAGGTACGAATGGAGGAAGTAGTTTGGAGTACTGGAGATGAGTTACTCATTACTGATTACTGATATGAGTTACTGATTACTGATTAGTGATATGATTACCGAGTTATTGATATGGAGGCGTGCGAAGAAACGTCAAAAATGAAATGGTGTGCGCATGGGTACGAGAAGATTAACAACGAATGAGGCACGAATGGGGGAAGTAGTTTGGAGTACTGGAGATGAGTTACTGATTACTGATTACCGATATGAGTTACTGATTACTGATTAGTGATATGATTACCGAGTTACTCATATGGAAGCGTCCGAAGAAACGTAAAAAATGAAATGGTGTGCACATGGGCACGAGGAAATTAACAACGAATGAGGTACGAATGGGGGAAGTAATTTGGAGTACTGGAGATGAGTTACTGATTACTGATTACTGATATGAGTTACTGATTACTGATTACTGATATGAGTTACTGATTACTGATTAGTGATATGATTACCGAGTTACTGATATGGAGGCGTCCGAAGAAACGTCAAAAATGAAATGGTGTGCGCATGGATACGAGAAGATTAATAACGAATGAGGTACGAATGGAGGAAGTAGTTTGGAGTACTGGAGATGAGTTACTCATTACTGATTACTGATATGAGTTACTGTTTACTTATTACTGGTATGATTACCGAGTTATTGATATGGCCCGAAGAAACGTCAAAAATCGAAAGGTGCGTGCACGGGTACGAGGAGATTAACAACGAATGAAGTGCGAATGGAGGAAGTATTTTGGAATACTGGAGATGAGTTACTGATTACCGATATGAGTTACTGATTACTGATTAGTGATATGATTACCGAGTTAGTGATATGGTCCGAAGAAACGTCAAAAACGAAAACGTGCGTGCATGGGTACGAGAAGATCAACAACGAATGAAGTACGACTGGAGGGAGAAGTTTGGAGTACTGGAGATGATTTACTGGTCACTGATTACTAATATGAGTTACCGATTACTTATTACTGGTATGATTACGCGAGTTACTGGTATGAAGGCGTCCGAAGAAACGTCAAACATGAAATGGTGTGCGCATGGGTACGAGAAGATTAACAACGAATGAGGTACAACTGGAGGAAGTAGTTTGGAATACTGGAGATGAGTTACTGATTACTGATTACCGATATGAGTTACTGTTTACTGATTACTGATATGATTACCGAGTTAATGATATAGTCCGAAGAAACGTCAAAAATGAAAAGGTGCGTGCATGGGTACGAGAAGATTAACAACGAATGAGGTACGAATGGAGGATGTAGTTTGGAGTACTGGAGATGAGTTACTCATTACTGATTACTGATATGAGTTACTGATTACTTATTACTGGTATGATTACCGAGTTACTGATATGGCCCGAAGAAACGTAAAAAATGAAAAGGTGCGTGCATGGGTACGAGGAGATTAACAATGGAGGTACGAATGGAGGAAGTAGTTTAGAATACTGGAGATGAGTTACTGATTACTGATTACTGATATGATTACCGAGTTACTGATATGGTCCGAAGAAACGTCAAAAATGAAAAGGTGCGTGCATGGGTACGAGAAGATTAACAATGAATGCGGTACGAATGGAGGAAGTAGTTTGGAATACTATAGATGAGTTACTGATTACTGATTACTGTTTACTTATTACTGGTATGATTGCCGAATTACGGATATGGAAGCGTCCGAAGAAACATCAAAAATGAAAAGGTGTTCGCATGGGTACGAGAAGATTAACAACGGATGAGGTATGAATGGAGGAAATAGCAGGTTGAATATTCCGAATATGCGTGTGTGACCTCCCTTTGTCCAGGCCTCGTTTGTCATCGCATTGACGCGAGTAGTCATTGTAATAATGGTTTTATGCGAAAATCATATCGATCATTCGAATAAACCTAAAGGGGGAGCAGTCAAAAAATGTTTCTGGAAAATTCTAGTCTGGAAATCACATATAACTCTAAGTGATGGTTGCTTATTGATTGCGTGCATCACTGAGGCGTCTAGTTCGCTGGAATTCGTTGGTGAACTGGATTTATTACCGGCTTTATCTACCTAGGTGGGTCAAAAAATTGGTTTTTCCAAAATACTTTTATTCGATCGTATCACCTTTCAGCTATATGCCCTGAAAATTTCATTGAAATGTTCCTGAAATTGAATGAGCTACAGCTTCTAACAGTCGGCCGGGCGGACGGTGACAGCATCATGCTTCAAACTTTAGACGCGTTTTTCTCAAAACACTGTTCTCGAATCGGTGGACATGATATCTCGAGAACCACTTGATGGATCGTTTCCAAATTTACAGGAGATACGATGAGAATCATTAAAAGGTCGTTGACGATCTTACTTTTTCAAAATCGATCTTCATTTTTTAATAGTTAGGTAAAAATGACGACTTTTTCATAGATTTTGTATGCTCGAGTCTGAGTTCGTCGTCACATTGTTAAAAAAAATTATTTGAAAAATCGACGATCGTCAACGACTCGTATCTATTGTTAACTTGAATAACCCGTTTGGGCTTCAGATTTCAGATGGACCCTTTAAGCTGGAGGGTGTCCACCGCCAAATGTCGCGAAAAAAATGTCATCATCTGCCATGTGTTTGTTGTTTTTCTGTATTTTCTGGTGATTTTTTTAGAAACTCTCAATATATGTAGCTTTGTGTTTAAAAAAATCGTTTCTATTTCACCAACCGTTTCACGTGAAAACATTTCCGAGGTTGGTCATTTTTTTAGGGCCTCTAGGTAACATCTATGTCATTGTCATCATTATCCTAATCTATCTCATGCTATCAAATAAACAAAAATCGCATGCTGGTGTATTCGTACTCAATTTTATCCTGAAAACCGACCTAAGGACGACGATGAAATGTTTAAATTTGCTCCTTTTGGGCCCGAAACTCCGATTCAGCTATACCCCGAATTCGGCGGGATTCATTAAGGAGGTGAGATTTGATTGATTGACACAAACCGATAATGTATGAATAAAACAATTAATTTGTCTCTTTCTTGTCTGTCATCATTAACGATAATGATTCCCACTTTGTATCTTCGGGAATAGCATAGAAAATAAATATTATTTATTATAACTTTAACGCTCCGTTGATGAGCATCGCTCGGTTTTCCGTGCACTATAATTTAATCGCACTTTCGAATGTACTGTACATTCTCAATTCACTTTTTATGGGGGTCACTATTTTCGACTTTTTAATATTCTACTTCAACGCCACCGCTCCATATATGACACCCAATTTTTGTACCTCATTCCCTACGATTCGATAAAAGTAGTACGCACAAGTTTCAATCGTCTCGGGTCGCGGGTGTTGACGCGTGTGGCTCGTGCATTTGAATAAGAAACCAAGCAGTTCGTTAATCGATCAATCAGTTATTCAAGTCACGATGATCATACACGAGCATGGGCACTGTAAATTCTCTCCATGCCAACAGTCGATGGAGTCGAGAAGAAATAGTCCTTCTTAACACAGTGATGAACAGCCGCCCAATATATTGTTAATTAGAATTTCGGCCTTATTTTATCGGAAACGCGTATTCGAAAAACCATTCAAGGAGGGGCGAGAGTTTTATTGATAAATGCTGAAGAGAACCGATCTTTTCCTAGACGCAGATGGGTTCCAATTTTTTGTTAGACGAGTGGTAAAATATCAAAGTTTTTTGGAGTACCTACCACTAGATCGTTTACAAGAGGAAGAAAAAAACTGAAATCTAGACAACATAGCACAGTTTTTCTTGTAAATCGCGAATTGGACTGGAATTGTATCGTGAACTAGCTTTAGTACTTTCGAAAAACACGTTTCTTAAATAAAAAATAGGTCCTTTATATAGTTGAGAAAAAAAACCGTTTTCTATTTAGTTTGACGCGTACTCATAATCACATCACCAGACAAAAAATCGAGTTGGGTACCGTAAGACGGGGCTAAATTGACTTTAAGGGTAACTTTGACAATTTTTAGGGCTACTTTAACAGAGCGCCAAAATATAGTGTGCGAGTACTGAGACTAATTCTTTTTTACTTTTTTCTATTGTTGCTCAAATTTGTTGTTCAAGTTTATGATAATGTTGCTAAAGTTAATTGCAATGTTGCTCAAGTTGATTTTTATCTTAATGATAATTATAAGACTGATATACGTGCCTATAATAGTATCCTAGGTACTTGATAGTTTTATGTAAAATAGTTCCTTAATAAAGATGACAATTTGATTGTACAAAATCGTTGTTTATCATTTAATTCCATATATAATGCCTAAAATATTATAATTTTTTATCAAAATGATGTCAAGGTAACCCTTAATCTTTGACATAAGTTGCATTTCAATGCCTTGTCGAAGAAACCCCACATTAAAGGTTACTTTGACACTTAAAAAAAATTGTGGGTGGGTGGTGGGGCTTGACTTTCTTATACATTTGATAGTCAAAGGACACATTGTTCTATTGGAGCAAAAACTGTTGGAATTTAGGATGTGAAAAAAATTAACCTACAAAAAACTTCGAAAACCTGTTTAAAGTAACCCCATTTTACGGTAATGATTAAAACTGATGAAACGGTTTTTGATTGCGTGTTTAATAAATGCTGAACGACATCGGTTTTCATTGTACTTTTAAAAAAGTGCATTTTCTCAAGTTTTTGACAGATTAAGGTGAAACAAAGTGCAGAGAAATTCCTGAATTGCTTACTTCCATTGCTTATAGTTAATAAAAGAAACTTCAGTCTTTTTCGGCCCAACTTCGCTTACGAACATAAATGCAAGAAACGATAGATACCATCTCAACATCGCATTCTAATCCTCCTAGCTCAAAGTCTGCCTGCAAAAAAGTGAATTTCCGAACAGACACCACAACTTTGTAACATTCATAAGAAGAGCGCTGGTAATATGTCAGCACGCTATATTAAGGGGTTAGGCTTCTGTGTAAATGACGAACGAGTTTCATCGCTGGAGGCAACTCAAATTGAATAGGAAGGTCCAACGTATGGTGCGGGAATCTCATATAGAAGGTAAACTTATCATTACAACGATAGAACGCGTTTTTTTTTCGAAAATAGGGTTTTCAAAACGGTGTACACGATTTCTCGACATCTAATGAATGGATTGACTTGAAATTCGGCACACATATTCAGTGTAGTAGTCGTTTAGTCTTGACCGACGTTTTTCTTCTTAACTTTTTTTTTCCTTTAGTTATTAACAATAATGATGTCATTTTTCCTCGAAAAATTGGTAAAAAAATTGAAATTTTCTGTTTTGTATGATTCAAACACGATCACAAAAATCTCGGTCAAGTATTATATTGCTCCAATAAGCCAATATGATCTATTTTGAGGAAAAAACTCGTTTTTTTTCGTTTCAGATCAACCGTCTGGCGAAAATCAATTACACCGTCGAGCCCCTCACGTTCAAAGGTCCCTCACGAGATTATTTATAACTTTTTTAATTATCAATATTTTTTAATAAAATTTGATACACAACTCTGTCAATGTACATTCAAATAAATTGTCCAAACGATTTCTCAATCATCTTACTGACTCCTCCAAAATTAATTTCTTTTAAATAACCCTGTTTTTCGTGTCATCACAGTAGCCTAATCCCTCAACTGCTGCATAGAAACCTGTGCCAAACTGTCTGGATTTCATGCTATTTTCTCTTAAAAACGTTGTAGTCGGACATATAGAAACCTCGAGGTTGAACTTTCATCAGCCGCATTTGCGTCTGAAGAAAAATCAGTATGCTTCAACATCGGTGGGACGCTCGGTCGGCTGTGATAAAAAAAAGTCTGCGATTTATATGAGAAAAACTTCGTGCAACGAAGAATCCGTATAAATCACGAAAATCATATACACGAAAATTCATGACCCAGTGGCTTCGTTACAATCGATTGTGCTTCTTGCTCGAATGAAACGGGTGTGTCTTTCCCTCTCTACATATATGTGGCGCGATGAGCACCAACGACTGTCCCCTAACGGAACGGATATAAAAAAGCGTCAAATCCCCCCCCCCCTCCCCCGCTCTCAACGGATCGATTAAAAAAGAAAAATTCCGCGAAAGAGCTTGTCGTTGACATATATGTATATATATATATATGTATATAATTTTTTTTACACGTTCGCCCGGATGTGCGTAAGTTCTGGGTTCTGAAAAGTTGCGACGAGAATTGCGGGACGAGCGCGGGTCGACTAACGGATCGAAAGACACGAAGGAGTGCGCGGGTTACTCAAACTGAATTGCGATCGCGAAATTCTTTTCGCGTTTGCCAATGAACATCATCAAATTGGATGCTTGTTATCCGTGTGTTTTCACGATGAAAAAAAAACCTGATGAGACGAAAAATACGTTCGTTCAGTGGCGTTGCAACGGGATTTCTGGAAAATGGTGACCTCGAGATTTTCACTGCTGTTAAATGAGTTGTAATGGCAGAACATATTGTTGGCTATAAAATCAGTGTACACATATACATATACATGTATAAACACCTGTATAATTTATATTACCCCTACATAATTTTCTCGAATGACGCAAAGATACTCGCAAGGAGCGCATGGTCGAGAGGGAACGCGATTATATCCGTTAGAGGCGCGTTTTGCCGAGAGAGATTTGACTTCCGGTATTTCTGTGCACCAAGCACCCCGAGCGTTTCGTCCTGTTTTATTTTTCGGACCGAACAGCGTTTAGTTTGAGCGGCCAGTCGACTTTGAAAATTTCAAAAAATCGAAAGCAAGCAAGACTTGAAGAAATCGACTATGATGAGCAATCAGAAGGGATTTTGTACGGTGCAGGAATTCCCGATTGAGTTTAGGTAAGAGTTTTTCATAGTACAAACTTCAAACGCGTTTTTCTCGAAACAACGTTTTCAAAATCTAGCTCTATCGTATCTAAAACTAATAAACCGAACTCTTGAAATTTGAACCACATTTTGTAAATATGATTCGCAACAAGATGACCCTCGATGGTTTTACAATTTTGATTTATACTCTTTTTTTTGCGAAAAACTGCGAAAAAGGAATTTTTTACTTTTTTCGTTGTTCATCTGCCATTTTTAAATTTTTTTTTATAAAACTTTATATCCGAGGGTCATTTTGTAGATGGTGTCATACTGAATCTAATGGACTTTGATTTTTTTTGTTTCAGAGAAGCCGTTGCCGAGTTGTGATGGAGCGACCTAGCCCACCTATTTTTGAGGCGTTACGTTAAACGCCTCAAAACGCCTTAAACGCCATTTTTAAGTTTTTGTACTTAAAAATGAATAAAAATGAATTTATTTTTTTTTTCAATCTATTTCAAGACTTTATTTATCAAGCCCAACAACTTTTATACTTATATCTTTTATAAAGTACTCAAAAAAAAAATCGCGAAAATAGCCTTTTTTCGTGGCTCCAGAGTGGACTGGCCCCTCAACGGGCTACATCTACCTATGCGGGTAAGAAAATTGCATTTTCCAAAAATATTTTTATTCGATAGTATCTATTCGATAGTATCTTTTAGCTATATCCCCTAAAATTCCTAAAATTGAATGAGCTGTATGACGTATGGTAGCAGCACCATACTTCAAACTTTAAGGGGCTATACCAGTGTGACACTTTCAAAAAATCGATTTTTTTGCCTCTTTGACAGTTTATACTTTCAAGAAGTATAGCTGATTAGCAGTTTTCATGGTAAATATCATTTTATCTTGCAAAAATCGATAGTTAAATCTTTAAACGCGTTTTTCTCGAAACGAGATTTTTCAAATTTGCTGACATTGTAACTCCAAGAGCAATTATCCGATTGACTTGAAATTTGAACTACTTTTGAATATATTTACTCTACAAGGACGTAGGATATTTTTGATTGGATGAAAATTGACGATTTGGCATTGAAAAAAACGACCATTTTATAGGCAAGAAAACAGACTTTTTTTTCATAACTACGACATTTTGTTAGATTTTGATATTTTTCGAAAATCCCACGTCATTTTACAGGAAATACCTTCCAGCTTAACGATATTATTTCCTTTTTCGGTTTCAGCTACTCAATCGGCCGGAATCATGTCAGCAGTGAAGGAACTTTTTTTTTGGAGCCTCCGAAGGCAGCGCATAAGTCGCTTGAATCTCAATATGTTTCTATGAAAAAATTATGTAATATAGGTCAAATATAGCCAAATATATTCTTAATTTTCCGAAACATTTAATTGAGTACTTTTCTTCCAAAAAATTCCCGAAAATCACCCAAATTTTCAGCGTTCACACTGGTATAGCCACTTAAACGCGTTTTTCTGGAAACACTGTTTCCAAAGTCGGTGGACATGATATGTCGAGAACCACTTGATGGATTATTTCCGAATTTACAGGAGATACAATGGGAAACATTTAAAGGTCGTTGACGATCACATTTTTTTTTAATCCATCTTCATTTTTTAATAGTTACTTAAAAATGACGACTTTTTCAATAGATTTTGTGTGCTCAAGGTTCAATTCGTCACGGCGTTGTTAAAAAAAATGATTTTGAAAATGGACGATCGTCAACGACTCGTATTTGTTGTTAACTTGAATATCCCGTTTAGTTTTTAGATTTCACATAGGCCGTTTGAGCTGGAGAATGTCCACTGACAAACAACGTGAAAAAAATTCATTATCTGCCGGTGGACATGTTTTTGTTGTTTTTCTGTATTTTTTTGCGATTCTTTTTAAGGGTCTCAATATATGTACCTTGTGTTGAAAAAAATGTGTCTATTTCCACCAACCGTTTCGCAAAAAAAAAGATCATAATTTCGATATTTTTTCGGGCCTCTAGGTAGATGTAGCCCCTTAAGAAATGACTAGGTTGGTACATTTGAAACAATTGGGTAAATATATAAACTGAGGTTACTCATTTTCTCGTGAATGATGAAATAATGCAAACGCTCATGCGTATTCGGATTTCCGTTTCACATTCGAAAGGCATCGGCAATGGTCCAATTATCAACTGTTATAATCTCGTGTGTGTTTTGTCCTTGTTTGGAAATAATTGCTCTAATTAATATGCTTAATTAGGTGAATACTTCACGATTAATTATCGATTAGAGTAAAGGCGTAATCATAATAGTGAAGTAATACGAATAACGATTTTCCTGTTCGTATTTTAATATCCATAATTATCATTACGTCTTAACATGTATACGTTGATTAAAATGACGATTAAGCCGTCATTTCCGGCTTTGGGCGAAGATTTCGCGAGTAACGAAGAAAGGATTGTTACGCAATCTTCCAGCTCCTTTTTAAATATACATTAGTCGCGTATCATTAAGATCGCGCCAATTACTTCCGCCAATGTCCATTTCCGGTTATACAACGAAGCGGCGAAGGAAAAATAATTTTCTTCGAAATATTTCGCGATATTTGATCCGGAGCTTAAATTTCTTGCACGTTCGAATAATCGTTATTGCAACGGTCCAAAATATGCTGGCCTGCCCTCACACGAGTTTGTACAATGCTCTCTGGATCTCGTTCCAGTTTCGGCAGATTGCCCACCAAACGGGTCCTCGTTCGTTCATCGAAACGTGCTTCGCGAGCAGCAGCGTCGTATACTCGAATCGTAAGTGGAAATCTGTCTCGCGACAATTCCGCGGTGCGTTTGCGGATACGAGACTGGTATTTGAAGTACAATTGTCTCAAAAAGATAAAAACCGATGTCAAATTCAAGATAAGAAAATAAAATTAAGTTTGAAGACACAACGGGCACAAAAAGTATTAAATATTAAATTTTCTGAAAAGATTCTTGGAAAAAAGTTATAGCATTCCAGATTATTATATTCTATAGCTTATTGCAAATATAGATACCATATGTTGATGTAATACAATGTATGAGAAAAATTGAGGAACATTTTTGGAAAACGTACTGAAGAGAGCGGGGCGATTATTGTTGTTAACCCATTTAACTAACTTTTACATCGTCAAAAATTAGAAAATGAAAATCGAGGTTATTGGATTTGGATCAGGTGCTACCAACCAATCAGGCGCACGTCTAATTGGTAGCGCCAGATAATTTTGTTCCCCACTCGATTAACAGAAAAAATTCGCTCCTTACTTTCAAACTGAAGTTCAGTTCAATTAACTTAGAGTTACTTATTACCCTTTGGTTATCCATGAAATTGAAAGTTACTCCCATAACTCAACTATGAATTTATATTTGTCAAATTCGGGTAGAGAGTCTTAAACCCGGACACTTGAAAAACATTTTTGAAAATCTCAATATCTCTATATTTATTTATACAAATAACAGTTATTCAAGAAGTTATTCATGCCAATTATTACAAATTTGTATAAACATTATATTTTTATTATTTTGTTATATATATATATATATATATTAGGGTGGCCAAAATTTGAGCTCTATATTTTTTCCTTTTTCTCACCATCCAATTATCTTCTTTGAAGAAAAACAAAAATTGTCGCGAAATCTGCGAGCGGTCAAAAAATATTTAGAGGTCGTTCAAGCCTCCCAAAAATGCAAGTTTTTATTAAAAAACGATTTTTGTCGTTCACTTCTCACCTATAAATTTTACGCTTTATAATTTTTAAATTAAGCTCGCGAAAGCTCTAGCCGGCCAATGAATATTTAGTGGTCGTTCAAGAGCTTCGAAATTTCCAATTGCCGCGATTTTTTCTCTTGTCACTCAAAAATTTAATACTTTGTAAAATGTTCAAACCAATTAATCCTTTTTTTCTTTAGAAACGGATTTTTTTAATTTACCTCACACTTCTACCCCGATAAAACGGGGGACCTATAATTTTTCTTTACGGACAAGAGCTTTAAAGAATTTTTTATGAGAACAAAGATTATAATTCTTGGATTATTAGTGTGAGGTTACATTAAAAAATCTTTTCCTAAAGAAAAACAATTAAATGTTTTGAAAATTTTACAAAGCGCCCAATTTATGATTGAGATGAATAAAAAAATTGGCGATTATTGAAAATTTCGAAGCTCTTGAGCGACCACTAAATATTCATTGACGGGCTGGAGCTTTCGCGAGGTTAATTTTAAAATTATAAAGCGTAAAATTCATGGGTGAGTAGTAAACGAAAAAAGAAATCAATTTTTTAATGCAAATTCGAATTTTTGGGAAGCTTGAGCGACCTTTAAGTATTTTTTGACCTCTCCCAGATTTCGTGACAACTCTTTTTCCTCTTTAAAAAAGATAATTGGATGTTGAGAAAAAGGGAAAAAAATAGGGCTCTAATTTGGGCCACTCCAATATGTATATATCATACATTTTTAACAAATTGCAGGTATTTCGAAAATGCGTGTATTTCTATCAATAAAAATATAATATTTATAATATATATATATAAATATTGTACAAATATTATATTTTTATTGATAGAAATACACGCATTTTCGAAATACCCGCAATGTGTTAAAAATGTATGACATCGATATTTTCAAAAGAAGAAATTTCTTCTGAATTAAATATTTTTTTAACTCTACGACACATTTTAATCAGTTGTTGAGTTATTCAAGTTTAAACCTAAATAGTCAATTTTTCGTGTAAATCAACCGTGGATCGAAACAATCGAGTGCCAGCACTCAGGCTCGAGTTAGAGACCACGGATATGCGTGAATTTTTGATACCTAATAATATTGGCTCAAATTAGAGTTACGTTTTTTTCGTCACACCCTAATATTGACTACAAAAAAATGATCAAAACGGCAGGTACACTCAGAATGTACATTTAATTGCCTTTGATTGCCGGGGAATAAATAATTTCGGTGAAGCTGAGGGAACGAAGGTGGCAAGGAGGGAAAAAAGCAGTGAAGAATATATACGATGACGTATGATTATACGGCAGGGAGCCTCAATTACAATTTTCTATTCGTTCAAAAAGAGACGATTTCGCGCGACCGGTCTGCTGTGCGCATCACGCCCGTGTCTCGTCGGTAGGAAACGCTTCTCTCGCGACAGGTTGTGCAATCGTTATTCCCGATTTTTTAACGCTCCTATCCCCTGTGTGAACGTCAGTTACACCTTTACTCCGAGATAAAATTTATGTACATAAATGCGAGAAGGGGAATCCCCGTAGCGGCATGCCGCGGAGCCACAGCGAGGAAAACCGGACGGCACCCCGAGCACTTTGACCCGGAGTATAATTTTTCTTCGTTTTTCAAATTATTCTCCTTTTTTTCTCTCCTTTTCGCGATTTTTAATTCCTTCGTTATTATGCTGCATCGCGAGCTGCGTGTATCGACTTGCTATATATATATATATATATATATATATATATATATATATATATATATATATATATGCAGTCGAATTAATGTGCGCGTATGAGCACCGTTTCTGCACTCAACCGAAATACGTACACTGCTGTATAACGGTCGGTTAAAACGAGATGGTGAGCGTTACGATTATCCAGAAAACGGAAAACAACGCGACGATGACGAAGAAAAATCGAATTTGACAATGGCGAAGAACGAAAATGACGATTACGAGGAGGATGCCGGGGGCGATCAAGAAGAAAGTAGGAGGAAGGTAATACGGTAATAATAAAGAGATCAAGTGGAGGTGGAAGATTTTATGAGATAAGGATTACGAGGAAGCTGAGGACAACGAGGATAAAAAATAAAACCGTGAAAAGAGAAGAAATCGAAGATCATGCGAAAGACGAGGAGTATGATGAGGAAGAATAAGTCGAAGGTGCCAATGGAGGTGGATAAGGATACAAGAAAGATCAGAGAGTCTTATAGAAGGGAAACTTATAGAAATTTATAAGATCAGAGATTTTTATATAATTGAACTTACGAAACCCACGGATTATATTTTTTTTAATAGAGAAAATATGTTTTTTTTTGCTTCGAAACCCACGTATCGTAGATAAATGAGATAATGGAGAAAATTTGATAAGAATAAATGGCGGGGAGAATAAGAAGAATATCAATTCGTAGATTAATCAGATTACGAGCATTAAGCAAGAGATCGCGATGAATAGTACGGAAAAGTATCCAACAGATTTCCTTCCCTCCTTTAAATATTTCCGAACGGGAGACTCACCATCTTTATATGTTTCGATTAAGGCCTTATAAAGGCCTTGGGAAAAAATGTATTGGTTTTATTATGGGCTTAAATGATGTATAAGCATCCCAAGAATGATATGGTCCGGAGAAGAATGGTTTTGAAAATTTAAAAGCGTTTTTCCTGAAATCATGTTTTCAAAATCGAGCGGACTAGTAGCGCCTACAATTTACAACCGATTGACTTCAAATGTCAACTGCCGCTTTTTAAATAGATTTTCTAGCCAAGTAACCCCGATTTTTACGATCTATTAACAATAAGGGTTTTTATAAACAAACTAAGGCCGTTTTTCAAATCAATCAGTTTTGTAATAATCGTTTGTACTTCGCTAGCAAAACTCATGTAGATCACGAAATAAAATGATTTTTTGTTCTAGGCATTCATGCGCGTCTCGAAGGAGTCCGCCCGTGGAGAACCTAAAAAAGGACGTTCTCTTTCTACCGGGGATTAGGCCGTCATTTTGTATCTTTTTGGAAAATGAAAAAATTTATTTGCACACTTACAGATATGTAAAAAAAACGCTACAAACCCAACTTTAATTTCTTTATTAGTATGTCAAAGGAAAATCCCAAAAAAGCCTTTCTGTCAACCATCCAAAGGTTCATAAGGCCTTAAGGGCTTACACCACTGTACACGTTTAAATTTAAGCGATTTTTCGCGATTTTTTTTGTTGGTGGAAGTTAGAGGATAATAATATTCAAGAATTTTATCGGTCATATCTCCAAGTGAACAAAACAAAATTTATATTAAAAAATTGTACAAAATGGTTACGCTGGAGCCATTCTCGCGAGGCATGTGAGAAGCTCTGCGACACGCAGTATCACTGACGCAAAATTTGAATGTGGAAAAGATAAAAAAGATCTATTTATTTACATGAGTATGGCTAGAGAAATACGTAGGGGATTTTGAAAATATTATTTTTTGTGTAATTGGCAAGCATTTAAAGAAAGCACTCAATTTTCGACAGAAAAAAGAACAATCATTTGATAATAAATAATGTGATAATTAACTCATGGAAAATTCCGTACGTATTTCTCTTCGGAATGTTGTTTTAAATATGAGCTCAAAATTTGGACTGAATAGAATGAAAAATTGTTCAAGTTATGCTGCGTGCCGTTTTGAAAAATTGCCACCGCAGACCCGCGAGGGCCTGTGGGCCTTTTTTTCACAACTGCTAAACTTTTCCCCCCTCATTCTAGATGGTTCAAAGCATCACTTAAGGGGTTACGTAGGTTTGAAAACTTAAAAAAATCAATTTTTTATATATTTTATTATCTAATCGTACAATATGTCTAGAATATTCTCCCAAAGTTTGAAGTCAATCGGAGTTAAAGTCTAGGAGAGAGGGAGCCTTTGGGAATTCTCCCCGTTGAGAAAGACCGGCCGGGAGCGACGCAGGTAAGTCGCATTTTTCGCAAAACACTTTTTTTGAAGTCGGTGGACACGATTTTTCAAAAACTACTGCACCATTCTTGTTGAAATTTTGAATACTTCTTCAAAATAGCATTGACTAGAACTTGAACTAAGGTTTTTTTTTATTATAACTAATTTTACAAGGCTATACGTAGTGTAAATTGCCCCAAAAATTGAACTATTTTGCATACAACTCCGCAAGAAATTCATATTAAATTAAAAAAAAAAATCCTTCGTTCAATCACGAGCTATACTTATCTACCAACAGAAAAAATTTGGTTTTTTAATTTCAGATAAAGCTATCATGAGTTTTCCTGACCACCACGAGGACACTTTTTTAGGGGTCTCCGAAAACGAGAACTCAATTAAAAGAAAAAAACACAATGTTTTGAAAATTCTACAGTGCTGTTACCCCTTAAAGAACGCATCGTCAATTGCAACCGTTTGGAGTCCGCCGGTGTGCGAAATGAATAAATGTTTTCCGCGCCTAGGCTCGTGGCCAACAAAATATCTGCACAAACTCACCTTCAACGGGTTTATCTCTATACTTTTTCACAAGTATATGTACGCGGTCTCGAGCGGGGGCAAATTGAAACGGTCGTCGTGTGCACAATCCAAGACCGCGAAGTAATTTTGATGCACACGCTGATTAACAGGGGTATGGCACAATTCGTGCCAGCTAGCTCGAACTTCCTTTTCTCATGCCGATCGCACTCTACGGAGCAAAGTATCCGACTCTCGAGGTCCTCCGCTCGTTTCTTTTAAACGATCCTTCCTTTTCGTTCCGTTTTCATCTCTGCGTCCTTTAATCCTCCGTTCCCTATTTTTCTTCTCTTTGTCGGCTCTTCTTTTACGTTCTGTGATGTTGACGCGCCGGCATAACGATTGGAAAGATCGTTCACCTGCGTTTCGATCGATCAACGTGCGAAAATCTCGTTTGTGAAGAAAAATCAATTGTGATCTTTCTCTTTTTTCGATTTAGGAGGAGTTGAGGAGCTCGTTGATGGATAATTATGGAATTTTATCGATAAGACTGATTACTGAATGGCCGGGCTATGGAAAAAGGACGATTATTTATGTCGATTTATCGATCGATTGATTACTAGGAACGACGATAGATTTATCAATTTAGGGAACGCAAGTTTAATTGACTTTTCATTTGAAGTTACGTTTTTTTTTCAAGCTGCGTTTGTCTTATCGTGGGAGGGACTTTTTACGTGACTCTGATCCGATTAAGTCATGTGATTGATTCGAAATCGTGTCGTGATTCCCGTTCGACAGCGGACTCGAGACTGGACTCTTCGCGTCCACGCGGACTCGGTCAGACCGACAGTTTTCTCCCCTTCCTGTATTTTACCCGAGAACCTACTGGTAACACACCTGTTGCTCTGGTGTTGCACTCGTTTCTTCCTCGACGAAACAAGCGCGCCTATGTACGATCATTGTTGATATATATGTACAGCAACATTCCGAGCGAAAGTGACAAAATTAACGCACCGATCGCCACTTATTGGATCTACTGATTCCAGTCGTTTTATTCCCTTGCATCACGTCTTCAGATTACTCGACTCGGGAGCAACATCGACTGGAATCAGCTGGAATTCGGCTGAATAATTACTCAACAGGGTATCCCTCTTTGCACTGAGAAAAAAAAACCAATTGAATCAAAAAAATATATTGCTTGATCCAAATAAATGTGCTGCTGCGGAGTGCCACCAATATATGAGATTGTTACGATACTATAAAATATTGGAAAGTTTGATTGATTAAAATAACATAATATTTTAGTTGAAAAAGCTCTTCTGTTGTCTGAATATCTACATTATCCTTCAAATCAAATTATATTCTATTGAAATCATTCTATATACAATCCGTAGATGTATTGGATGAAATAACTAAGCGGCTGCTACAACATTTTGTATTTCGTACAAAAATATAAGCAATATAATTAATTATTTCTTTACTACATCGAAACGAATATGCCATGGGACGTAAGTTGTTCAGTTTGTTTTAAATCTTAAATAAAAAGTAAGCATTAGAATGATCATCCACGATCATAGTGGAGAGAATATCAGATATCGAATGGAATATCCATGGAGAGAATATCAGATATTCAACTGATAAGAACAGATAGTACACTTTGATTTTAGCCACAGGCCAAGAAGCAATACTCTTTAGAGTTTCTCCGGCGTTTAAGTAGATTTTCGGTTCGCGCTGCGCTTACGAGAAACGAGCGCGCGTGCGGCTTCTAGCGGTTACTCCGACAACTACAGCTTTCATCACACCTATAATTTCAGTGGCGCTCGGCCATGTTTTGGATGAATTTTTTCAACCAAATGCGCAAGGAACAAATTTTATTTTCGCATAATTTTTTTAACCAATTCAGACATTTGCTTAATATTTTTCAATCAAAATAAAATAATAATATTTTAACGAGTAATGTACTTGGAAATCAATATCGGATATGGTGAAAAAAATAACATATTTACTCAATAGAAATTTTATCTGAATCAAACGATCGAAATTTAATTTTTCTTGTGTACTCGAATCAACAATATTCATGTTATGAATTGAAACGCTTTTTTTGTTCGTTGCAGAAAATGCATTCAAAACTATATAATTTGTTCGCGATAATTTTTTAGATAGTTTCAAGAATATATTGTTCTCGGCTAACAATATATCTTTTGGATGAAAGAAAACTTTTAATTTTATCATGGTATTAAAGTCAATAGCGTTTTGTTTGGACTAATAAATCCGATTATTTACACCAACAATTTTACAATTGAATCAACGAAATTTCATTCAATGACACTAATGATATTGGATCAATGATTTTTTTTTCTCAGTGTGGAAGTCCAATTTGAAGGGTCAGAATGATACATTTTTTACTAGTCACACATTGGTTGGAATAAATTAATTTTTTCCCAGCATGTTGTACAAGGGTTTGTGGTTTCAATGTAATTTTTTCGGAAGGAAATCTTTCAGTGTTCGTGGTGCTGCAGTGGACGGTGCAATCCTCCAACGGCGAGGCCCGAAACGGCGGGATCTCTACCAGGCTCAAATGTAATCTGAAACGAAAACAAACAAAAATTTCTTCAAATATATCCAACTGGCTATGGGTTCACGATCCACTTTTCGAAATTGCGAAAAATGACAGCTTCTCCAAAGAAAACCTCATTTTTCTCTTGAAAAACAGCATGCTGAAGCCCTTGTCATTAATAAAAGGTTCATCCAATTAGAAAATGCGATCGTGAACCGCAAATGACTACTGTTTCAACGCTAACTGCAAATTCACCACTGTGATGGACCGAAAAAGGTCGTGTTTCCGAATTTTCTTTGTCTACTACATCATTTATTTGGGATTTGGAAAAACTGTATGTTACCAAGCATACATTCAACTTATTTCGTTTACCTATTTCTTCGAAAAAATAAAAAATTTAGACCGTTTTGACGTATAATAGAGCTTCTGTATAAATAATGTGGTCCAACGACCGGATCAATAACTTCACAATGATTGGTCTGAAAAATAGAAATGAAAACGTTTCATAATCTACATAAATGCAATTCTCGTCGTACGTAGCCGTTTATCGAAAAAAATAACGAAAATGCCGGCTGTGTAGTTTTGGCGAAATTTTTATTTATATTCGGGGCTTACAAACGATTAAATTTCGAGAAAAACAGCTACGTATTACGATAGCTACTGTAATTACGGAAATGTTGGTTTTCAAAAATTGAAAATCGGACAATTATAACTAAAGTTATGGTCCCGGCCAGGTCAAAGAAAGTTGTTTCGAAAAAAACGTGATTGAAAGTTTTAATACACGCAAATCGTTGCCCAACCTGCTCTTACTAGATCGTGTATAATTTCGCCAACTTTCAATATGTTAACTTGAACATTTTTTTCACATATTCTTGAATATGTATACTTTGAGAAAATGCAACAAAAACGATTGATTTTACCCACAGTCAGCTAGCGTTACCCCCCTTAAGGGGTAGTGCTAGTCCAGAGGGTGCGATGAAAATTGTTTTCTTTTAGTCGTTGAATTATACTTTTGGATCTTAAACACAGGTGAGATCGATCAGATGGGGAAAAGTTGCCATTTTAACTACCAACTTCTCACTGTCAAACTCGAAATAATGTGACGAAAAACTTTGGGGGCTTTTCCGGAAATAATGTTGTTCTTGTTGGCTAGCAGAATAATTGAATGAATTTTATACAATCAACTTCGAAGTTTTACAGTATATTCGAAACTAAATTCTCCATCGAAATACCGAGGGATTCCTTGACTTCTTGAAAACTCCTTTCATTGTAAACAATTATTCGTGAATGTTTTTCTGAAAATAAACTTTTCCGTTCAAACATTTGCCATTTCTATGGAAACAATATTCGAAAAATCACCTACGTATTTTTCTACTCATCGTCACGCAGAGTCCGATTTTCGTTTTTTTTTTGGTCAGTCCAAATTTTTTGGTACCTATATTGAAAACTTCGGACACCCGCAAAAAACACGCTTGCAAGATGCCAGCACAATTGTTTCCGTGAGAATTTTCTTTTCTTCATGACTCCATCCACTTCAAGACATGTATAATAAAGTTCCTTAACGTGCGATATACATTTACAACGATCGAAAAATCGATTTCATTGTTCCCCTTAAGGGGAAACATACAGTTAAAATTTTCGAAAAATCGATTTTTCCAATTTCAGTTTCGTGATGTACACATATTTAAGCACACACAGAAAATTTCTTGTCCATCCGGCGAATATTCTCGAATTTACACGCACATTTGTAATGTCGTGTCAGAGCATTCGAAAGTGCTTTTGAGACTTTAAACGCGTTTTTCTTAAAACTGTGTTTTTAAAGTCGGTGAGCAAGATTTCTCGGAAACGGCTGAACCGAACAATCTCAAAATTTAACAAAATCTTTTCAAGTATATTTTTTTAGCAATTAATCGAAGGTTTTTTCTCACCGATAAATATTTTCCATTTTAGAAAAAATTTAAGGCTTAAATTTTTGTCAAAAATCGATTTTTTTAGAAGCCGCCATTTTGTCAAAAATTATTATTTTGCTTATTTCTTCGATCAATTACAAGATAATCTATTATATCAACGAAATATTTTTGGTTTTTCATTTTAGATGATCCAGCCCACAGATATCGTGCTCACCACAAGACGCCTTTTTTAGAGGTGCTCCCGGAGATCCGGGAGCAGCTTTTAAAATAATTATTTTCACAAATAAAAAATGTTAAAATACAATTAAACTTACCATAATATGTGCACTGTAAAAAATATCTGTATAAAAATTAATATACAAGTGTAGGAAGTTTTTATGCGGATATCGCTTATGAAATGTCAGATACGATTTTGAAATTCCAAAACAGGTTATTTTAAAAATGAAAGTGTAGTTCCGTAATATTAATATACTTGTGCGTTTGAAAAATAATGCACGTGTGAAGAAATAATCACATCCAAGTATATTGAAATAAAGAACCATTTGCTGATATCAAAATACGAGTGTATATTAAATTCAAGAACCATTTGCTAATATCAATATACGGGTGTGTATTAAAATTACTGATCCGAAGTATTAAGTTTATTTTAGAAATTGATAATTGCAATACGTCTTTATATGAAAATTATCAAATTAAGACCACTCAATTCATATACTGTATGATGCTTTCGTGATACTTGTGTATATGATTTTTTCGCAGCTTTATCCCATAATTAATATTGAATATTTGTATAATAAAATTTAAATGCAGTGAAATCACTGCACGTATATATGTATTTTTTTCTTTATATATGTTATTCCTTAGAGGCAGGGTGTCCTCCCCTTTTACCATCCCCTCCTTTATTCCTTCCATCATTCACAAATCCTTCCACAGTCCCTCTACATTCCTTCCAGAGTCCCCCCCCCCCCTCCCAGAGTGTTGACCGCATCCACTCTTTCCTAATGCACTACTGTATCTGCATTTGCACGAGGGCCCAGGGAAAATGCGGAAAACCTGGGTCGATACAGGCGGCTATATTTGGCTGAGTTTCAGTTGTATTACCATCAGAATCTCAGAAAAACTGCCTCCCACTTAGAGGTTGACGCGCAAACCAGTGCACGGGCAAGCGGTCACCGCTCCAAGTATTGGCAGCGTCCAATGCTGTTTAGCTTCAGTGACCGCCGAGCCCGCACACCGACCGCGCGCCCATCTCTATCCACTGCACGCATGTATTTGAAATTCATGTTGTTTTGAGATATCGTCCGGGTCAATAATTATGAAAATCATGAAATGTTTCTTCAATATTAATATACGAACACATTAAATTCAACTTAACTGTGATTTGTTTTTGACAAACAATTGTTATTCTCAGTGGCTTTTGTCTTGGAAATTTCTGAATCGAATCACAGTATCCATGTACTGGATGGTATTATTCCGAGAAAGTACTACTGTGTCCAAAAAATAAGGTGACATTGTATTTATTTCGAAAATTCTTTATTCATTTTTCCAAATCAATTTCATCCCCTTCAAAGTAATCCCCTCCCGATGCAATGCACTTATGCCAACGGATTTTTCAATCTTCGAAACACTGATTGTAGTCACTTTCCGGGATGGCCTTCAGTTCCGTCTTCGCTGCGGCTTGAATCTCCTCTATCGTATCAAAACGGTGTCCCCGGAGCGATCTTTTGAGCTTGCTGAACAGCCAGAAGTCGCACGGCGCCAAAAACTCAACCCATATCGTTCCGCAACCACCGTATTCACCTGATCTGGTGCCGTGCGACTTCTGGCTGTTCAGCAAGTTCAAAAGATCGCTCCGGGGACACCGTTTAAATTCTAAAGATACTATTAAATTCTATATCCACGTTAGAATTTCATGTTCCTGTGTTAAATTTACGGTACAAGTGTTTCAAATTTAATTTCATCTACTGAGTTCGTAAAATTCAATTCCTTTGTATCTTAAATGTATTGTAAATTTCATATCATTTTTTACAGTGTGTACAAATTTTTACGTTAATAGATTTAAAAGTCTTCTCAAGAAAAATTCTTGAAAAATAGATAGATAGAAATTCTGCGTGAAGTATTGATTTTTTAAAAATAAATGCGTGCCATTCTCTTGAATTTCCATTTCCTTCATTTTAATTACTGTCAAATAGAAACTATACATGTTCTAACTTGAAATTTGTAAAATAAATTTTAAAAACATGTTGTATACTTCAATGTACTGTTAAGGGCGGGGTAAAGTATTAAAAAAAATTTTTTCCTTTTTTTAAAATTTTTTAAATGAATGCATAATATATCAAGAATATTGTGTTAAAATTTCAAGTCGATCGGAGTAAAATTGACGAAGTTATGAGTATTTGAGCGTCTATTGCTCCATGCCGTTCTCTTCTCTTCTGCGTTTTTAAAAACCGTTTTTCTGAGACTTGTCATATTTGAAGTCCGTGTGCACGATAACTCAAAATCTACTGGACCAATCGCTTTGAAATTTTGCACAGTACTTCTTCACATAATTCACCAGGTATTGTCGAGAGCTTTTTTGTTTTTTTAAAATAATTACTAATTTTTCAACAACAAATTAGCCGATTTTTTTAGCGAAAATCGGGTTTTTGGCTCCCAAGTGCTACGAAAAATCGAAAAATCGAAAAAAAAAATCCTCCCGTCATTACCTCGAGAAACATCTTCTTTAACAAATGCATTTTGATTTTTTTGTTTCAAATGATTCTGTTACGAGTTATGGTGCACACCGCAAACCAACTTTTTTTTCGAGGCGCCTCCGGGGTTTAATTTTCGCTCGCTCAATTTTGAATATTTTGCAATGCAAATTTAGGAGAATGTTGTTCAAATGTTACTTTATTATATGTAAATTTTTCAATAAACGCACACTATTCGTTACGCCAAAAAAATCTTAAAAACATGCCTTTTTTTCGCCGAATTAACTTTACCCCGCCGTTAAGGGGCTAACCAGTGCGACACTTAACAAAATCGATTTTTTTGCCTTTTTCGACAGTTTATACTTTTAAGAATATCATTGTCATTTATATCAATTATATCCATAGAATTTTATCTTACAAAAATCGATAGTTAAATCTTTAAACGCGTTTTTCTCGAAATGAGATTTTTCCAATTTGCTGACATTGTAACTCAAAGGGAAATTGTCCGATTGACTTGAAATTTGAACTGAGTACTCTTGAACATATTTACTCTACAATGACGTAGGATATTTTTGATTGGATGAAAATTGACGATTTGGCATTGAAAAAAACAACCATTTTATAGGCAAGAAAACAGACTTTTTTCATAACTACGCCATTTTGTTAGATTTTGATATTTTTCAAAAATCCTACGTCATTGTACAGAAAATACCTTCCAGCTTAACGACGTTTTTTCCTTTTTTGGTTTCAACTACACAATCGGCCGGAATCATGTCAGCAGTGGAGGAACTTTTTTTTGCGCCTCCGAAGGCAGCGCATAAGTCGCTTGGATCTCAACATTTTTCTATGAAAAAATTATGCAATATAGGTCAAATATAGCCAAATATATTCTTAATTTTCCGAAGCACTTAATTGAGTACTTTTCTTCCAAAAAATTCCCGAAAATCACCCAAAAAAAATCACCCAAAATCACCCAAATTATACCTACAGTTTGAAAAATGTAGAATAATTATTTCATAGTTAAAAAAAATCCCAGAAAAATGCTTAATTATTTTCCGTCTAAATGTATATCCCGCATTAAGGGGTTACCCCCACTTGCGATTTTGAAAAAATCGATTTTTTGTTCATTGCATTTTTTTGAAGTATAAATATCTGAGAATATGTCCTGAAAATTTCAAGTCGATCCGAACAAAATTGACTGAGATATGAGCGTTGAAAGAGAAGAATCCGTTGTGTAAACGACCGGAAATTGAAACTTTAAACGCGTTTTTCTCAAAATGGCATTTCTGAAGTCGGTGACCAAGATTACTCCAACACTAACGAACCGATCGTCTTGAAATTTTGCAGGCTTATTTAATACATAAAAATGTAGTCTTTAGTCGATCGATTTTTTTTTCGAAAAAAAATGGCCGTTTTATAGCCAAAAAACGGCCGGTTTTTTCGTTAAAATCGAACCATTAACTTTGACTGTCCGCCATTTTGTGAAAAATGAATATTTTTTAAAATCCTTCGATTAAAGACTAGTTTATACTTATATTTGACTAAATCCATCCGCATTTTTTTTTCAGATGATCCACTTCGCCGCAATGTTGGTCACCGCAAACCGTGTATATAAAAACGTTATTTCATTGACGGCCATTTGCCACTAAACAATGTAATATTTTTCAATAAAAAAATTACTGAAAGTTCTTCAAGTGTGTTCTTTAAGATGGTATATTGATCGATTAAAAAAGTTTTGTAGTTTTCTTTAAAAAAATTCATGAAAAAGGCCTTTTTTTTGCGCTACAAGTGGGGGTAACGCCTCAATTAGATTTTCGATTACCTTTTCTGTTCCAAGTCCGAAATCTTCGTCAGGTTCTCCGCCTACTTTTTCCTACCTCTCGAAAATATTCTCACCGCGTGATGTTTTATAAAAATCCTTAACAAATAAAATTACCCAGTTCATCGAATTCGGGAGTGTGGATCGGGTGAATAAAATAGCAGCGAAAAAAAAGTGTTTTTTTTTTCAAATTCACAACATGCTTTATTGTAGGTCTGCGAATTGAATAATATTTCAATACAATACCTTTAAATCCTAAATTACGTGAATGACCATGCACATCCGTGACGCATCGACGACGTTAATTACGACGCTCGTTCGATGAGCGTAATCCTTTTGTGTTTCATTCTTCTTTCTCTTCCAACTTTCGATACTCTAATTATTTTATTTTGTCCTCCGACCCTTATACTCTTAACTATGAAATTCGAGCTCAGCTCGAAAAATTCTCGTAATAAAATGGCATCATCTCACTCACGATATACAAACGTCGTATATTTTTCTCTCGCTTTTTCCGCCCGTGTCTCAACGAGAGCTCGTGACACGATAAAACACTTATCAGAGCGAAGTGAGAAAAATTTTCGCCGTGCTCGCAAAAGGTTCGTAAATTAGGTTGGCACATTCGCAACTCGTTTAGGATCAATGTGACAAAGGGTTCGAGATAGTGTCCTCTCGAAGGACCGCAATTCATCGTCGTCGCGGAGTCACGGATTTGCACGTGAACGTTACAACAAGTCGTGTACAAATTGAAAAGGGGGAGAAGAAAAAACAAAAGTAACGAGAAAGGAAAAGAAAATTAAAAGAACGGAAAGAGAAAGAAAAAACGACCGGTTAGGGTCACTACGTTAAATATTGATTATTCGATCGATTAATTATTTTAGTCTAATGATAATAACCGTTTACGACAGTATGTCCTTTCTTTTATGGCACCCTGTACACAGATATACGCAAATTCAACTTAAAACTTAGTTCCTTAAACGATAAATTAACATACTTGCTTCTTCGTTAAACTGTTCGTTTTGTTTGTTGCTTTTTCTAATATTTTATTATTGTCTAACCGATACATCGAGAATGAAATAAAAAGAAGGAAAAGAATTTCATCCTCCCCTTGTTCTTTGTAATCGTCACGAACTATTCCGTTGTTTATTTTCTGTATTTTTCTTTTTTTTTTCAAGATTAATTATCGATAGTTGAGCGTGCGTGCAAGCGCAGTTGCGTCCTTAGTCCACTGGGTCTGTTTTCTTCCCTTTAAATTATCTATGTGTAAACTACCTATATCGATATTCATCGTGAGTATGTGTGTCTCTCGCTCTCTCTCTCTCAATCTCTACATTCTCGCGAATACGGTACTTTTTCTAAATTCAATTAATTGCAAGTTTTCTCTCGTTTGGATTACTGGAAATCATAGTTATTTTTTCCCTTCCAAAGTGGGACGAGTCTTTTTGTGTTAAAAAAAAAACAGAAAATGCTGAGAGGGCCGAAAAACGCTGCAGGTAATGAAAAAAAAAAAAAGATTATTTCCTCTAGTCTCCGATGGATATCGCGTTTTTTTTTTTCAATTGTTTCTTCATCAACTCTGAGTATGTGTCAATTTTTTGTTTATTTCGTCGTTAATTTTTAACGTTTTGAGCTCTCGCGATTTTTGTTTGGAAGCATCGATATTACACAGTCTAGACGCACTTACGCTAACGGCACATGCCCTTCCCTTCGAACATCCTGTAACAAATTTACGAGTATCGCCCTCGAACACACACGAGTACTCATTTGTGTGCTTCTCTTTTTGTTTTCGCTGCGATTGCGTCGCAATGATTTTTTGTTTTTTTTTCGTTTCGTATAAAAAAAAAAACAGAGAGAGAATTCCGTATAAAAAGTCAGTGTGTTGCATTGATAAATTCGTAGGTATTTTTTTTTGTCGTTTTTCGTTGGTTTTCATAGAAATCGGGAAGAGCATCATAGAAACAGTGTCAATTTTTCTACCGTCGTGCCTTTCACGCTTATAAAATACTTAAAACGACGGCGTTTGTGTCTCGTTTTTTGTTTTCTCATTGACACGTTCGCGGGTGATCGACGAAACGAAAAGATCGACCTTCGACGAAATCTCCAAGTTTTTTTTTTTTTTCTCGTCGTCCGCTGTAAAAGTTTTTGCGTACGTCGGTAATTTTCAAATTTTCCTCATATTTAGGATCGTCGAGGAGACGATCCATTCGTTCGGAGGATAACCCGCGTGTAGCGAAATTTACAAATATATCCGTTACTCAAGACGTCGGCTTCGTGAGGAGACGAAACAAGGCACCCTTATGTGTTCGCTAAACACACACCACCCCCCACCCCTCGTATTCTAAACGCTATGTTCCTCGCAAAAAGGAGAAACAAAAAACCTCACTCGCTAATTATTTTTACGAACGAGAAACTTCGTATTTCTTCTGCGTGTGGTATTATTAGTAATTAATAGTAATGATAATGATAATGATAAATGTATGTATGTACTACGGTAGGTCGTCTTACGAATGCAATATTTAAACCCAGTTTCACATTCGTCTCTGTACACAAATGGAGAAATTAATGTTTTTGTTTTAAATTCATTTTCGTTCTTTACGCATTCGTTTTTTGTTTTTGCTTGGGTTTGAGGCATAGGAACTCTAACGCGGATTGCCCTTTTCACTATAAACTTTTTGACGCCTTTTTCACTTTCTCTCTCTCTCTCTCTCTTTGTCGCTCGCAATTTTCACATATACATTTCCGTGCGTTTGTTTTTTGCGAATATTTTTTTTCGCTTTTTCTTAACATTAAAAAAAAACTTCATTCCGCCGCGCGTTTAATTCCACGGGCGGACTCGTGTCGTGCTCTTCCCGAGTACAACATCGTATAAAATGAGAGATTAACACGAGTTGTGAAGAAAGAAAGGAAAAAACGCTCGCGAAATTCGCCACGGGACAGTTTCGAAGAGAGACTTGATAAATTGTTTCTGTTTCGTTTCTTTCGATTTTAAGACACTTTGGACGCTACTCGGCAGTGAGCACTGGTTCGCTTCGAGATGTGCTTTTGGGAAGAAAAAGAAAACGGATTTTTCACACTCGTCTCATTTTTCGTCTCTCGCTCGTTCTCTCCGATACATTCGTCACCTGATTTCCCAATACGCGTGGGTGTATCAGGGCGGCTCATTCGCCATTCTTTTTTTTTCATCATTTTTTTGTTTTTTTTTTCGATTTTCGGTAAGAAAGAATTTTGATCTGCGTGGTATAATATCGATGGGAACGATTTCGAAAAATATTTCGGGGACGTTTCGTGTGCTGGTGAGGAACAGCAAATGTTTATCGGTATCTGGCCTTTCGGTCGAATTGCCCGATGGTGAAAAAAGGGAGAAATGAACCGCCCCGATATTTCTGAGTAAGTGGACGCTGTTTTTTTTCTCTGCAGGAGAAAGCATCGATTTTTGTGTTACAATGAACTTTTTGGGCACGTAGAGCTGCAGTTATATTCGAAGGTTTCGTTCTCGAGGCTTTTTACGCTTTTCGTATCGATTGATTCGCTATTTCCTATCTTGCAACGTCACATCGTCGATCCTGTCGATGCATTTATCGAGCATGCTTTCGTCGAGCTGGACAACTTTGCGAATGTCAAAAAGAAATACACAATCGCGAATCGGAAAAGGCGCAATTTCGGCAAGTTTCCCTCCATAGGTGCATAAAATACGAGCTCCGGATTTTGACACGATCGAGAACGATCTCACTACGTCCGAACGAGCAAAATGGAAAAGTCGAACGAGCGCGTCGATTCATTTTAGCACGAGAATTAAAGAAAAAAAAACACGTTTTTTCCTCCGCGACACTCCGATGCTTACGCATTGTTTCAATTCTTTTTTTCGTCGCAGTCCCCAGAGACTGAATAATTTTTTTTTCCCCCCCTCTACGACTACCAATAGTTAACAGTGTTTATTTCAAAATTTATATTCTTCACCAATAAACAACAGCCTAACATTCAACCAGCAACGATTCGCATCAAATCTTACGAACGAAAGAAATATATATATGTATACGTGTATATACATATACATATATTTTTATATATCTGTCACTCTTATTAAAAAAAAAGAAAAATAACGGCGAACGAACGAAATTTTTCGTTTTCTTTTGTCACTACGTCGCATCAAACGGCGTTTTCTTTTTTTTTTCTCGAGCCAGTTGATTATTTGTGACTTTCTTTTACTTTTTCTTTTCGTGGGCTTTTAAGTAAATCTTGGACCGGCAGTGCGAGCCGCGGATTATTTTTGAATTCTCTTTTCTACCAATTCAAACAAACGAGATCTTTTGGCAAAAAATAGCTTGGCTACGCACTGTCCCGCTTAACTCTCTCTCTCTCTCTTTCTCTCTCTCTCTCTCTGTTGAATGTAAAATCTAATGTCTTACGCGATACGTAGTCAAGCACATTTCTAAGACCACGACTACTTATTTTTCTTTCTTCCGTTATAGTAAAATAAACTTCAATAGTCATTTTGTACAGTCAATAACTTTGTATTTTTTTGTTGTTGTTGCTTAAACCTCGTACGAAATTTGACTCTCGTATTTGAAATTACGGAAAAAAATTTAATCTTATGAATTTAATGGCCTCTATATAATAATAATAATAATAATAATAATAATAATAATAATAATAATAAAACATGAACTCGGGTCATTCAAACTTTGCTTTCCACCACTGAACACTCGTCACACGCGCACAATATACAAACGCTCGTAGTTTCTCTTTCTTCTAGCACATGACGTAAAAACGTTCGTTCGAGAAGTCTGCATGATTTAATTATTAATTAATAATAGTTAAGTAAGTCTTTGGCGTTTGTACCAATCATCCCGCGACGTATATTTCCTTTTTTTTTCATATTAAAAAAAAGTTCATTCGCAAACGACCCCTGTGATCCTATGGTTCTTGGTTTCTTCTCGATAAAATTTTCAATCGACCCTACGACGATATGTCAGCAAGTGTTTCTTTTTTTTTTTTCAACCAAATATTCAATTGTTACGGCAGTAAATTTTGTTCATTCTTTTCTCTTTTTTTTTGTTCCACTGCTCGGCCGTCAAAGTGACAACTGCAGCGACGAATCGAAATGTAATTGGATACGTGTAAATGCCTCACAGCCGAGTGGATCGTTTCTGCGATCGTAGCCGCGAAATATTCGTTCGTTGGAAATTGAAAGAAAAGAAGGGATTTCGAACGAGCAAGAAAATCGCGCGTTTGAAGAGACGGAAAAAAAAATGTATACTCGGACCGAGGTCGTTCCGCTTGTCCAATGTTGAATACGCGATTGGTATGCGTTGGAAGAAGGCAAAAAAAAACGATGAGAACGGAGAAAACAAAAGTAAGAAGGGAAGGTACGAGGAAAATTCGTTTTGAGCATAATCGCTTCGCTTGTCGACAGACGCCGCGAAAAATTGCGTTGCATAGACGCGTACTCGGGGCTCGAAGAGCACAGGAGACTGAAGTAAAAGCAAAAAGGAACATGTATATGTATACACGCACAGTTACGTGGCCGTGAAAAAGTGTGCATCGGAAATTGTCGATAAAGAAAAAAAAAAAAAAACGAAGAACAGAAGGAAAATAAATCAAACTCGAAAGATCGCAATCGCCTTTGTTTGTTTTGTTTTTAATTAAAATATCAACTGGAATATTTCACTGACGTAACGACGTATCAAGGATTAATTAAATAATCAATGGATGATTCCAACTGTCCCGGGGGGGCCCGGATCATAAACGCCAAAAGAAAAAGAAAATAACGCAATGGAGGAAAACGAAAAAAAAAAAAACGCGTGACAATTTTCCGCGGGTTTGTCGCGTTCACCCGGATAAACTCTAATTCGTAAAAAAAAAAAATTACTCGCCTCTTTAACTCTTCTAGGTACTAAATAACGCCCTTGGTCGATTCGTCGAGAACTATTCGGAAAACTGTACACTCGTAAGCTCGTTTTTTTTCTCCAAACTCGTGAGAGAAGAGAAAATCCAAAGTAACGCATTGTTCTTCCATTTGGATTTTCTGCTCTCCGAGAATGCAGGCCCTCGACGATATATTGCTGAGAACAAAAAATCGAATCGACCCACGGACGATTATTGTTTTCGTATCCGTTTTCTTCCCCTCTCTCTCTCTCTCTCTCTCTCTCTCTCTCTCGGTTAGGGGAGAATTTATCGAAAAATTAAAACGAACGTACGCCGACAAGCAATATTTTACGGACTTTTAGGACGATTCTCAAGAGGCTGCGGGACACTCGCCGGAAATTCTCATTTCAGCACTCGTGTTCGATCCAACGATCGTTCCCCCCAATTCTTTTTGTCTTTTTTCGTAAGATCGCGGCTAAGCGTACGACAAACTTTCGGACTTCACAGTCCGCACTCGCACGAATAATTGCGTACTCGAGATGAGCGCGTCGCTTTCATCCTATCGACTCTCTTCACTGTTGTCGCCCTCGAGACGATTCTCGATTGCGTTGGGAAAATAATTGTATTCTCTTTTTGTTTTTCTCTCGTGAGATTCCTCGAGCGAAAAGTGTCTTTGCACGTTGGTGGGCTCCGTCGATCGCGCAGGATCCGCCCGACTCGAGTATCTCGTTTTGTTTTTTCGCGAACGATTTAACGTTTGAAAGGGAAACAAAAAACAACGAAAAAAGAACGATCGTTCGAACGAAAAAAAAAAAAACGAAACGATGATGAGAAGAAAAACGAAAATTGTATAACGCGAAAAAAGCATCAGCGAAGGATGAGTTTTTCCTTTTTTTGTTTGTTTGTTTGTTTGTTTTTATACGATCACACTGGTCGACGAGGCTCGGCACCTTCTGAGACGAAAAGCTGACGAGCTTTATCGACGATAGTTCACTACTTTGTTACTTGTGTTTTTGTTTGTTTTGTTAAACGATTGTGCTCTCCGTTCGTCCTCGAACGGGACGGTCGTGTGAGTTTCGCGAGCGTTAAACCGGCATCCTTGCCTCGCGTTCTTTCTCCTGTTGTCTAATTGCGACCGCCGCCTCGACCAAAAGATAAAGACACTGGAATTTGTCCTTGTCCTCCTCGGGTGGTGTCGGCGGTGGTGTCACGTCACTGTGGGGGCTGCGGTTGTTGCGCGAACTGTAGGCCTCGGTCTCGTTTTGTACGTCCGGTGGTGTCGTCAAATGTTGCCTCGGCGCGCTCCAGTACGCCGCCTCGCTCACCGTGGACTCGTCCTCGTCCCTGGAAAATGCGAAAATTGATTGTCAGATTCCGGAAGTAAATGTGACGATGACGAGTTTAAGTTGCGGAGAAAAATTAAAGGGCAAGTCTACTTTGAAAGTTTCAAAAAATCGAAAGCAAACAAGACTTGAAGAAATCTTGCTTGAAGATTGAGTTTTGGTTAGAGTTTTTCATAGTATAAACTTCAAACGCGTTTTTCTCGAAACAACGTTTTCAAAATCTAGCTCCATCGTATCTCTAAAACTAATAAACCGATTCTCTTGAAATATGAACCACATATTGTAAACATGATTCGCAACAAGATGACCCTTGATGGTTTAAAATTTTTCATTTGTACTCTTTTTTTTGCGAAAAACTGCGGAAAAACGCGTTTTTTTACTTTTTCCATTTTTCATTTGCCATTTTTTTTTATTTTTCGATAAAACTTTATTTCCGAGGGTCATTTTGTAGCTGGTGTCATACTGAATCTAATGGACTTTGATTTTTTTTGTTTCAGACGAGTCGTTGCCGAGTTGTGATGGAACTACCTAGTCCACCTATTTTTGAGGCGTTACGTTAAACTATAGTTTTGTTAAAAATGAATAAAAATGAATTAAAATTATTTAAAAATGTACTTCCAGACTTTATTTATCAAGCCCAGCAACTTTTATATTGAAATCATTTCTAAAATCCTGAAAAAAAAATCGCGAAAATCGCCTTTTCTTCGTGGCTCCAAAGTGGACTAGCCCCTTAAGTTGTGGTTGATCTCTTTCCGTCTGGGTTTGTTTGAATTCAATTTGTATCATGAAGATATTCTTCGAGCAGTTGTTTTGTTTTATTGCTATTTTATCGTTCTTGCCACTCGTATGGAAAAATAATTTGCCAAGTAACGTAAATGTATCCAATACATTCGTACAAAAAATGCTTTTCATTAGCTGATTCGAATGAACGATAAGGAAACAATAAAGGTATTCGTAAAATGCAATATTTTTAAGGCGGGATATACACTTAGACAGGAAGAAAATAGGCAATAATGAGGGATTTTTTTTAACTAAGAAATAATTATTGTACAATTATCAAGCATTAGGTATACTTTACTAAATAGTATATTTAATTAATATTGATTAATATTTAATTAATTAAAGTATGGATTAAAAAAGTCGTTTTTTTTTTCAATTTTTCAAAAACAATTTTCGTCAAGTAGAAGGTACCAATATTATCAATATTTCTACCAAGTTTCATCTCAATCAGCTTGATAGTTTTTGAGTAGTCCTGCACGCTAATTTCGACAATGCAGTTTTGAGAAAAACGCGTTTGAAGTTCACGCCCGCTCCGAATTCGAGCGGTGGGGCACAGCATTGGCGGACTGTAATGTTTGAAGTTTTTCGAATTTCGCTTTGAAACTTTGGGAAAGTATTCTACATATATAGTTCTATCATTTAATAAAAAAAAAAAGAAATCGATATTTTGATAGTTGTGAATGCATATTCCGCCTTAAGCTCACTACATACTGACGGCCTAGATCTACCTAGGTGGGTCAAAAAAATTGTATTTTCCAAAGATTGTATTTTTATACGATAGTATCACCTTTTAGCTATATTCCCTGAAAAATTTATTGAAATATTCCTGAAATTGAATGAGCTACGCTTCCAACAGTCGGCCGAGCGAGCGGCAGCAGCACGATACTTCAAACTTTAAACGCGTTTTTCTCGAAACTCTGTTTTTAAAGTCGGTGAAGATTGAACGACTTGATAGATTGTTTTCAAATTTACGGGAGATAGGATCTGAAACATTTAAATTGCGTTAACGATCTAACTTTTTTTAATCGATTTTCATTTTTTTAATAGTTACGTAAAGATGACGATTTTTTTCATGGTTTTTGTATGCTCGAGTTTCAATTCGTCGCCGCGTTGTTAAAAAAAATGATTTTCAAAATCAGCGCTCGTCAACGACTCGTATTTATTGTTAACTTGAATAACCCGTTTTGTTTTTATATTTCGAATGGACCGTTCAAACTGGAGTGTCCACCGCCAAACGTCGCGGAAAAATTTCATCATTTGCCGGCGGCCATGTTTTTTCTGTATTGGTTGGTTATTTTTTTCAACTGTCTCAATATATGTACCTTTGTATTTTAAAAAATGCGTTTATTATTCAGCAACCGTTTCTCAGAATTTTTTTGTCGTAATTTAGTCATTTTCTTTGGGCCTCTAGGTAGACGTAGCCCCTTAAGTCTTATTTTTTGAGAATAACTGTGCCACAAAAATCCGTCAAAGAGAAATTAAGGTTATCAGATAATTGTCGTTAAAGCAAGAAATAAAAAATTACCGATCCTCGGTCATTTTATCGGGGCAGGGTGAGAAGAGATGATTTCATGAAATTATCTTATTAAATTATTTTTTTTTAACTTTTCATGGTAAAGATCGCGAGCGGATGTTACAAAAAAAAAACTTTTTTTTTTTCAAACAATAATTAACTAAATTATAGGACTTTGACATTTCTATTCTATTCGGCTCGGCTGGCGCGCCGAGCGCTTCCGAAGTTACCCGAGCGCGCTGTGACGCCACAATGTTATACGACCTACTCGTGTACTACAAGTGTTCTGTCAAAACCACGAAAAGTAGTTCATCAAAAGTTTAACGTGCAATGAAGCTTTGGCCCATGAATTTCTGCATCGTTAAATCGAGAATCGTCGCTCAGAAACTATGTCACCATAAAAATGTCTGTGATCAACAAATTACTCGAATTTGCCGTCACTAGCACACTCCCACACATCATTGCACGAGAATTACAGTAGCTTGTGACTTTTTACAAGTTTTTTAGATCTTTCCGTACGCGAAATCTCACCAAGCGTCGCAGTCGTTTACACCGACGCCTAAGCCGTATAACCTATAATTCTATAGCTTACAGCATCGTGACGTCACAAACGCCAGCGCCAAATGCGCGGCGGTTAGCGCCAAATGCGCGGCGGTTAGCGCAAGCTTCGACGATTTAAAGTTTCGTCTTATAAAAAGAATCAATAATTATCTTTAGCGTCATCGATTTCCCAAACCCATTTGTCATTCTGTTTTATTATCACAAAATCACAATTCTAGAAGAAAAAAATCGAACGTTTTTTTCTTCCAACAACCAAATTGAATAGACTGGAAATGCTGAACGAGTTCGGTCAGAGCGTGACAATGCGATAAAAAAACGTTGCTGATGAATCGTTATACGGCCACGTGGATAGCAAGTTGACGTTTTAATCTAAAAAGCGAAACGTTTTTTGTCTTCGTCTCATTTTTATCTTTTCGGTATTTCGAAACTCTTGGCGAGCTTTATCTGGGTTTGATGTAACAAGCACGACGCTCGATTTGATGGGTTATCTCTCGACGAGTGTGGCCCGCCTCTATATATACAATGGAAGTTGAAACGTCTGATGCGCCAAGATTAAATTGTTTCTCCGTCAAGAATAGAAGAAAAAAATGATCGTTTCGCGAATACAGAGGCCATTGCAATTTTTTGTATTCTCGTCACAGTTGTGAAGAATAAATTACGAGAATAAAAAAAAAGGATAAAAATGTTAGTAGTGAGGAAAAGAGGTTTACCCTCGGCGTGCCGGATGTGCGAGTCCGTTGCCGTAACTCAGTTGATTAGTCTGCTCGACTTTGGTTTCCGCGTACGGATATACTATAACGCTTGGCCATTGGGTAGACGGACGTTCCTCTTCGCTGTGGGAACTGCTCTCGTAATCGTTGGGACTATCCTCTTCGCTTCTGAAAATTGATGAAATTCGGATTACGATCAAATTGACGAAAGCCAGGCGCATTGGACACTTGAGGTTATATGAAAAATCGTTTGTTCAACGATACCGGGTCCACCACGACTCCGATATTACTATCTTCGAATAAAAAAAGGACAATTGAATATGGTGTTGAAGTTTGCATCGTTGCAACGCAACGAAAGTTTCATTTTACATTTTATTTGTCATATTTTTATTAATAATAATAAAAATATGAAAAATAAAATATAAAATTAAACATACGTTGCGTTTCGACGATGCAAACTTCAACACCATATTCAATTGTCCTTTTTTTTATAAATTTATAATGTAGGTCGCTAAATAAAGATCTTTAAAAATGGTTGGAGTGCTTTTGTAGGCGAAGTCTGCCAAAAGAATTTAAGGCGAGATATACATTTACAACGATAAAAAAATCGATTTCTTTTTTTTTTCTTTAAACGATAGAACTATATATGTAGAATATTTTCCCGAAGTTTCAAAGCGAAATTCGAAAAACTTCAAATGTAACAGCCCGTCAAAGCTGTGCCTTGACGGGCACAGTCATATATAAGTGGAAACTTTAGACATTCAAAATACTTCGATAAAGCTTAAGGGGGGGATACCTTCAGGCAAGGAAAAAATTTGCTGATTGTCATGTTTTTTTTATTATAGCCAAGATTCCTTTACCATTTTTGAGACTTGTGGTATGTATTATTACTGCTTTTGACTGTTACATGGTATTTTTTTTGTATTCATCTTTAAAAATGGCGGACGCATGGCACGGTCTTCTAAACTGCATTTTCAAAACGAGCGTGACGTATAGCTCAAAAGCTAATCGACCGATTCTGATGAAATTTTGTACAAATCTTTTAAACCTTATTGTCTAAATATTACCCTAAATGTTTATGGAAAAAATCTATTTTTTATTGCAAAATATAGTAATATTTCGGAAAATTCGATCTTTCTGTTTCAAAGCGTACCATTTCATCGATTTTAAACATTTCTCACTTTTTCTTGGTTCGATTTCTGCGTATGAGTGTTAAGGGAGAACACCATCCTAGGATTTTGAAAAAGTATTTTTTTTTAAATTGCTTCAACGATGCATTAACATCGTAAAAACGCGTTTTTCTCAAAACCACTTTTTCCAATCTTAGCGAACACATTGCTTCAACACGATTGCATGGATCGGTTTGAAATTTTGACAGTAGTTTTACAATTACCTCCTTTATAGAAGTATGTAGGGATTTTTCGACTCAATGCAAATTCTTTATTTTATGACCAATTAACTGCCTATTTTTTAAGGATAAAATCGAATCTTTCTGTCATAAGTGCGCCATTTTTACAAAATTTAATTAAATAACAAATCCCTGCGTACTTCTATAGCCAATAGTATATAGTTTACATTTTTTTTTCGTTTTTTCTTCCTGATCTTATATTTCACGAGAAATTGGTCCGCTACTGGAGGTGTTTGTTTTTTTTAAATCTTTTCGAAGACTGGCTCCCATGCCGCCATTTTGTACAAAAGTAATCAGAAAAAATGTTATACTTAAATGTATGCTGAATAATCCCTCTAAAAAGCATTTCCATTGCTTTTATTATACTCTTTTTAAAAATCGTCAGAGTTAGGCTTTCTTTTCGGCCGCTAGAGTGGTGTTACCCTTTAATGGAAGGAAAATCTTCGTTGATTTTTCTTGTTCAGATTAATCCCGCCGACGCTACGTGTCACGCCGTCTGACAGCATCCGCGGCAACGTGTTCAGAAGACCGTGCCATACCTCCACCACTTTTAAAGATTAATAAAAAAATACCACGTAACAGCCAAAAGTGGTAAATAAGAATACCCTAAGTCTAAAAAATGGTGAAGAAATCTTTCCTTTAAAATAAAAAATCATAAAAATCAGACATTTTTTCCTCGCCTAAAGGTATCTTCTCACTTTAGACGTTGAAAAAGGTTATTTTCATGATTTTTTTGATAGGTTTATATTATAGATATTGATATAAAAGATGTTACACTTTATTAATACACTTTCGAAATACATTTAAAAAAAATATTTATCTAAGCCACTATTTATAGACGAAAATGATAGTTAAAAAATGTCCTAAAAAATTATAGATCTGCGCTGTTGATGAAATCTCGGAGATGGATCATCGGAAACAACAAAATCAAACGGTTTCAGATTCAGTATATTAATGGCTATAGCGCATATACGATTTTTGATATATGCAAAAATAACAAAATGGCGGACATTTTTCGAAAAAACGTGTTTTTTTTCACCGTTTTTGGCCAAAAAAATAGTAAACATCAAAATTTAATAAATCCTTGATATGCGCTATAGCTATAGTTGTAAAGAATATGCGGTTAATATTTCATAAAGATCGGTTCAGTAGATTCGAAGATTTTATCAACAAGCCGTCGAAAAACGTTGTTTCGAGAAAAACGCATTTAAAGTTTGCTTGGATTATATAAATACATAAAAAAATGTTTTTTTTTTCATGTATTTCGAACGTGTATTTATTAAGGGGCTATACCAGTGTGACACGTGCAAAAAATCGATTTTTTTTGCCTTTTCCGACAGTTTATACTTTCAAGAAGTATAGCTGATTAGCATTTTTATGTTAAATATCATTTTATCTTGCAAAAATCGACAGTTAATCTTTAAACACGTTTTTCTCGCAATAAGATTTAAAAAATTTGCTGACATTGTAACTCAAAGAGCAATTATCCGATTGACTTGAAATTTGAACTGAGTACTCTTGAATATATTTACTCTTCAATAACGTAGGATATTTTTGATTGGATGAAAATTGACGATTTGGCATTGAAAAAAACGACCATTTTATAGGCAAGAAAACAGACTTTTTTTTCACAACTACGCCATTTTGTTAGATTTTGATATTTTTCGAAAATCTTACGTCATTGTACAGGAAATACCTTCCAGTTTAACGACATTTTTTCCTTTTTCGGTTTCAGCTACTCAATCGGCCGGAATCATGTCAGCAGTGGAGGAACTTTTTTTTTGCACCTCCGAACGCAGCGCATAAGTCGCTTGGATCTCAATATTTTTCTATGAAAAAATTATGTAATATAGGTCAAATATAGCCAAATATATTCTTAATTTTCCGAAACATTTAATTGAGTGCTTATCTTCCAAAAAATTCGCGAAAATCATCCAAATTTTCAGCGTTCACACTGGTATAGTCCCTTAAGTGTAACAACTTTTGTATCCATATCTACAATATAAACCTATCGAAAAATTCACGAAAATAGCCTCTTTTAGCGTCTAAAGTGAGAATACCACTCAATTGACGAACGGAATCGGTGGATTGCGCGAGTTGAAATTCCGTGAAGTTTTTTTATAATTTACCGATACATGAGCCCGGCCGCGTCCTCGTAATCGTGATCCCTGCTGCGTTTTGGCGCGCTCATGCCGGCCAAGGGATCCCAGTCCTGGTTCGTTGTTGGGCTCATACCGGACGCCTGCTGATGACTGCCACCTGGCATTTTCTTACCGCGACGAGATATCGTGTACTGGAGTGGATCTTGTCCCTCTCGTCTTATCATCTCCGGCAAAATTCGACGTCTGGCGTTTATGAACCAGTTGCAAACCTTCAACAGACCGAATAGCGAAAAATCCACCATTAACAACCGTCTCCAAACCCACTAAACTTTTTCCCACAGCAATCAGCTCTCGAGAAAAATCCTCCCACTGCATTTACCTTGCGTGCAAAACCGGAACGAGATTCAATTTATCCGAAATTAAAAGTGGAACGAAAAAAAATAAAGGCGTATCTTCCGGATATGGAAGACTAAATTTAAGGCGTAGACTGGACTTTTGTGCAAAAAAAACGGTTGTCACTGTATCGAGTGAAGCTTGAGATTCGAGAACAACCTCGATCGACGAGCCGATCAATGAAAATGTGTCGTGACTTCGTTGGTGAAGAACCTTTATATACCGGAGGCGATTAGTCTCGTTACCTGGGGACTTTAGGTACATTTTAAGAAGGGGTAGTTTGCCGCCATTGCTGGTGTTCCTCCCCTTTCGCCCTTTTGCTTCAGTTGCGCTTCTGGACATTCGAGCGGACTCGTTATTAAAATTTGTATTTATGAATGGAGGAGGGGGGAGGCGAGGGTGTCGTTTCACTATTGGCGAGGACGACACACTTTCTCGAGAGGTTTTTCGATAAAACTTTATATCCGAGGGTCATTTTGTAGCTGGTGTCATATTGAATGTAATGGACTTTGATTTTTTTGTTTCAAACAAGCCGTTGCCGAGTTGTGATGGAGCTACCTAGCCCACCTATTTTTGGGGCGTTACGTTAAACTATAGTTTTTGTACTTAAAAATGAATAAAAATGAATTAAATTTTTTTTTATGTATTTCAAGACTTTATTTATCAAGCCCAACATCTTTTTTATTCATATCTTTTATAAAATCCTCAAAAAGAAATCGCGAAAATAGCCTTTTTTCGTGGCTCCAAAGTGGACTGACCCCTTAATAATAATTTTTCTTCATTCCAACAGTGGACATTTTAACATCGCGAGTACAGGGTACTCGCGAGTACGGGGTGGAAATTTGGCTCTATGGAACGTAACGAAAGTTCTTTTCAATTTCTTATTTTCATTATTACCCAAAATAAAATTTTGCGAATGTGAATAAAAAATGAATGAATAACATTTTAAAAAAATGTATTTCAAGACTTTATCAAGTCCAACAAGTTTTATATTCATATCTTTTATAAAATCCTCAAAAAAAATTGCGAAATGGCCTTTTTTCGTGGCTCCTATAATAAATCGTTATTTATATATACCAATAATTATTAATTATTTATAGTAGACATTACTGAAGTAAACAAAAACAATGTGTGGCAAGTGTAAGTAGGCTTGGAAATTTGGAGTATATACATATACAGATTGTCCCAGAACTGAACGCGTTCGCTGAAATGGGGGATTGTGGGTGAAATTCTGAGTCGATTGATACAAGCATGTGTGAGTCTCAGATCCACCCCTGAATTATCATTAATTGTTAAAGGCGGGCGAATCTGGTGCGCCGGATGAGCCGGCGTGTCGCTCACAGACGTCCGCCGGCTCATCGGGCGCACCTGATTGGCCCGTCTTTAAAAATGAATAATAATTCAGGGGTTGATCTCAGACCCATACATACTTATATCAATCGGCTCAGAATTTCACCCCCAACCCCCCATTTAAGGGAACGCATTCAGTTCTGGGACACCCTGTATACAGGATGTATATAATTATTAGCAGTAGATTTTCTGTGTTGATAATTGATTTTGTGCTAAGAAGATCACCGTGCTAACAGTGATTTTCTCACCCATCAGACTTAGGAGAAAACTTTTCCTATAAAACTTGCATAGTTCGAAGGGGGGTCATCGAGTGGCGGCTACGAGGTTCATCCAGGTGAAGGCGCTTCGGAGATTTCAAGGTTAGCTCAATATTTAAATTTAGACCGAACTTTTTTAAATTAGAATTTCATCAAGGAACTAAAAATAAGTTTACACACAAAATTTCAAGATATCGATCGAGATTTAGTATTAAAAAACGATAAAAAGGAAATTTCAATGTTTTTAGCGTAAAATCGATTGAAATAACGGCGCAAACACATATTTAAATTTAGATCAATCTTTTTTTTTAATTAGAATTTCATCAAGGAACTAAAAATAAGTTTACACACAACATTGCAAGACGATCGATCGAGATTTAGTATTAAAAAACGATAAAAAAGAAATTTCGATGTTTTTAACCTAGAATCGATTGAAATCTACTCCTATGTCTCTACACTCCTATGAAAGATAGTTAAAGTGATGGTCACCACTTTTAACGCCCCCTTGCAATCTGATTCGCACTGATTTTATTGTCTTATTGATCACGTCCGTCGCATCAACGAACAGGCTCTAATTGAGGTTTCAGTAGTTTCTTTGGGTTTCATACTAAGCAAAATCCAGGTAAGTCGTACGGCATTCAAAGCCTGTTCGTTAATAGAGACTGACGTCACTAATAAAACAATACCATTATTGCGAGTCACATTGCAAGCGTGCTTTTAAAGTGGTGGCCATCACTTTGAGCAACCTTTAATGGAGCGAGTATTTGCACCGTTTTTTCAATAAATTCTAAGATAAAAACATTGAAATTAAATTTTTTATCGATATTTTTAATAAGTCTTGTTCGATCACCTTGGAATTTGGTGTGTGAACTTGTTCTTAATTTCTTGAGGAATTCTAAAAAAGAATATTGGCTCATTGAAAGGAATGGTGGGGTCTTGAAATCTCCGAAGCGCCTCTACCTGGATGAACCTCGACCTCAAAAATGGTCAAAAAAATTCATTGTGGGTATCAAAATCTTTAAGTATCCGCCCGATGTAAGCGGTTCTTGAATTTTTTGGATTTTTTTAACGTCAATCGTTCAGAAAGCACAGAAAAAATCGTACTTCCACTGCGGGTGATAACTTGAAAATTTTTACATATAATTACGAATTTTTGGGAATTTTTTCAGATTTTTAAATCAGGGCGTTTTTTGCGGAGAATTTTTTTTTTACTGTGTTGTTTCGAAAAATGTAAAAAAAAAATCAGGGTGTCTTTTAGAGTCAATGAAATCAGATTTTAAAAAATCGAATTGGCAGGGGTCAGGGAAAAAGTCTACCGGATTCACGTGGAATACATCATATACATATATAAACATTAGGGTAGCACGATTTTGTGCTCATTTTTTTTCTTTTTCTCACTATCCAAATTTCGTAAAAAAAAATTGTCGCGCAAGCTGCGAGCGATCAAAAAATATGTAGAGGTGGCTCAAGTCTCCTAAAAACACACACACACAATCTCTCTTACTCACACACGCACGCACGCACACAAACACACCATGAAATATCCTATACCAATAGACAAAAAGGAGCCGTATATTTGTAATTTTTATGGTAAGGGACTAGCCAAACACTTAAGGAAGTTGGAGTGTTAGCCACAATCCAAGGTTAAATTTAATAAAAAAATACATGTTATTGTTTAGATTATACTGAGTCTTTACGAATTTTTTGAACTTTTTTCACCACCAAACACCAGAGATAAAAAATAGTTTAATGTATGTAATTTAACGTGCGGCTAGATGGGCAAGACTTTCACACTAAAGGTTATGTAATTTTTATTGTTATTTAGCACCAAGATAAACTATTTCTAACAACGGATTAACGCAAACTGAACTTTTGTGAACATTTAGTAAAAAAATCCTCATCTTGCCCATCGTAAACCATGGGCCAATAATCTCGTGACGTAAATATGAATAAGCATAATTATGAATTACTCAAAATTTCATTGTGAATTGTATAAAACATTCGTTGTCGTAGTTTTTTCATAATAATCATCGATAATGTTATGCTTTCTCAAGTTGGTAGTAACACAAAAGTTTTTCTACTTTACGTCATAAAAATGTTAAAATGCATAATTTTGCCCTTTAATTATATATTTGAAAAAATTAGCATATATAGAATAAATCTGTACTCAACTGAATCGCTCCAACCTCCTTAAATGGGCCATTATGGAGTATAAGAATGAAAGAGAAAATTCAAAATTTTCTATAGCATCAAGCCCCCTTTGCCGAGCACTGTTTAATTATCCAGGTACTAAATACTAATTTAGACAAACTATGATACTTCATTCTACACCCCGGAAAATCTTTCCCAAAAATTCCCAAAGTTTTCCGGCAAGTTGTCACGTAAAAAAAAAAACAATTGCACGCAATTCATAAATGCATAGGCACACATCGTATATCGGCATAAAAAAAAGGTTGAGAAAGAAAATAAAGAGAATTGGAACAACGAGTTCTTCAACTGACCTGCAAAACTGTCAAGTTCGCTTCTTGGCTGAGTGTGAGTTTTTCGCTGTCACTCGGATACGCATTGTACCTGTGCTCGTAGAGCCACCTCTTGAGTATCTTGACCGAGTGTTTTGGCAAATTACCACGGCGTTTGCGCACCGAGTGCGTACCACCATGATGCAATATGCCGGAATGAGCTTTGCCGCGTATCGTCGTTGAGTCGTGCTCGACGTCCGAACCGCTTTGATCGTCGTCTGTACTGCTCGACGAAGGGAAGCGTTCCCTCGCTAAAAGCACGAGAAAAAAAAACAAATATAGATAATCGATCGACCGTTGATAAAATTGTGAGAGCAAAAATAAATCACAAAACGTTGAAGAAACATACGCGTGTATGGCATTATAAGTTCTTCGATAACAATAGAGGAGTAAACGTTCTTTTGCGTTCCGGCCAATTGATTTCGAAAGGGTTCCTTAAGGGGGTGCGAGACATCTCCATAATTTGACATTTTCGAATAAATCTCCTGGATGAAAAATTAAATCCGTCCCAAGCGGAACAATACGTAAACCAGACCTCAAATAACCAGTTGGAAGTGTTTTTATAAAATTTCGTTCCACTAAACGAGAAAATGAACAGAATTTCAATATCTTAGAATTAAATACTCGCCAATTATTTTTTGAACAATTGTGAACATTTTAAAATAGTTTTCCTCATAGATAAATACACATACAAAAAATCGAAAACACTTATGACCTTAATTTCATTGTTTTTTTTTTATCTGACAATAAGACGATGTCCCATAAGGTGTCATGAAAATTGAAAGAGTTGCAATTCTTCTACGGATAATTCCGAATTGTGCATACAGGCTTGGAAAAATTAAAGAACAATTCATCCAATTTTTATCGCCATGTTAGCATTTCCGGAAGACTTCATACTTAAATGTCTACGACCGCGTTTCTGTTTTTTATATCAGTTTTTTTTTGTTTTCTCGTTCGCAATGCCCCGCATCCGGCAGGGACGAGATCGTGAATGCCTTCGTGTACAATCATCCAATGGCAATCCCTTTTTTCATACGGAAAAGCACACAATAGAGTATCTTCGATCTTATTTAACCAGCTAAGCAAACAGGAATTTCTCTACCTCGACTGACGTGTATTGCGAAGAGCCAATAAAAGTATCTCCTTTGTACCAATATATATATATATATATATATATATATATATATATATATATATATATATATATGTATATATATGTATCACCCCCTTCTGTCATTCTCATACGTAGAAAATGAATAAGAAAAAAAACCATTACGAATAACACAAAACGAGTAAAGTAAAATGCATTTCACGACTGTTAAGCCGTATCAGAGAAAATACTCCAAGTTTGATAACACGTAAGTTCGCCCCCACGAATTTCTCAATACCGAAACGATTACAAAAAAAATGAAGCCAATATTCTCGGGTCAACAACAGTGACGATACGATCAGTTTTGTAACTCCAAACGGATTAAATTTGACACAATTTTCATTGAATTTAAAAATTGATGGGTTGCCTCATTCGTGCTCTCGTTTTTTGTAAAGACAAGAAGCGGGAGCAAAAATGAGGCAACCCATCAATTTTTAAATTCAATCAAAACTTTTTGATACAAATAAAAAGTATAATAAAAATTGAATCCGTTTGGAGTTAAAATTAACGCAAATTACCAAAGCGAAGATAAAAACTGGAATATGGGGTATGTATCAAGGGGGAAGAACCCTGTACAGATGGAAGTTAAAAAAACACATATATATATATATATATATACACACACCAAAGCGAAGTTTACCATGCCTCCACAAGCTGCTGTCAGAACGGAAGATTTGACAAATTCTAATTAATAGCATTATTATCATTTTTAGCCTCTATCGATTATTGCCGATAATTAAAACAAACCATGGATAAATACGAGAAAAGAGTGTCACATTCGTTAACGGCGAGCTGACAAAACCATGAGAAATATTCAATAGGGAATAGTATGTACTTTGAAGACGAGTACAATGCAGGTGTAAAAATTCATAAAGCCATTCACACGACGCGTAACGACGATTCGATAGATGTCACGTATAGTCGTCTATGTGTAAGGATCTTTTCATGAACGCCGCGCGCAGCACATCAAAGAACGTGCAATTATCGTCGTCGTCGATACAAAAAGAAAACGAGAAATAGAAAGGGCAATAAATAACATCCCGAGGGTGTCGTGCAAGCCGATAATTTTTTTTTTCTCGCTCCTCTCGGGTCGCCAACGAGCCGCGACACGTATGGGTAAGTTACAAGACCTGGAAATTTTGAATCGATGTAATTCCCTTTAACGAGGGAAAAGTCTATGCACCGGAATTTTACTGCCGACCTTTAACAGCTTTACCTGCCGAGTAATAAAAATTCGCGAGTAAGCCCGTGCAAGTTTGGTGAAATTTTCCTGGCAATTGTTATTCCGAGAATGGGAAACACCGGAATATCAGGTTCGTCCTGTAAGCCGTGGTAATTTTAACGCCGAAAAAGGGGTGGGGGAGGGTCGTTTTGAAATCCAGGTATAAGCTTGGCCGGGCAAAATTTCCCGGCAGTTTTGGGATTACGGTCGAGTAAAATTTGTATGTGCCAGGGGGTGTTGCGAATTGCAATAAAAGAGCCGTTATACGAGACGACCTAAAGTAGCCAGACATTGACGAAAGACTTTCTTCATGGACCCGAGCGCAAATGGCATAAATTCTTCGAACGCCGCAACGATGAATAGACTCGGGTTTTTACCCGCCAAAAATACGGCAGCACCGAAATATACGTATCTACATGACAATGAAGAGCGGTTTGTTTCCAATGGATAGCCCTTTGCGCGAGCATTGTTGCTCTCCTCTAGGAGACCACTGACGTCAGGTCAGCAGCAATTTAAGGCCTTACATACGCGAAAAAAATTTCATTTTTCATTTTTTTTTTAAATTTTGATTCCATTAACCTGAACGGTGGGGAATATTTTTGAAAAATTCCAAAAATAAGGTAGGATTGCATTTATAATATTCATATATTCAAAGCCGTTTTTCCACGATTCACTTTTTTGAACCTTGCGAAAGTTCGAACTCTTGGACGAAGGTTCAGATCGCTTTGAAATTTCTACAAGATATTCTTAGTTTCATCATCTATCGTGTGAAGCACGGAAATAAAAATTTCAATGAAACAAAATATTTAAAAAATAAAATACCGACAGAAAATTGAGTAAACAAATTTTAAGTTTCGAATTTTTATTATAATAATTTTTTTAAATAATATTGTTGGTTCACACTGAAGATACATTCATTATGCAATTATAAAGATATTTTTTTTTCAGACACCCACATCGATGCCGAGAACTTTCACCATCAACGCGCGCGCAAAACAAATTATTATTTTTTGTTTATGTTAATTAAATTATGTTTTAAAAATTATTTATTATGTTATATCTCCGCCATTTGTTAATATTTCTGATTTTTTACATATACTTGACCATGTGCATAAATGATCCGTAAAAAAAATGTTGTCAATATATGCGTCATTTTTTTTAACCGCGTCTAGAAAAGTACCTTCGAAAATCGGCGAAATCGCGTATATAAAGTCTTAACTCGCGGAATTTGCACCGTTGGGATGGCGATAAATGAAGAATTTTCGGTCATATGAAGTTCACATCTTTGCAATTTTTAGTTGCCGATTTTGGCTGTGATAATAACTCAAACGATTTTACGTATTATTCGTACAGATTTATTACATCAATTCGCAATAAAAAAGCTTTGGATGATTATTTTTAAAGAAAGAAAAATATTTTTAATGAAAAATGAAAAAAATCGTTGCATTCTAACGATATTTTTTTCATTTTTTATTTCTTTAAAAAAGTCATTATCCAAAGCCAATGCATCGTTGGAATGCAACGAAATTTTTTTTTTCTTTTCGTATTGACCATTTTTTTGCAAATTTAGGCTACATGTTTTATTGGAAGATTTTTCAAGATCCTTATTGAGGAACCGTAACCTAAAAGTTAAAAAGAAGAATTTGGATAGTGATAAAAATAAAAAAGATTTTCGTTGCGTTCCAACTATACAAACTTCAACACCATTGAAGTTCATCGTCGTTAATTTTCTTTCAATTGCCGAATTCATTAGGACACTAGATAAGTTCTCGCTGTTTTCCAACAGATGGCGTTACCAGAACTGCATGCGTCTAGTTTAAGATGGTTTGCGAACGACCATTTACTTTTGTACCGGTGGCTAGATGGGACATGTGTCCTAAGACCTTTACTTTATTTCTGTATCTAACGTTGCGTACGTTGGACACTCTTAATAAAAATAAAAAATAAAAAAAATAGTTTAAGATGGTAACCGATTTATAAAGAAGTATTATAAGCAAGCTTGAAATTCAGTGTATGCCATTTCGCCGAAGTGTAAACATCTTTATTTTTTCATAGTGTTGAATATGTAAAATTTCGTGCCACAAAAAGTATTCGCGGGGAATTTCACTGCACTACTTTATTTTTTTTAAATCTGCAACTGAAGCACACAGAATTCTTTACTACATGAAGACTCATGTCAGACGCTAGGCTGAACTTGCAGAATCGTTCGGAGTTTATCAGTTCGAAACATTCGAAAGCATTAGGAATAATTTTTCAAAATAAAGCACTAATTTTCACGAAAAAACGGCGAGAACTTATTCAAAATCCCAATATTTTCTTGCAGATTCGGGTTGCGCTATAAAATGAAACGTTTTTTTTAATCCTCGTTGGAGATCTGTAGCCTGAACCTTGCGAAAAAAGTTTTTAGACGGTGAAAGAAGGAAAAAAAATGAAGAAAAAAATTATGTTGAGGTTTGGATTGTTGAAATGAAACGAAAGTTAATTTTTTCTTCGATCCTTCACATTTTCTTTGCCAATTCAGGGTACGAAAATCACCCAAACTGTTTTTCTCATCTTCATAGAAGATCGACGATTTTGATCGATCAAAAAAAAACTTTAGATTGTAATAAAAATGAATGAAAAAGTTTAAGAGAACTTTCGTTGCATTTCAACGATGCAAACTGTCAGAGCTTTGATGCTTTCATATTCGGTTCGTTATAGTTTTCGTATTTTTTTGAAACTCATGAATGTCGTAAAGCATAGAAAACTATTATACGCGTATTTTTTTTTATCGGCGGAAAAACGGTTTTAAGCGAGGAAACCACCCCTCAAAGAAAAGCGTGTCGAGGGGTGATGTTGCAGTTTCACCCACAAGCAATCCCCCGATCTGAATGAAACAAAAATCAAAATTCTTCTAATGTAAAGCAACGAAAAATCCACTATCCAAGTATAGAAAACAAATCAGTGGTGACACGCCTTTCTTTGAGGGGTGGTTTCCCCCATTAAAACCGCTTTTCCAACGACAAAAAAAAATACGTGTCCAATAGTTTTCGCTGCTTCATCACATATATGAGTTTTAACAAAATCAGAGGCGAGCACATAAGTGATGTTCCTCGTCATCAGTGAAATTTCAAGTCGGCCCATCGAGCTGGCTCGAAATTGAAATTTGATCTTGAAAATAGATCTTTTCGTGTGGGCATTTGTGACGCAAGCGCAGATTCGTGTCTTCGAATAATGTAAGCTCGCGGCTGTTCGAAATAAATCCTCGTTGCAAAAACATTAAACTTTTCTCCACGTTGACTCAAAGTGGCGTGATGGGGCTACTGAAAATCACGGGGAAAAAAAAACGTGCCCACGTTGCGGCCTGATGAATTTTCCACGTGCCTGAAGACGTCGTGAAGATTTTGGAACCCGTCGTGTATTTGAAGCTGCCCTCGACAACGAGAGTTAAAGAGGCTCATGGCCTACTGTGTTTATTTATTTTCTTTCGTTGTTTTTTTTTTTGATCGAGTACGCATTGCCAAACCGAAAGTCGAGGCACGACCCGAATAATCTAAAACGGTCTCTTGACGACAATGAGCCACGAGATCGTGAGTTTCAACGATTCTTCTATTTTCTCGTCGACTTCTGCTTCTTCTTTTATTTATTTTCACTCTGCCGGTTATACTTGGCTACTCGGACGCTTTAAATAAACCTTTTTTCTCCATTTCGGATTTTTTTTGCTCCAATGTCGCTGGAAACGGAGCCATAAATCATTTTGTTGCCTCGGAACGTATTTTTTTTGTTTACTTTTTCTCTCTCTCACTCGGTATCAATGCGAAAATATTGCTGGCCTGGTACTTACAAAGTTTGCGCAGCAAGAGAGAGAGAGAGGGGGGGGAGAGAGAGAGAGAGAGAGAGAGAGAAAGATAAGAGAGTAATAATTATGTAACTAGCAACAGATGTAAGACTCGAGAAGTTTCGCGTATTGTATGTGTTCGCGACGACTTTACTGCTACGAGCTTAGTTGAGCGCGAACGTTTGCAGGTACGAATGGACGTTTCGATATCAAGTGTCCTACAGGCACGTTTCGCGATTTTGCGCGGATAAATGCGGACTTATCTCTTGTTAAAGGAGATTGATGTTCAAGCCTCCATAGTTGGAGCGCAACGAAAATGAATTTTTCTTAAGGGGTTATGCATACTTGTAAAAGTCGAAAAATCACTTTTTTCGAAATCAATATATTTTGACAATATACCATTTTATAAATGTTTCCTAACATTTTGAAGGTTATCGGATCAAAATTAACATATTTATAGGCTGTTATGTTGAAGCCCATAGGAAAGCTTGGAGCATCGTTCGAAACTTTAAACACTTTTTTCGACTAACTACGTTTTCAAAGTTAGTGAGCAAAATATGTAAAAAAAAACGACAGTCGAGATCTTTCCAAAAATGTAGCGTTTTTTCAAAATGGAAGAATATAGTATCTGATCGAAGGATTTTTTTTCCAATGCATGCTGTCGATTTGATGAACGAAAAACGCCTATTTCTTCGCAAAAATCAAAACTGTCACTTTGAGCACGCGCCACTTTTTTAAATTTGACTTTTCGGAAATTACTTCCGAAAAATCTAATTTACTAACGAAATCTGTTTGATCGGTTACATAACCTGGTTCAGAAGAACAAAAAAATTACAGAGTGTTCTTCAGATGATACTTTTTCAAATCCTCTTTTTTAATTGTCTAAATTTGTCTATTTATTATTGTCTATATAGTATAATAAATTGTGTAGTTATTATTGTCTAAAATATTTTAGACAATAAAAATGAAATAATTTAAGATATTAAAAAGAATTGCCGTTGCATTCCAGGGATAATAAATTCCACACCGTGGAAAAAAAATCGGACTGAAAAAGGCGGTGAAGTGGGTGTCAGATGGCTCAAAGTATCGTAGCTCGTTCAAAATCGAATACAAAATTTAATGAATAAATCCTCGTCGAGTTGAAAATTATTTTTCTTATTTTTTGCCAAAATTTATTATTCTTCAGCAACCGCAATGATTTTATTCCAGAATACAATTTCCCTGTTATTTTCGACTTTCGAATCAAAGGACCCCAAGCATAACGGGGTGGGTGACGGGGCAAGGGGGTGTAACTCCGCTAACTTTGAAGGCTCTTGCGACAGGAGCGCCGTTAATTTTTTTGCGATAGGATTTTTAATGCTTTATCCAACGAGCCCGAGCAGTAAAAATATTAAGACGGCGATATTTTGGTGATCGGGCCAATGTCGTTTCTCAATGGCGTTTCTCGGATTTTTAGGACTCCATAATAAAATCCTAGAGGCTACGAAGCTGCGCCAGACGGACGAGCAGCACGCAATTGTCAGGATTCCTAGCTGCGAAATCTGGAAAAGGAAGCGCTAAACTGTTGGACGGCACGATACGAACATAACGCCGCGGTGTGCGAAACAAATTTGTCGTCATTAACGATCTTCAATGACGTTGCTATATCGCCGAGGAACGAGAGGAGATACGAGCTGTTTTCGATTTGTAGCTAGCTCGCTTACAGCGAACATCACTTAAGCCTTCCATTTTGTTGAAACTCATATATGTGATAAAGCATTGAAAACTAAAGAAACGTATTTTTTTATGTGCGGAAAAACGTTTTTAAGAGAGTAAACGACCCCTTAAAGAAAGGCGTGTTACCCCTTAATTTAATTTTTTTTCGGTGATTTTTCAGATAAGTGACTTTTCCGAAAAATGAGCCTAACATTTTTTTGCTATTTTCTCATTTATTGGGTTACAAATGATGATATTCAGTCAGAGGAAGCTGAAATTCACCGCCCCCCTTCCCAAAAAAGTTATGGGGTTTTAAAGTTTACGGAAACACGTGATAAAACAGAGAATTTTTTAACATTTCAATGTCTATATTGGGGGGGGGGGGGAGGGCGGGGATTTATAAACGAAGCCTTCCTGGATACAAACAAACCCAACCCCCTCCGGCGTGAGGGGGTTGAGTTGGTTTGGATTTGTTTGGGTTTGTTTGTATTCAGGAAGGCTCTTTTTATAAATCCCCCCACATTTGGGTGTTATGAGGCTATACCAGTGTGATGCTTAAAAAAAATCGATTTTTCTTGCCTTTTTCGACAGTTTATACTTTAAAGAATATCCTGTAAAAATTTCAAGGCAGTATCGCTATAATATTATCTTGCAAAAATCGATAGTTAAATCTTTAAACGCGTTTTCCTCGAAATGAGATTTTTCAAATTTGCTGACATTGTAACTCAAAGAGCAATTATCCGATTGACTTGAAATTTGCACTGAGTACTCTTGAATATATTTACTCTACAATGACGTAGGGTATTTTTGATTGGATGAAAATTGACGATATGGTATTGAAACAAACGACCATTTTATAGGAAAGTAAACAGACTTTTTTTCATAACTACGCCGTTTTGTTAGACTTTGATATTTTTCGAAAATCCTACGTCATTGTACAGGAAATACCTTCCAGTTTAACGACATTTTTTCCCTTTTTCGGTTTCAGCTACTCAATTGGCCGGAATCATGTCAGCAGTGGAGGAACTTTTTTTTCGCGCCTCCGAATGCAGCGCATAAGTTGCTTGGATCTCAATACTTTTCTATGAAAAAATTATGCAATATAGGTCAAATATAGCCAAATACATTATTAATTTTCCGAAACATTTAATTGAGTACTTTTCCACCAAAAAATTCCCGAAAATCAGACAAATTTTCAGCGTTCACACTGGTATAGCCCCTTAATCCAGGAGTTTTCGAAAAGCTCGTAATTGATTTAACAATTTTTTGCTCGTAAAAAAATGGTCAATGAAAATGTTTAGCTTCCCCCGACATTATTAATAACCTCATCATATATAACCCAATAAATGAGGAAATATAATCATTTATACTCAATAAATGAGAAGTTGCAAAAAAAATGTTGGGCTCATTTTTCGGAAAAATTACTTATCTAAAGAATCACCCAACAAACCGACGGCGGACACTTTAATAACGTTCCTTATTAGAGGAACATTATTAAATGTTCCTCTAATAGTTGTTGGAAATACAGACGGCGATTAGGACAGGAGGGGTCAAGGGGTAATCGATAAACGAGCAAATTAGTAATTTTCTTCACAATTATAAACAATCCGCCAAGGCATTTGTTCTCGCGTCAATATCGTATCCACAATTGTTTTCTTTTCCTTCCCCCACAGTATACTCCAAAAATTTGGTTCTCTCATAGACACCGACGACACTCCAGAAAATTACAATTCCACGTTGCGATCGGACGGAGCGATACTCTTGAATTTATTTATCGGTCCTCGAATATCTCGCGGTCTGGTGTTTGATTTTTATTCATGGAGCCGCGCACCATTTGTTTCGTAGCTTTTTTTTCTAGCTTGGTCTCCAAGCGCGGATACAGATGACGAAAAATTGCGTTAGATCGAGACTGAGTGTCAGAAAGAGCGAGAGAGAGGGGGGAGGGTGGTAGAAGAGAGATAGAAATGGAGAGAATACGGTTAATGGAAAAATGGAGCCAAGGAGTCGCGGTTAGGACACCGTGTGAGTCTGCTCGAATGCTTTTTATTGCGTTGCTACCGGAACCGGGAGTTCACGACCTCTGGCCTCGCGCGCGCGTGAGCGATCGAATGCGTCGTCGACCTTCGTCATCGATCTCTGAGCTTTCCTTTCGAACTTTGTTATTTTCTTCGACAATCGGGACAGCATCAAATTGACAAACGCCGAATGAACAATTAGTCCGCATGAGTTAGCCGTAAATTGCCCCCCCCCCCTCCAATTTACACCTGGGGCGGGGGGGGGGGGTGGCTCAGGGGGGGGGGGTAAATAAAAAATTCAGTCGCAACATTTACGGTACGGAAAATGTTTTGGCTCGATAGAAAAAAAAACATATATACATTGAATTGATCAGCTGTAATAGAATGTAATATTCGTTTACGGAACAATTGGAGAACGTTTCTCCATATACTCGTCGTAGAGGAAGTTTTCAAAATACAATGACTCAACTGGTATATTTTAATTTCGGGAAATTAGATTCTTTAATCAATTTTAAACAAACAGCAAAATTAAGAATAATTTCATTCGGGGAAAATAATACGCACTGTTTCAACTATCAATCGCGTTTTTTAATCTTTCACTTTTGCAATTATTCGCCGCGACCAAAGTTTTTATAATCTTTTGATTGACGAATAATTGGAATTTCGATTGGCAAATAAGTAATTTATGCAAAATCCCGATGAGGCTTTTAATTTTCGGCTGGAGAGGAAGGCGGCGCATTACGTAAAACAAGATCTCGCGAGCGCTCGACGAGACGATAAAAGAAGCCGGTCGAGGCGGAGAGCACGATATAGAGACGCACCAATTGGGGGAGGCCTTGGATCGCACGTGTATGAAATCTGACGTTTTGACTCGCGTGTGTCAATCGGGGCCATCGGCCAGACTCGACGAATCGATCTTGTACACGAATCGTACGTGCGCGCGTTACGCACTCGTCGCCGAAACGATATATTAAGGGGGCTACGTGGAGCCAGCTTTTTGAAAATTCTTCGTCTCCTTTATCCCGTCTGCGTATCAATTGGAACGGTTTACCAGTCTCGGTCTAATTTCGGAGTCGAACCGGCTATCGTCAGTGCCGACGTTAAGGAGGTTGGAGCGGGCCAGTTGAGTCAAACGACGGTTTATGCATTTTTTTTTCAATATAACTAAAAAAATGCATACCAGGAATAGATTTATTATGTGGATGTTAATTTTTCTTAAAATATATAATCGAAGGGCAAAATTGTGAATTTTTATATTTTGATTTCGTAAACAAGAAAAATGTTTGAGTTACTACCAACTTGAAAAAGTATAACATCGATGATTATTACGAAACAACTGCGTCAGCGTTTTCTACAACTTAGAATGAAATTTTGAGTCATTTATGGTTATGCCTATTTATATTTATGTCGGGAGATTATTTATTATTATCATTAATGAATATTAAGCGTTGCCGAAGTACGGCAACTTCGCGGATTTTGAAATTGGAAGTAATGCTGTTTATTCGCCAACCAAGAATCGTAATTTTTCATTAAACCTCGACGATTCAATATTGACCATATACACTGCCAAAAAAAATATTTAATTTAAAAAGGATCTATTTAAATCGAGTAGATTTTTTCCTTTTCTCACGGCCTACTACGATCTTATTTGTTTCAGCTATTCTTTTTGAATATTAAATATATTCGAATCGAATAAAGATTCGATTTAAATAAATCTTCGTTTGCTTACAATATACAATGTAAATACAAGTGTACTATATGCATAAAATATTGCATAAATCCAAAATGACGTGAAATATTTAATTGAGAGTTTTACCAATCGACTCGAACTTAGAACCTATCTATCTATAGCTACGCACGCTGTCCCTATGCTACCGAGTGCTTGTAACATTTTGTTCGCAGATATGGCATAACGAATGAATTCCTATAATTATTTGTTGTATCATATGAAGTATATCAATTAGTCAATATAATTGTGATAATGAAAGAGTTTTATCGAATAACATGCTACAGATTTTTTAAACATAACCTATATATATATATATATATATATATATTTTTTTTTTATCGAATAACATGCTAGAGATTTTTTAAACATAACCTATATATATATATATCTATATATATATATCTATATATATATATAATTCCTTTCTCTCCACCCTCTCTATCCCCACCCACCTTTGGTGTGTGTTGCAATAAAGACAGACCATTAGTTTTATCAAACAGAAAACGTTTGACTATGAAAATTCTATTTAATTTAAATTTGAAGAAATTGAATAGATACATTTAGTGGATTCAACTAAATTGTTTTTTGAACAGGTAAAACCGAATGACAGATTTATTATGATTAAATAAAATATTTATTTGAATAAATCAATGTATTGAAAATAAATAATTCGAATAATGGAATGCAGTAGAACAAATTTGGTTCTGCAATAAAATAAAATAAAATAAAATAAAATAAAATAATAATAATCTCAAATAAACGCGATTAGTTAATATCAATCGAATTTTTCTGTCAGTGTAGATGGTTTACGATGGGAAAGATGGGTATTTTTTCTAAATGTTTACAAAGGTTTAGTTTGCGTTAATACGTTGTTAGAAATGGTTTATCTTGATGCTAAATAGCCAAAAAAATATTGCCTATCTAACCACACGAAAAATTACCCACATATAACTATTTTTTATCTCTGTTGTTTTGCCGTGAAAAAATTTGAAGAAATTCGTAAATACTGAGTATAGTCTAGACAAAAATATACATATTTTTTTTTCAAATTTAATCCTCTATTGTGGCTAACGCTGCAACCTCCTTAAGATAATCGCCGGTGACTTAATTTCCAGGCTCTAAAAATGGCAGCTCCAAGTCAGTCGGTTTTTAACGAGGACACACAAGATTGCGTCGAAAAATTGGATAATCGCGTATATAAATTTCACAGACACTCTCCGGGATTGAGAAATTTCGAACAATTGAAGATCAAATTTTCAAAAATACACGTTCTTCTCGCAATCGCAACGATAACTTTACGTCACTTTGATTACGGAATACGACTTTGATTTACCGCTAAATCGTTCTCGGGACGAGTTTGATTCGCGGGCAATTCTGTAAGCGCAATTTTTGCCGCGATTCTTTTTCGCCCGTGCTCGTAAATTTCATTTCCGTTTTCAGTGTGTTTGTCTTGATATTGGGGTCGGCGAACTCCACCCACGGATTTTTTTTGCGTCTCCTTTCGGTCGGATTACGATAACGGACGCGTTCTTCTTCTTTCTTGCGGAAGAAATGCGAAATTTCACTTTTTCGAGATTTCGACGCGAATTTGCCGGAGAATAAGGAGGCTCGTGAAAAAAGTGCGCGGTGCGAAGAAGCGAGCGCGAGTCGGCGGAAGAAACTTTTGGCACTTGGATCGTACCGGAAACGATGGGTTTAGTTTGCCCCGCAATGGCTAATTAAAATCTTACGGTCACGTCACACGTGACTTTTTGCGAATTCACACGAAGACCTTTTATCTTCGACGTCCCGAATTGGGACGGAAAACTATCGCGTTCCTTTTCTCGAAAGATTCAAAGTGTACAGAGTTGGAGAGAACGGGGGGGGGGGGCGAGTGAGTGAGAAAGAGACAAGTTGGAAGGCACGACGGAATCCGGCGAGCAGTCGGCGAAGAAGATTTTCTGGCAGCGCTCCCAAGTGTCATTACACCCTGATGCTTGAGGGGGAAAACTTTTCGTCGAATCTCGTGTATTCGCCAGTGCGAAGCCCTCGCTTGTTTTTCGCGCCAACGAAATATGCCGCTTCCATTTTCTATACTTGCTCGCGGCTAATCTAATTACGGCCTCTATGATGTAGCCCCTGATAATAATACTAATACGTGTCTTTACGTTTCGTCATTTACTCTTACGCATTTTCTTTTGTTTTTTTTTATTCGTATTTTTTTTTATTCGCCCGCGGGGATTTTTAGGCGAAGGGAGAGAAATAGAAAAATAGACTGCTTTGCTACTGAACTGCCAAAAAAAAAAATATCGAATTTGCAGCGGATCTATTTAAATTAAATAGGTTTTTTCCTTGTCACGCGGCCTACTACGATTTTATTTTTTTCAAAGATATTTTTTAATTTGTTTCAGGTATTTTTTTAAATATTAAATATATTCAAATTGAATAAATAAAGATTCGATTCGAATAAATCTTTATTTGCTTACGATATACACTGTAAATCCAAGTGTACTATATGCATAAAATATTTCATAAATGCAAAATGAAATGAAACACTCGATTGAGAGTTTTACCACAATGATTTTGTATCGTAATTAGTCAGTCGATGGGGTTTTGAAATGATTTTTTTTTCGAAGAAGATATATCGCCTATATGGAATCGAACCTCGAACATATCTACCGATAGCTACGCATGCTGTCACATTATTTTTTGTATCATATAAACGATGTTAATTAGTTAATATCATTGGGATAATTAGAGAGTTCTATCGAATAACGTGCTATAGATTTTTCAAACAACTTATACATATATATATATATATATATATATATATATATATATATATACTCTCCTCCTTCTCTGCCCCCACCGCCCTTTGATGTATGTGTTGCCATAAAGACAGACCATTAGTTCAATCAAATAGAAAAATGCTTGACTCTACGAAAATTCTATCTAATTTGAATAAAAAAACAAATTCAATAGATACATTTAGTGGATTCAACTAAATTGTTTTTGGACAAACGAAACCGAATCACAGATTTATTAGGATTGGATAAAATATTAAGTTATTAGACGATATTAAATAGATTTTGATTTGAATGAATAAATATATTTAAAATAAATCATTCCAATGGAATGCAATAGGACAAATTTCATTTCACGAAAAATCTAGTTAATTTAAATTTCAAAAAATCAAAAAGATCAAATAGGAATCGATACTGCGTTTCTTTCAACTTAAAGCCACAAATCGATACCAAGTACCTAATACAATGAAAAAATTACCTCTTCTTTTTTTAATGCTATCGAAGCGGGACTCTACTGTGACGGGTAAAAAATATTTTTTTTGCATTTTCTTAAAGTATGCATATTCAAGAATATATGACAAAAAATTCAAGTTGAAAACTTGAACATTGATCAAGTTGCAGACGATTTAATGAAAGCAAGTAGCGCAACGATTTACGTAGCCTAAAACTTTCATTCGCGTTTTTCTCGAAACGACTTTTCTTCACCTGGCCGGAATCATAATTTTAGCCATAATTGTCCGTTTTTTAATTTCTTAAAACCAACATTTCCCTAATTGCAGTAACTATTATTGTACATAGCCATTTTTTGTTGTAATATTTAGTATTTTTTAATCTTAATAAAACTTTCACCAAAATTACATTTTTTTTAACAACCGTCAGTTTGTGATTTTTCCCCCAAAATTGGCTACGTACAACGAGAACTACATTTATATAGATTGTAAAACTTTTTCATTACTATTCTTCAGATCAACCATTGTCGATTCGGTCGTTAAACCACACTTTTTGTACAAAGGCTCTATTATACCTCAATAACGTTAATTTTTAACTTTTGCAAATAAAAATTCACACCAAACAAGTTTAATGTATGTTTAATAACATACCTCTTTTCCAAGCCCCAAATAAATAATCTAGGAGACAAAAAAATCGGGGAAACGACCCTTTTTTGGCCCGTCAGTCTTCCCTTAACGAAAAAAAAACTTTCCACCGTCAGGTTGTGGATTTTCAATAAAGATCCTCACAAAGGTTCGTCTACTTTTCATAACCTTAATTGCCCCATAAAAATCTGAACAATTGAAAAATGATCATTTCCATTGAGACGATGCAGACTGAAAAGTTTCGTTTTGGCGACCAGAATATTCCCTGTCGAGTAAATTAATGATGGCGTCGACCTTCAGTTAAGAAAATAAAGAAACTCGATTTTTTTACGCGCGTAACACCAATAAGTCTTTGCTATTTAAAGAAATGTCAATACAATCATCTGCAAAAGAAAGTCTAAAAAAACTCACCTAAACTTACTCTCGAATTAATCTCTTACTTCAACTTCGAATTCAATATTTTACTTGAGAAAAAAAGCCTATCCATTTGGCGTCCCAAAATACGCGGTTCTCGAAATAAAGATTAATTATACGATTTCCTTATCTCAAAAATAAAACGCTCGGTTTTTTTTTATTCGGTTGATGGTTTTTTTTTCGACGGCCATAAAGGATGAGTCTAGTGAAGAGAGTTTGCGCGTGTCAAGTGCGGTTTCCGGCACCTCATTTTTCTTCCCGTACTTTTTTTTCTTTTTTCTTCTTCGTCTATTCAGGTTGCACGGGACAAAATGTATGAATATATATAAGCTTGTCGGCGAGAAAAGACGAGGGTGAAGGGGCGGGGAGGGGGGATGTTCGCGTACAGGGTGGCTAGTTAGTGTCCACGTTTAGGTAGGGCAATGGGCACCTAAAACGAAAAAGAAAAGAGGGAGGGGGAGAAACGGAGAGAAAGAGAGCGGGACGGGGGGGGGGGGGGTAAGATAGAGATATTCAAAGCTGTTCTCAAAATAAAGTTTAGTGCTAGCACAGTTGTTCCGTATTTAGCCAGGGCAGTATATGCTTCGAAGCTTCAAGCTACCAAGAGAAAGAGAGAGAAAGAGAAAGAGAGAGAGAGAGGGGGAGAGGAAGCGAGAGATCTTCGAGGCGTTACCGGCGAGCTGACTTTCGTTGACACTCAATACCCCACGTGTTCTCCGAGATCCCTCCCTCCCTTTATCTTAATCTTTCGAGTTCGCGGCTCTTTTCCGATAAGGGCATTTTTCGAATTTCCTTATTGATCGATCGTCCCATCGAATAATTGCGACACTTCATACCATGTACTCACATTTACACCTGTCATCGTTAATAATTACTTCGCACTTTTGAATAATCGCAAATTTGAATAATCACAAATTATTTCGCACTTTTGAATAATCGCAAATTTCAATAATCACAAATTACTTCGCACTTTTGTGATTGAATAATCACAAATTACTTCGAACTTTTGTGATTGAATAATCACAAATTACTTCGCACTCTTGTGATTGAATAATCACAAATTACTTCGCACTTTTGTGATTGAATAATCACAAATTACTTCGCACTCTTGTGATTGAATAATCACAAATTACGTCGCACTCTTGTGATTGAATAATCACAAATTACTTCGCACTTTTGTGATTGAATAATCACAAATTACTCCGCATTTTTGTGATTCAATAATTACAAATTACTTTGCACCTTTGTGATTGAATAATCACAAATTACTCCGCACTTTTGTGATTGAATAATAATCACAAATTACTTTGCACCTTTGTGATTGAATAATCACAAATTACTTCGAACTTTTGCGATTGAATAATCACAAATTACTTCGCATTTTTGTGATTGAATAATCACAAGTTACTTTGCACCTTTGTGATTGAATAATCACAAATTACTTCGCACTTTTGTGACTGAATAATCACACATTACTTCGCACTTTTCTGATTGAATAATCACAAATTACTTCGCACTTTTGTGATTAATGATTACTTCGTGATTAATAATTACTGCACCTATAATTACTACCCCATAATGACTACTAAGTGATTAATAATGACTAACCCCATAATTACTTGGCACTTTGTGATTGAAAAAAGTCACGAGAGCATGTTCCTGAAGTTTACATGAGGTTGAAGTTTGCATTTTTGGAGTGCAAAGAAAATCAATATTTCTGAATTCCTTCAATTTGTTTTCGTGAGTTTCCCGACATAAATTCTTTAACCATTCTTTGAGATATTCATTTATCGATCTACAATAAACATTTATGGAAAAATATCTTCTATAATAATAAAAATATGGAAAATAAAGCGCGAGAAGGACCTTTCGTTGCGTTCGTATGCAAAATTCGACACTACAAGTTTGCAGCGTTGGAATACAATGGAAATGATTATTCCGTCAATAGTCGAATTTAATGATGTTGCAGTTTGCGTCGTTGAAACGCAACGAATACTCATTTTTTTCAGGCGTTCAAATTTTGTGTAATCACTCAAACGTTTTTGCGTATTCTCATTAGATATTTACGACCTCAATTTGCAAAGAAGAATACGTCGGATAGGCATGACAATAAAGAAATTGGAAATGAACGAAAACATTGCTGTATTTCAACGTCACCGAATGACTTCACTCCATGTATTATCGCGCGATGCATTAGGGTTTTTGAAGTGTTGACGAGGCCCGGGTATGAGACACACCGGTTGATAGTCTATCGCGCCGGGAAGATCTTTAGAGTATTTTAGGCATTCCCGATTTTGTGCATCTCGTTTGATATTCTTCTTACGCGCGAGCCCAAATTTGATCGCGGTAGGCAGCTCAGAGGGCGGGAAGAATAGGAGCGGAAGCGAAGAAAAAAGCAAAACACGACAAAAGTGAAGTGTCACTACACGTCATTCCGTGACAGGAGGCTTTTTAGAAAATTGTTTTTTTTCTCTCGCTCTCCTCGCGTGTTGCCCTTAACGTTTAGGAGCTCCATCTCCAATGACGCGCGACCCCGTCCCTCGTCCGCAATTAGAACACAGTCATACGTACCCACCTTTTCTTTCGTTCCTCCCTACGTTGGTCATTGTCATTCAGAAAAAAAATCAACCGTCTAAAATTGACTGAGAGCTTCGAAATTGCAGTTCAACGAATGATGGACCGTTCAAACTGGAGAGTGTCCACCGCCAAAAGACGCGAAAAAAATGTCATCATCTACCAGCGACCGTGTTTTTGGTGTTTTTCTGTATTTTTAAAGCTCTCAATATATGTACCTTTGAGTTAAAAATCACGTTTCGTTTTTAGCAACAGTTTCCAAAAAAAAAAACCTCGGAATTTGGCAATTTTTTTCGGACCTCTAGGTAGATGTAAGCCCCTCAAAGAAATGGCCTCCTGAAATTTCGGATGTTTTCGCATGAGAATGAAAAATCGTTCAAATGTCACTTTCCCGTGAAATATTAATTTCCATTCGAAATGAATTGTTCCCTCATCCCTCTCGTTGCGCTCTCTCGACCACGAGACTAAATTACGTAAGGTCCAGTGGAATATCGCGGGAGGCTTAAATTTAGGATTCAACCTCGTGGTGGACCAGCTACACGCGGAGCGTCGTCATTACCGTGTGGCTTGTATGTGTGTGTCTGTGTCGGACAGTCGAGCATACATACCCGATAATATTCGCTGAAGAGAGAGAAAGAGGAGAGAGAGAGCGAGGGAAAGACAAGGAGAGAGGAAGAGAGTACATAGACCAGACAGCCAGAGAGCCTCGGTGCCTATTCGTCATTAGTTATTCGCGGGTGTCGCGACGAGAGTGAATTCGACCGTTCGACCTAAATTCGCGTGCATATGCTATATATATAAAACTCGCACGCACACATACCGAGAGGGTGTACGGGAAAATTTATGTCTCACGCGGGAAAGATGGACGCGTGTTTAAGCTTTTTAAAATGGAAAAAAGATGGTGAAATTTCTTCCCATTCGCTCTGAAAGTGACAGGACGATAAATTGATCGAGCGAATATGAAATGGTAAATTGAAATTGGCCGTACAGTCGAACCCAAAGAAGTACAAATCTTCAGTAATACAACACGGTCTTCTCAAAAACAATCCGCATGCATTAGTTATGAAATAATAAACTTGTAATGATGCTAAACAATGTTCAAACAGCATAGGCCTTCAATGGAAAAACTGAAAACCAATTTGCATGAATTAGCTATGACGAGATGACATTGCAGTGATGATGTTGACGTATCCATCGTTGGAATATAACGAAAATTAATTTTTTTAAATTAATTAAATTTTTGGGTGGCTGTGAAAACCACTCAAACGTGCTTATCAGAGATTGGAGACGTCGATTGAAAAATAAAGAAGGTATTGGATGAGCATAATGAAAAAATTGAAGATGAACAAAAAAATCGTTGAATTCCAACGACGTAAACTTTAACGTCATTTGCAGTGATGGTAAGGATAGCAAGGATAGGAAAACGAATCTATCTGGTAATTGTTTTAAAATTGTTTTGAAAATGTGAGACGAAAATGGGACTGTTTGTTTTTTCTGTGGTGTTTTACGTCACGTGGTCCTCGAGATTTGGGTCTAGTATGTGAGGCAGTCCACGTGAATCCGGTGGACTTTTTCCCTAACCCCCGCCAATTCGATTGATTTAAAAAAATCCGATTCCATTGACTCTAAAAGACACCCTGATTTTTTTTACATTTACCTTTTTTACACCCTTGGTCGAAAAAAAAATTCCCCGAAAACAACACCCCAATTTAAAAATCTGATAGAATTCCCAAAAATGCGTGATTATATGTAAAAATTTTCAAGCTATCACTCGCGGTGGAAGTATGATTTTTTCTGTGCTTTCTGAGCGATTAACGTTTTCAAAAATCCGAAAAATTGACTTCTAACTGTTCAAGGTCCGTGATTGTGATTTGGCTATTCAAACCAGTCAAAAAAATTCATTGTCGGTATCAAAATATTTAAGTATCCGCCCGAAGTACGCGGTTCTTAAATATTTCGAATTTTTTTAAACGTTAATCGCTCAGAAAGCACAGAAATAATCGTATTTCCACTGCAGGTGATAGCTTGAACATTTTTACATATAACTACGCATTTTTGGGAATTTTTTCAGATATATAAATCCGGGCGTTTTTTCGGAGGAATTTTTTTTTACTAAGGGTTGTTTCGAAAAATGTAAAAAAATTCAGGGTGTCTTTCAGAGTCAATGGAATCAGATAAAAAAAAATAAATCGAATTGGCGAGGGTCAGGGAAAAGTCCACCGGATTCACGTGGAATACCTCATATATATATATATATATATTTACAATCAATACTGATGGATGGGCGGTCAAAGTTCGGTTCCCCAGGCTTTTTGACTTAAGCTGAATGGTGCTTGGCCGATACTCGGAGCGGTGACCGCTTAGCCGAGCACCGACTGGCGCATCAACCATTAAGCAGAATACCAATACTTTTGGATGCTGGTGTAGGTAGGTGAGTAAAACGTCTGTTTATCAGTGGATCAGAGGAATATGGGGCCGTCTATACCAGTACAGGTTTTCTATAGTTTGCCCGTACCCACGGCAAATATGGTATTGATGTTTGCATCGTTGGAATGCAACGGATGCTTTTTTCATTTCTTTATTTTTATAACTTCATAAACTCTTTTTTTGCAGATTCAGCTCATGGATCCCTAGTAAGGGTCTTTAAAAAGTTACAGTGATTTTTATAGGGTGAATGAGCCAAAAAAAATGGGCAACGAGGAAAAAAAATATTTTCGTTGCAGTCCAACGATGCAAACATCGATGCCAACGGCAAATGCGGTATCGTGTAGATCAAACCTTTCGCTACAAGCTTCTTTTTCAATTATAACTTCCATAAATTTTATTTTTTAGCCTAATATAATGTTATTTGGACAAACAAACTGTTATTAGTAATGCTGCAAGTGTGATGTCTTCTTTTCTATCGTGTTGAAATTTGCACAATTGGAATGCAACGAAAGATCTCCGAGATTTTCTATTTTTTTTTTCAAATTTTGATTACTTTCTAAACTCTTTCTTTGCACGTTTAGTTTAAGCGTGTCTGGTCGGGAACTTTAAAAAATTTACAGTAATTTTTGTAGGCTAACACTATCGAAAAAAAAAAATATTGGGCCATAAGGGAAAAAATATTTTCCTTGCATTTCAACGATGCAAACTTCAATACCATTATTTTCTCACCCTTTTGCTTCACACAATGATATACCCAACTCCTAACCGATGGTATTGATGTTTGCATCGTTAGAATGCAGCGAAGATTTTTTTTTTGCCCATTGGCCAATATTTTTTGGCACATTGAGGCTACAAATATCACTAAAATATTTTTGGAGATCCTCATTAGGGATTTATAACCCAAAACTGCACAAGAAGAGTTCAGATAGTAATAAAAAATAAAGAACAATTTTCGTTGCACTCCATTCTCCATTCCAACTCGAACACGGAAATTCTAAAATTTCCGTGTCCGATAAATTACCCGACGATAGTTCTTTATCATTCAAGTATAGAAGTCCAATTTGTTCTTCTAGTTCTGTCAGAATCCATTTTCTAACTTTCTTCGAACCTACAAAGACCTTCGGGCACCAACATTTAACATCTACTGTTGCTAATTTCCAAAATTCACGCAAATTACGTTAGATTACCAAATTGCGAACAGGGGGTGACAGGAAAGACTTCTTCTATTGGGAAACGTAACCCGTAAAAGTCCATAAGGGTATACGCTAGAACTCGGCAAATAAAAAATATTTACATTCTCACCAAAACTCAACTTTTGGAAAATTTCGAAATTTCCCGAAGTCGCGTGATGCGAAACTGGGCGAAAAAAAAATCAAGCACAACGAAAGTCCGTTGTAAATAATCCGAGCGCAATAGCGCACACTTATATTCCCACGCGTATATGCACGGATATGTCGCGTTTGAGCGGCACTATGCTCGTGCGCGGGTAAATAAATTCAAGTCGAGTGATGGTTGCTGCGAGGTAAATTATTTCCATATTGCGGGTTCGGAGGTTAAGACAGGAAAAGATATACAATCAGCTCGTACCGCGATTTTGAGCGCGACTTTTAAGTGACACTTTACCTCGGGTGTTCCCTCGAGGTTTTTAGTTTTTACTCTTTCTACCTCTCGTTCTGCCTATCTTAATCTCTCCCTCTGTTCGCCTCACTCCTCTTTGCCACATACATAAAATGTACACGACAAAGAGAGAATCAAAGTTGACTTTCAATGGGAAACCTTGAAGTTCCATTGTATTGTACGTCGTTCCTCAAGTGTATGTATCTATTTATTTATATGTATGTATGTGCATATATATATATATATATATACAGGGTGTCCCTCTTATCTCTGCCACCCGAAATAACTCGGTAATTATCGACGTCACAAAAAAATGTTCCAAACAAAAGTTGTACGGTGTGAAGGGGGCTATCAAATGTGACCAATTTTTTTTAAATTTCGGTGGAAGCACTGACGCACAGTGAAGGTCACCTCCACTTTTTAAAATGGAATAGTAATTTTTTTTCAACCATCTTGTGAGCACCTGAGCCGCATAAAAACCATTAGAGGGTCAAAGTCGTTCAAGGTCATTCAGTCACCTATTAAAATGAAAAACAAATCTAAATATCTCGGATCACTACCAAATATTTGGTAGTGATCCGAGATATTTAGATTTGTATCATCGATACTGACCTTGAATGACCTTGGACGACTTTGACCCCCTAATGTTTTTTATGCGGCTTAAGGTGCTCCACAAAATGGTTGAAAAAAATGTACCATTCCATTTGAAAAAGTGGAGTTGACCTTCACTGTGCGTCAGCACCTCCACCGAAATAAAAAAAAAATTGGTCACATTTGATGGACCCCTTCACACCGTACAACTTTTGTCTGGAACATTTTTTTGTGACGTCGATAATTACCGAGTTATTTCGGGTGGCAGAGATAAGAGGGACACCCTGTATGTATATAGGGCGTCTTGTTACGAATGGATAATCCTGCAACTGTCGATAGGCCAGATCATGTCCTACTATATGCTGGAGTGGAAAAAAAATCATCTGCTTTTTCGCATGCCATTTCTACAAATGGTGTGAATCGACAACTGAGCAATTAGTTAAAGCAATTGCCACGATATGCGTAGTACATTTTTTTACACCGCAGGCTATCAAAGTCTGATGTTCGAATTGGTTCGTATGAAAATTCTGCAAAAGATCTTTTTTCATAAAGTTTCCTAGACATTTATGATTAAAAAGAAGACTTTTCTAGATAAAACAAATAACCAAGAGTATTTTTTTTAAACCGAGTAACAGTTCTCATTTATAGAAATGGCATACAAAAAACGAAAGCTGATGATTTTTTATCTCGAAAGCCGTGGGTCTTTAACTAAACTGAAATTCCAGCATATAGGACATGATCTGGCCTATCGACAGTTGCAGGATTATCTATTCGTGACAGGAAACCCTGTATATACAGTTGTAATGTTGAATATGCAATTTGGTGGAAATTTTCAGTGGCCATCGAACACAACATTGTTGCTAGTAAAATGCACACACACACATACACATGTATCCATTTTACGTAGAAACAATTTTTTTTTTCAATGGCCATTCAAAACTCGGCCATTATTGCAGTCAAGTGTATAAATAAATAAACCTAGACTCAGCATTCTTGTTGTGTCCGAGTTAGTTGTCCATTCAACCATTTCTTCCACTTGCCAAAATAAACGTGCCGCATCAACAGTGGAAAATAACTATCACAATATTTGCTAACATTGTAAAACATTGACAAGCAGCGAGGTGAACAAAATAACTGTTGGCGCGTGCGAAATTGGAGGTTTTCCAAAAAAAAAAAGAAAAAAAAACAACGAACGAGACAGCTCCCCGTACGCATACTGCAGCGACACGGAATTGCAATTTGATGCGAGGCCGCGGATAACCGAGGGATATAACGCAAAAAAGAAGTCGCTCCGCGAGACTTTCTTCTCTTACTTCCTGCCAACGATTTGACAAGACAAAATCATCGCTGTCGCAGCAGGTGTCGCGATGTGCATTATACATATTTTTTTTTCCTTTTGTCGATTGAGCCTGAGGAAGAAAAATTAGAGAGCAGTGGAAGGACGAAAAAAGTTACGAGTTGCATTTTTTAATTTTTTCGTTGAGGTTTCATTTTTATGAGTGTCACGTGGCAAAAGTGACGATTAGGAAAATCGAATGAGGAAAGATGAATAATTAACTTCTTTTTTTTTTAAATAAAACTGCTGGGTTTCGGAAGAATTTTGTTTTTAAGTCAATTGAACGAATGTCTCGATTTATTTCGAAGGGCGATCGAATGGGAAAGATGATTCGTGACGACAGCGACGACCCCGCTGCGGAATACTTGGAGGCGCGCGGACGATACAATTCTATAGTGGAACTAGAAATAAGACGGAGGGAAGACTAGAAGCTCTATTTCGATCTGCTTGGAGTCCAAATGTGGGCCGAGCTCCGTCGGCTTTTGTCGTGACGAAAGAGAGTGAGACGGACAGAGGGATGGCGCGGCTGGTTGATGCGTGCTCGCCAGTTTACTCTGGTTGCATTTTTCACGCCGATTTTAACTGCCAACCCCACGCTACTCACCGGTCGTACACATTTAATAAGTCCATCAGGGACTTCTCGCGCTCCTTAGTTTCGAACAAAAAAGACCCAGTATTCAAATGTCACGCTTGAATGTTTACCCTCGGGGGGTGCGAAGTTAAGTCATTTTGACGTTAGAGCTTGAAAGTCTTCGAGTATGTCAGAAGTTCGAGAAATACGCCATTTTAGCTTACGGTCCCTTCGCAGTTGCGAAAAAATGGTCTGCTTTAAAAATTTTGATAGTCGTACGGACTTTTTTGAGTTTAAGAATTTTGGAAGCATTCTTTACAGGCATGTCCAATTTGAACGAGCTCTTGAAGTCATCATGGCTAGCCTTCAATATTGAAACATTCTGACAAGCTGAGAATTACGTCAAACAGTTTTTAAAAATCTACGTCGTCTTGAAAATTCTAGTATTCTAGTCTAGAAATTTGAAGAATTTTTTTTTTGAATTTTTTAAAGTATAGACTATTAGAATTGTTCTCAAAAGGGAATTTCGAAATTCCCAACATTGACACCAACAAACGAGGCCGGGATAAGATCGGTCGGGGCTACGAACTTCAGAAGCTTCTAAGGAGCGAAGAACGAGGTTCTGAAAATAATGAGCCGGAATGGCTGATTAAGGGGCCAGTACACTTTAAAAATTTAAAAAAATCAAAAGCAAGCAAGACTTGAATAAATCGACGATGATGAGCAATCAGAAGGGATTTTGTACGGTGCAGGAATTGCCGATTGAGTTTAGGTTAGGGTTTTTCATAGTATAAACTTCAAACGCGTTTTTCTCGAAACAACGTTTTCAAAATCTAGCTCCATCGTATCTCTAAAACTAATAAACTGGTTCTCTTTAAATTTAAACCACATATTGTAAATATGATTCGCAACAAGATGACCCTCGATGGTTTTAAAATTTTGATTTTCTTACTCTTTTTTTTGGCGAAAAACTGCGAAAAAACGCGTTTTTTTACTGTTTTCGTTTTCCATCCGCCATTTTTTAATTTTTTGATAAAACTTTATATCCGAGGGTCATTTTGTAGCTGGTGTCATACTGAATCTAAAGGACTTTGATTTTTTTGTTTCAAACAAGCCGTTGCCGAGTTGTGATGGAGCTACCTAGCCCACCTATTTTTGAGGCGTTACGTTAAACTATACTTTTTGTACGTAAAAATGAATAAAAATGAATTAATTTAAAAAAAATGTATTTCAATACTTTAATTATCAAGCCCAACAACTTTTATATTCATATCTTTTATAAGATCCTCAAAAAAATCGCCAAAATAGCCTTTTTTCGTAGCTCCAAAGTGGACTGACCCCTTAATATAACGTAAGTATAACATGCCATTTTACCACTTGGATAGTTGCGGTTGTTTGCAATTGAACTTAAAACTTCAAACTCGTTTTTCTCGAGCCTACTTTTTTTTTAACCTAGTTGATATCCAGTATATAACCAGTATATATCCCTCTATCCTTTAACCAGTATATATCCCTCTATCGTTCCTACCTCGGGCATTGTGAAATCATTATTATAATTATATGAAAAAATAGGGCGAAAAATTAACTGATTTCGATCACCATTTGAAAAAAAATTCTCTTTGGTACCTGCCTATCAATGAAAATGACATTACGCATTTTTATTGGTTGAAAAAATTGTTTTTATTTCTGCTTGAAATGAATGGAAGTTTTGAAATCATGTCTACCGCCTCAACCCGTATTTTCACGGCCTATATTTAGAGGCCCATAAAGTGTGCAATTTTCTTTTGCACAATATATTTTTTGTAAGTTCTTGAAATATCAATAAAACACTGTAAAAAATGCAGTCAACATATTTTTTGTTTTTTTTTATCGAGCCCGAAAAAACGCCCACAATTTGGACTCTAGACTAGAATAGTGCCTTCAATAGATAAATTTGTTTTATTCGCGATTTTTTATGCAGTATTGCGCATCGATCCCAACGGTGTCGAATTTTGCATTGTTGGAATGCAACGAATTTTTTTTACATTTTATTGTGCATATTATTATTATAGAATAATATGGAATATAATATGGAATATAATATGGAATAATAATATGGAACTTCTATAATAATTGAATTTCTATAATAATAATATGGAGCAATAAGATCTCTTTATAGCCTTACAGTGAGTAACAAAAAGTATTCGTACATCTCACACGAAACTGTTGTTAATTTGGCTGTATGTGTTTGTTCGTATATTCCCAAGATTTTTGTAAACAGACACCATTTACATTTCGGATAGGCTATTTTAAGAACACAGAAACTTAATAAAGCTTTTTCTTTGTTTCGCCGTCTCATTTGAAAAAGACGACGTGTACAAGTACTTTTTTTACCCACTGTATATTGCAGATCGCTAAATGGATATCTTAAAAAATGGTTAAAGGATTTATGTTGGCAAAATCTGCTAACACAAATTGAAGGAATTCAGAAATATTAATTTTCGTTGCATTCCAACGATGCAAACTTAAACCTCATCGATCCCGTTGATCCAAAATCCCTATACTTTGTTGAAAATTCTCTACAGTAGCGTCTCAACTATCCCACAATTAATGTTGATCCTTCAAAGTTCGAAACTACGGTTAAAAATCGTCGGAGCACTCCGAAGCGTATTGTCGCGTTTCCCTGTATCGGAGATTTCCATTTGAATATAAGTGGCAGTGTATCGTGGCAGACCTTGAATGTTCCGTTTTGCAAGTGCACGTATATGCATTGTACGAGAATTCTTCCTGCAACAAAAGCTCGCTCGATTCGCTCTCTTTACGTTGTAAGGTCGCTCTTGCCATCCTATAGTCACGCTGACTTCGGGGGACCGGAAGTTCCGTTAACTCAAAATCCGCAGACTCACGCATCGGGGTGACTCGTCTTTCATATACGTATATATACGCATATATATATATATATATATATATATATATATATATATATATATATATACAACGAAATAATATTGGGAATTGGATATTTTTTTGCAGCGCGAACATTGCTGAAAACAAATGGAGTTGAAGTTTGCATCGTTGGAATGCAACGAAAATTCTTTCCAAATTCTTATTTTCATTATCATCCAAAATCATACTTGGCAAATTTGTCGTAGATCGCTAAATGAGAATCCTAAAAAACATTTTCGTTGCTCAAATCTGCCAAAGAAAATTTGCAAAATTAACAAAAAAAATACATAATTTTCGTTGCATTCCAACGATGCAAGCTTCAACGTCGTGAAAACGGATAGGAAAATCTCTGATCCGTTTCTCCCACGGATTACAAAATTTCCGCCAACGAGAAATGTCCAATGATGTCAAAGTCTATATCGTTGGAATGGCATGAAGATTTTTTTCATTGTCCCAATTTTTTTGCCCGATCCTCGCTAAGAAAAAAATACTCCATTGTTTTTTTTCAAGATCCTCATTATCATCTCGAGGTCAAGAAAATCTGCAAAAATATACTGCATGATACATAAAAGAAGATAAAAATAAAACACGAATTTTCGTTGCACTCTAACGACGAAAACTTCGACGCCATTATTCGCGAGAGGAGAGTAGGTTGGGGGAGCAAACCGAGCAAAAAAAAAGAAACACAAAAGTGTACCGAAATGATCGATTTTTTTCGACGCCTCGGCGCTATTCATTCGAGCTTTTTTTTCCCGCCATGCGTTTGTGCGTCGTGTCGCAATTAGCCACGGTTTATTCTACATACGAAGACAATGATTCTGCCATTCACGCTTGTTTTCTTTTTCTCGTACTCACAGTTATCGTTTTCATTAATCATTTTCTTTTGATACGGAGCATTTTTTTCCGTTTTATTTTATTCAAATCACAACGGACAATCCGAGACTTTCTCACGATATAGATGTCGGACAGCTCGCTCGTGTAATAATCATAATCACGAGCGTATCACTTTTTTGCTGCGCTAGCATTTTTTTTACGCGGGCTCGCATTATCACGCGAATGTCTCGTTACAGCGTGAATGGAAATAAACGTTTGTGCAATGGAACTTAAATTATTTCGCTTTTTTTTTTTTTTGGTTTTGAGAGATTGGAGGAGTTGGTGCAATTGTGGTGTTTTTTGGTTGTCATTTTTGGAGTTTTTCGTTTGTTCAGTCTCTAGGTGAAGTACTGGCGAAAAATATGGCTAAATCTACGACTTTGCGCTTGGGATAAAAGTTACATGTCTCGGCTGACAAAAATGAAAAGTGAATTTCGAGATCCTATGTGAAAGATGAAAAAAAAAACAAGCTCCTGATATATTTTTTCTATTATTCTCTACTATTTCTTTCTTACTCGTTAGGTGGGCTTCAACAGCATTTTCTGGATTTTCCTAATCTGATCAATTCGCTCGCAATTTGTTGGAAAGGCCATAGCCGGGTAAGTAGGGAAAAGTTGCCCCCGCATTTTTTCCAGCGATATTTGGAGTATATTCTGAAGTACAAAAAAAAAAAAAAAAAAATTCTGAAAATTTCATGCCCGCTATGGTTTTAGAAAAATGAATTTTTTTTAATATCAAAAAATTTTTTTTCCGGAAACGGTACGTGGAATGATTTGATTTTTTTTGGTACTTGTTTCGATCAAACGTGTTACGAAATAAAATTATAGAACATGTTGCGAAAGATTAAGGTTTGAAAAAAAATAATGTTCCTTGTTTTATTATTTTTTACTATAATCCACTTGGGGAACAATAGCGACAATTTTTTCATATAATCTTTGGGCACCTTATTAGATTATATAATTTTTTCAAAATGATCGGTTTGGTACGCCACAGTGAAAAAAAAAGAAACACACTTTATTGATATATTTTAGTTATATAGATATATAATATAACTAAAATATATCAATAAAGTCTGTTTATTTTTTTTTCACTGTGGCGTACCAAACCGATCATTTTGAAAAAAATATATAATCTAATAAGGTGCCCAAAGATTATATGAAAAAAATTTCGTTATTGTACCCCAAGTAGATTATAGTAAAAAAAAAACAAAACAAGGAACATTATTTTTTTTAAACCTTAATCTTTCGCAAGATGTTCTATAATTTTATTTCGTAACACGTTTGATCATAACAAGTACCAAAAAAAATCGAATCGATCCACTGAAGCGTTTCCGGAATTTTTTTTTTTTTTTTTTTTTTTATTAAAAAAAATTCATTTTTCCAAAACCATTGCGTTGACGGGGATGAAATTTTCAGAATTTTTTTTTTTTTTTATACCTCAGAATATACTCCTAATTTCGCTGGAGAAACTGCGGGGGAAATTTTTCCCTATTTACCCGGCTATGGCCTTTGCTGTAAAAATGTCTTTGTAAGGCGGGACATCACTGTGACGGGTTTAGAAAAATCGATTTTTTGTACATTTCCTCACAGTATACATATTCAAAAATATGCGAAAAAAAATGTCAATTTAAAATATAGAAAATTGATTAAGATACAAACGAATTAGTGACAGCTCGTGACAGAATTAGTTTTCTCGACCTGGCCGCGATAATAACTCAATCTATAGTCGTCCAATTTTTTTGATCTCTCATTGCAGTAGCTATCTTTGTACGTAGCCGTTTTTTTGTTTCCAAATTCAGTATTTTTTAAGCCTCCGAATATAAGTAAAAATTTCGCCGAAACGGCCCTTTTTCAACACCCGCCATTTTGTATTTTTTTTAAGAACAGCTACGTTATTGATCCGATCGTTGGGCAACATTTTTTATTCAAAGGCTCCATTCTACTTCAATAAAGCCGTCCATTTTTTATTACTTTTGAATGAAAATTTACACGAAATAAATTCAATGCATGCTTAATAACATACCCTTTTTCAGAATAGTAAATAAATTATCTAGTACACAAAAAAAATCGGAAAAAATACCTTTTTTCGACCCCACAATGGTCCCATTTCGAAAAATGGTGGACATAGGGTCGCAAGTCGGAATTTCGATCTAATTTTTTTTTTACAGAATATGTCTCAACTATCCTGACAACTGTTAGTTCATGAATAAAATCCGTACGATGCGTAGTTTTTGAGAAAAAAAAAATTATCAATTATTTTTTGTATGAAAAAAACAAATACTTAATTTTTTTTCTCGAACTGGATCAACTTGTCGCATGTTTTGTAGACACTATGTGGTAGCCCTAGTGATATTATACCAAAAAAAAAACGCGCGTTCACCTGCGGCCGCGCGAGAAATTTGACATTGAAAGAAAAAAATTGTTTTGCTGTTTGGCGAAGAGTTCTCATTTCTTCATATCTATTCATGCATTTTCGTATAATGCAGCATATTTTAATTGAATTCATGAAGATCAAAGTAATATAAAATTACGTTTCAATCATTCTTTTTCTGCCATTGTAAAGATTTGTTCTAAGGTATGTCCACCTTTTCCCGAAATGGAACGTGCGTCACAGTAGTTCCATGTCTCCATGTTCTCTCTCAATGTTACTTTGATCTGCCTCTAAAAATTGATCTGATTTTTTTTCCCCGAGTTGATCAGTTTTTTATGAAGTAGTGTAATTTTCGAAAATGCGCCCTAACCCGAAAAGGAGTTAAAATAAAAAATTCAGAAAGAAGAAAGTTCGAAAAAAAAATTAGAGTTTGTAAAAAAATATGCTTACATTTTGTTTTGAGAACGGCTTCTGATCGAAAAACCGCAGAAAGTATGTCGATACTCTCCGCCGTTGGTAAATATGTGATATCTTTTGTTGTTGTTGTTATTTGCGGCAAATTGACCGATGACAAGGTGTCGCTGCTCAATCATTGGTCATTTATGGTCAACAGTTGTGAAGGGCTGCTAATTCTTTTTAGAGATCGTATCGATTACTCTGGCCAAACGAACGAAGAAGCAGAGTAGAATCGGTTTATGGTTTCATGTTTCTTATATAGATAACATACACGCGCATTCCTCCAAAGATCAAGCTCTCTCTCTCTCTCTCTCTCTCTCTGACTTCCCTCTCCGGGTTTCCACCATCCGTGCTTCTCTCTTCGGCCGAGAAATTAATTGAACTCAGTTGACTTAATAATCGGGCTTGACTGGCAAGTATCAATACTACGAGTGCCCCGAGTTCTTCGAGTCTCTCGCGCAACAACCATTCTTCCATCAACAAATCTATTTATACGTAAAAACAGTGGAAACTCGAGATAATTATGTTTCTCGTGAAATTAAAAAAAAAATGGATTAAAAAACGCCGCGAGGAAATAAAGGGAAGCCAAAGTTTGGCTCGAAAAGAATGACGTTGCGATTTTCATCGTTGAAATGTGATTAAAATTTATAACTTAAGGCCTAAGGCGACAGTAACGGGTATAAAATCATGTGCGAATTTAACAATTTTTTTTCGTATGATAAAGTGATTCACTCATAAAATTAATTACACATCTATTTCGTGTGAATATCAAGCTGTTAGAAAATATATATATTTTTTTTTCGATGTACAAAATGGCCGACTACTCGAAACGTCTCGAAACAGCTTGTTTCCAATTGACGTGACAAATAACTTCAACAATTTTCACTCGATTTACTTCGAATTTAAAAGTTATGTTCCTAATTGCACTTCGCAGAGAAGCACGTATGGAATTTCTGATTAATCGAAAACTTTTCATTTTATGAGCAGTTTATGAGCAGTTATAACGAAATGTTTCACTGGAAATTCATTTCTTCAGTTCAAATACCTACAACTTTTGAATAAAACAATATTTTTTAAATTCCGTACGTACTTCTCTAGGTATTCTAATGTAGAATGACGAGAATTTTTGTTTTTTGTTCTAGGTGAAAAATTGTGGATGCTAAATGTCACGCCGCGGAGCGCCTAAAAAAAAGATAACAAAAGAAAATATTAGTAGTCGGCGAGTTTGTACACCGAAAAAAAAAAATTTCTAACATCTTCATATTCATACTAAATAGATGTGTAATTAATTTTATGAGTGAATCACTTTTTCATGCGAAAAAAATTTGTTAAATTCGCACATGATTTTATACCCGTTACTGTGGCCTAAGGCCTTAAATACCTAACTTGTTTTTTGCAGATTAAGCCTGAAAAAATCATTCAAATGGTTTTCAGGAGCCTCAATAGAACAACGTAAATCGGCGATACGATTTTGGACTATTACAAAAATAAACGTCGAAAAGATAAGTATACTGTTTTTCCACGAGGTTGAAGTTTGCATCATTGGATCGTGATTTTTCTATTTCTTTATTATTATTATTATTTGACACCTTTTTTTTGCAACTTGAGATCGTAAATCTGTAATAAAAATACGTCAAAAACGTTCGAATAATTTCCATAACCTAAATCAGCCAAAACGAAATTTTATCAACGAAAAACAATTAAATTAAGATTATGTTTTTCCGTCGAAAAATACACTTTAAAAACGCCACAAAAAAGCTTGCCGGACCAAAAGTGCTAATTTGTTCTTCTTTCTACAACGTATAATATTTTTCTTTTCCACGAAAAAAAGGGAAAAAATATAAATGAAATAACGTAAAATAATGATTTTCTCTTATTTTGAGATAATTTTCAATTTTTTATTATTTTGAGATGATTTTCGATTTTTTATTATTTTGAGATGATTTTCGATTTTTTCTTATTTTGAGATGATTTTCGATATTTTCGTCGAAGGAAGTTCGATAACGAGAACGAAGATCAGTCTGTCGTAACGAGGATTCTCAGCCCCGTGACGACGACCACAGTCTCGTCTGATATCCAACCTTCGTTGACATCTGCTCGCGCACACGCGGTGTCTCGAAATATTTTGCATTGGAGAACGTCGATGTGAGATACACCCGGACACGGGCACTCTTGCGTACTTCGTACGTACACTCATGCTCGCGAATCCCGAATCGAATAGATAAGCGATTGATACGAGCCAGAGTGGGGAAAACGGTGGCGGGGATGGAGCGGGCCATACGTTGGCGCCTCTAACGTATCGCGAATGTTTAAACGTTCGTGAACGTGCTCGGCAACTACGTCTTGTTGTTGCAACTTTGAACGCTGATAGCCCGAGATGTTATCAACGATATACGTTTACACGCTTGATAAAAATAATTAGAAAAATTAATCACCTCGCGATTATTAGAGACGAGGAGCTCCGTGCAGGAAGCGTCGCGTCCGACGATTTTATCGCAATGATACATCGATCGCGGAGATCAAGAAAATCTCTACAGATAACACCCACAGCCTTTTTTTGTTTGACCATTTTTTTGTTTCCTTTAAGGGGTCTTCTCACTTTAGACGCAGGAAAAGGCTAATTTCATGAATTTTTTTGATAGGCTTATATTATAGATATTGATATAAAAGTTGTTACACTTAATAAATACACTTTCGAAATACATTAAAAATGTTTTTTTACGTATTTATGTAACCCAAACAAACTTTAAACGCGATAAAATCTTCGAAACTACTGAATCGACCTTTAATTAATTTTAACCCCATATTCTTCACAACTATAGCTATAGCGCATATCAAGGATTTTTTGATATTTTTTTTTGTTCGCCAAAAATGGTGAAAAATACGTTTTTTTTTTTTTTCGAAAAATGTCCGCTATTTTGGTATTTTTGCATATATCAAAAATTGTATGATATTTGCTATAGCCATTAACATACTGAATCTAAAACCGTTTGATTTTTTGTTTCGGATGATCCATCTCCGAGATTTCATCGACAGCGCAGCCCTACAATTTTTTAGGACATTTTTTTAACTACCATTTTCGTCTATAAATAGTGACTTAAATAAATAAAAATTCTTGATGTATTTCGAAAGTATATTTATCGAGTTGAAAAACTTTTATAATAATATCTATAATATAAACCTATCAAAAAAATTCACGAAAATAGTCTTTGTTAGCGTCTAAAGCGAGAAGACCCCTTAAATTTCTTTACTCCACACTATTGGATAGCACTGCGATGGAATGCAACGAAAATTCGTTTTGGATTCCTGAAAATTCTTTTGCAAATTCTTTTTTTTTTAGAAGTCGTTTTTGCAAAGTTTTAATCAGGATCTAACAAAGTTCGCATTGCAAAATGAGTTTAAAAAAAAGAGATTTTCATTGCATACCGACCTAAACTTCAACATCGTGGTTTTTAATACTCCGATGATAAAACGCGGGGCCAATGTAGATAAAGGAAGACTGAGTCATTCGTCGATCCAGTCTGGCTCGACTCCTTGGGACGAGAACGCACACTTGAGAATTTATCGTCCAATTGTAAACGAAATACAGATGTGATTAGTGGATTATTAACCCTACGTTGAAACACAGACTCATTTTGATCCGGACGAATTTGAAACAAAATGCTCACTTTCCCAAAATTGAAAGTTTCAAATAATTCCTTACAATTCAATTCTATACTTTTCGAATTTCAATCATGCAGATGTATTAAGAAGTGTTCAAAATGCATGCTTGATTTTTTTCTTCAATAAAAATCAACCGAAGGTTTGTTAATGACAGGTGGAAAAAGTACGGGTCAAATTGTGTGTCAAAATCGCGGCCAAATATGAGTGCGTCAACGAAGGGTGAAGGGGTTGTTAGGCTACTACGAAAAAAAAATCGATAGTCGCTTGAGGCAACTCGACTTGAAGAAGGTCCGATATATGGTGCAGGAATCGCAGATTGAAAGGAAAATTATGATTACGATAGAACTGCTGGTGGAACTTTAAATGCGTTTTTTCTCGAAACTCTGTCTTTCAAAACGGTGTACACGATTTCTCGACATCTAATGAACCTATAGATTTGAAATTTGGTACAGATATTCAGCGTAATAGGAGTTTAGTCTTGACCGACGCTTATATTCTTAATTTTTTTTTCACTAGTTATTAGCAATAACGTTTCTCCTCGAAAAATCGAAAAACAAAATTCTTATTTTTTAGCTCGATGATTGAAACACGATAACAAAAAAAAGCTCGGCCAAGTCTTAGCCAATATTATCGATTTTGAGAAAAAAATATTTATCTTTGTTCCGGATCAACCGGGTAACCAAAATCAAGGAAACCGTTGAGCCCTTCATGGAGATCCACCACGAGATTGATATTTTTTACGAAATTTGGTACACAACTCTATTAAGGGGCCAGTCCACTTTGAAAATTTCAAATAATCGAAAGCAAGCAAGACTTGAAGAAATCGACGATGATGAGCAACGAGAAGGGATTTTGTACGGTGCAGGAATTGCCGATTGAGTTTAGGTAAGAGTTTTTCATAGTTTAAACTTCGAATGGTTTTTCTCGAAACGTTTTCAAAATCTAGCTCCATTTTATCTCTAAAACTAATAAACCGATTCTCTTGAAATTTGAACCACATATTGTAAACATGATTCGCAACAAGATGATCCTTGATCGTTTTAAAATTTTGATTTTTACTCTTTTTTTTTGCGAAATGCGAAAAAACATTTCGCATTCATTTTTCATCTGCCATTTTTTTATTTTTTGATAAAACTTTTTTTTACAGTTTTTATACTAATAAACTGTTTTTTTAAGTTTATTTCAAGACTTTATTTATCAAGCTCACCAACTTTTAGATTCATATCTTTTATAAAATCCCCAAAAAAAAATCACGAAAATAGTTTTTTCTTGTAGCTCCAAAGTAAACTGGCCCCTTAATGCACATATAAATTTTTTTAATCATCCTACTTTTCCCTCCAAAATTAATTATTCCAAATAACCCTGATTTTCGGGTCGTCCCAGTAGCCTACCGCTTAAAACGAGCCGAACACGTGAAAAAAAATGCCTCGTGAAAATAAAACCGAGGACAGTGAGCTATGACGACAATAACATTATTAAGCTGTCAAATAAATTTAAAAAAAAAATGCTCCGCAAATGCCTTGTCTTACGCACCGGACTGGCTCCCGAAAGAAATACGATAATCAAATAAGTTCTCATAGGCTGTTGCGTTACAATGACACCTCTTGACACCCTACACCGATCAATTTTTCACTTTCGGTGAGTCTCGATAATTCCGTGAAATTCTTGTCACCCGTAACAATCCCGTTTGTTTTTTTAACGAAATTCCAAAAAAAAAAAAAGAAGAAAAGAAAAAAGAAACACGACTATTGAAACGTCTGTCGCAGCTTTTATTGAATAATTCTTCTACGGCGCGTCATGTGTTAAAATAAATCGTGAATTTTTCGCCAAAATGGATGAATTCCGTGTGGTTGAGAGACATTCGCGTTATCGGGCCTCGCGGAAAGCAAACAAGGAATGCGATCAACGCTCGTCGTGGTACACGAGGGAGTATCGAGTTAACGGAATGTTCACCGATCGACAAAACGACAACGACGACGACGACGAAACGACAACGAGACGTGTTTAACGTAGCCTGAGGACATCGTCGTAGCTCCATCATCCATATGTATGTATATATATTTGTGCGGGGGTATGTCTGTGTATGATGTCATAGGAGCTTAGTCGATAATTCAGGGAATTATACAATGATATTCAACGATTACTGTCGCGACCGCGATTGCCCGCTTATTATACTTGCATACCCAAACTGAGCGCAATTTTACGATTTCCACGCCTTGTTCTGTCGATTTTATGAAATTGTTCGCATTTCGATCCCTCAGGAGAGATAATGAGAGCAAGGGAGAAATAGCGATGTAGAGATAAAAGTTATACGTCAAGGGGTTAGGCCACAGGAACGGGTATAACATCATGTTCGAATTCAACAATTTTTTTTCGTATGAAAAAGTGATTCACTCGTAAAATTAATTACACATATATTTAGTATGAATATCAAGATGTTAGGAAATATATGTATATTTTTTTTCGATGTACAGAATGGCCGACTACTAATATTTTATTTTATCTTTTTTTAGGCGCTCCACCGCGTGACATTTGGCATCCACAATTTTTTACCTACAACAAAAAACAAAAATTCTCATCAATCTACATTAGAATACTTAGAGAAGTACGTACGGAATTTTAAAAAAATTGTTTTATTCAAAAGTTGTAGGTATTAGAATTGAGCTGTGGGTATTTAAATGAATTTTCAGTGAACATTTTTGTATAAAACTGCTCATGAAATGAAAAGTTTTCGATTACGCAGAAATTCCGTCCGTACTTCTCTGCGAAATGCAATTAGGAACATAACTTTTGAATTTGAAGTAAATCGAGTGAAAATTGTTGAAGTTATTTGTCACGCCAATTGTAAAAAGCGGTTTCGAGAAAAGCGCATAAGTTTTAGGTACTCTATGGCCGTGCCAGGGTGGGCTTACGTTATACGCTCAAAGTCGGTGAAAAAAAAATGTTCTTGCTGTAAATCGAATAGTAGCTTATTCTTATGATGATAAAGCACCGTTTTAACGAGAAAAAAAATCGATTTTTTGAAAATTCTACTGTGGCCTTACCCCTTAATAAAATACTTGGCAACATCATCGAAGGATTCTTCGAAATGAGCATCAGACAATTTGCGATAACTGTCGGATTTATGATCCGTGAAAAACATCGAGAGCAATTTGGCAATGCACGAATCAAGGATGATTGCCTGTACGATGTTGTTGAAGCTTGCATCGTTGGAATGCAACGAAAGTTCTTTTTCGCAATTTATTGTCCATATTTTCATTATTATAGATATTTTATTGATTTATATTGTAGGTCGCTAAATAAATATTTTTTTAAATGGTTGAAAGATTTCTGTAGGAAAAATGTGCCAAGGAATTGAAATAATTCGGGAATATTAATTTTCGTTGCATCCAACGATGTGCAAACTTCAACCTCATCCGGCATGAAATTGCAGTGTCCGAACGGCGGAAACACATTTTTAAGGCCGTGCAAAAAATTGTTGGGGAGTCCCCAAATCCTACCATATCCTCATAGGGATTTGATAAGGATGCCACACGTAGGGAGTTCACATTGGAATCCAAGTGCATTATGCGCGATTTTACGATTGACATCGTTTGCGCATTTTTTATTTGGAATTCTTAACCGGACGTTGTTGGATCGCTGAGAAAAAAAATCTCACATCTCTATAGGGATTTTCTAGGGACACCGCCATAGGGAGTCCTCATGGGGATCCAATTGCATTCTGCACTGTTCTCCGATGAACGCCGTTTGAAAAATCTTAGCACATCGAATCGAAAATATGTGGAAAGTCACGTGAAAAAACTCGACGTGTTGAAACATAACCTGCACGCTTCGTGAGCGTTTACGTACATGGTTATATTGTGTCAAAGTGCAATCAAATAAATAACAAACGATGCCTACAGTGGATTTTCAATGGTGTTGAAATTTGCATCGTTGGAACGCAACGGAAGTTCCGCTTTACATTTTATTTTTCATATTTTTATTACTATAGGTGATCTTTTTTATAGATTTAAAACCTAGATCGCTAAACAAATTTCTTAAAAAATGGTTGAAGGACTTCCGTAGGCGAAATCTGCCAAAAGAAGTTAAATTCGTTGCAGTCCAACGATGCAAACTTCAGCATCGTGGATTTTCAGTGATGTCATCGAAATCGATTCTTAATATATACTTTCTTGAGCAATTCATACTTTTTTAAGATCAACTTATTTTGTAAAAGGTGTCTCAAAATGACCTGACATTTAAATTTATTAATAACACGTATTATTTATTTGAAAAGTAGGAATATTTTTATTTTAATATAAGGTACAAATATTGAGGTTATGTGTGAAGCACGATATCCGATAAATGGCCGCCTCGTCCCTGTTTGCAAACGTTCACACTTTGGACGAAATTTCCAATAACATTTTGGCATAATGGCGGATTGATTTAATTAATGGTGCGTCCAATTGCTTCCTTGAGCTCCGGAATGCCCGGTGAATCATTGGCATACACTTTTCCTTTCAGAAAGCGCCAAAGAAAGAAGTCCAACGGCGATCTTGGTGGTCAATTGACATCGGCGTGGCGCGAGATAACACGACCATAAAACTTCGTCTGCAATAACTATGCAATAACAATGCAGCAAATAACAATTTCTATGCGTTGCTCGATAGTGAAATTCTCCATGTAATACTTCCTGATGCCAGTTGTCAAAGATTAGTACTCTATGTTCGCCACACAAAAAAAATGGCGCGCAATTTACAATGTCAGGTCATCTTGAGACACCCTTTATATCTATATATTTCATTGAGAAAATTCAGGGTACCGAACGCGATGGTACATCAAGAATCGCATTGGATTCTGTTCGGTAAAATGGGGATTCGGGATTTGAATCCTTTAGGATTCAAATTGGATTCTGGCATTACATTCCAGCGGGGAACTCCGATTAGAATCCAATGTACGAGTCTGACGTTTTGGTACAGGAACAAGTATTCGAATTCAATTGGATCTCTACGACAATTTCTGCTCGGAAGGAAGCAAATAGATTCGATATCACGTTACGCTTGACCGTTCTATATCGCAGGTCCATCATCGATCGACGTGCATGTGGACTTTGATACAATGATGCTGAACTTTGCATCGTTGGAATGCACCGCTTTTTTCCAAGCGCTTTCAGCCTACCCTAATCACTCTGAAATATTTTTGGATCCTTATTAGAGATCTGCAGCCTGGATCCGCGAAGATTTTGAAAATACAAAAAGGATTTCCGTATAATAAAAAAGAAAGAAAGATAATAATAAATGAATAGATAAAAATAAATAAATAAATAAAAATAATTCCGTATAATAAAGAAAACAGAAAGATAATAAAAATACAAAAAGGATTTCCGTCGCACTACAACGTTAAAAACTTGGACACCTTTCGAAATAAATCATTCGAGATTTATCGACACATCAGCCAAAAATCGTCCAACGAAAATCTCTAAAAAAAAATAGAAGTATATTGCAACAAAAAATGGAGCGAAGTCAGCAAATATTGGGCTCGACAAAGAGAGCGAAAAATTGAAGAAAAAAATGGTATTAGCGATCGCAACTACCCGGAGAGATCGGCAATTTCATTGCGCAATGAAACAACGAGTTTTTTTTCCAAATAATCACAAGAGGTACGCATTACGCGTTATCCAATAAAGAGCAGGGGAGAAAGAGAACGAGAGAGAAGCTGATGTACAGCAAGGAACGCCGGTAGAAATGGGTTTGCTTGAGAACTGGGTCCCTCGGGGCTAAAGTGGTGACGGTGTGTGGCCGTGTGGGTTTGCGAGTGTTCGTGCTCGAAAGCATTGTCGCGTGCGGGCGTTAAACGGGGCCTTGTAGCCTCGTACGAGGCCTCGACGACCGTTTTCTCGCTCCCATTTATATCGGCGATCCCGGACCAAGTCTCGTAATTAAGAGAAATTAAATGCGACTCCGCGGGCTCTCGTGGAGCGATGCAAGCGAGTTGTAGCCCTCGGGCACTCGGTCGAGTACCGCATTTGTACACGAATAAATAAGGCAAAATATACGTACACGCATATATATATATATATATATATATATATATATATATATATATATATATACACGCGTCTAGTTCGTACGAAGAAAGTTTTCATCTTATTTATATTTCTACGTCCACGTGTAGAGAGAGAAAAAAGTACTTTCGAGCGGGCTCCGATTGAAGAATCTCGCGAAAAAAAAACAGCGCGCATATCCTACGTCGAATTTTTTTCGCGAAATATACTTTTGAAAAAATCTTTTCCGTACAAAAGTGACGAAAAATGTATTGAAAAGGGCCAAAAAATGAAGATTTCTCGGTGCTGCTTTCCGGTTGAATTACGATTCAGCGAACGTCGAGTAAAAATTGCGGAACAATGTACAATCGATGGGTTATCGATGAATATAAAGATCGTGAGAATTTCGCGGAACGTTTCTTGCATAAAGAACATGTACGGAATAATTTTAAATTCCCTTGCGAGGTTTCGAAAGTCTGCACTTGACGAGCTTTTGCAATGGAAAAACGCGATAGTGAGAGTGCGACAGTGTGAGCGAGTCGGAGAGGGGGGGGGGGAGAGAGAGAGAGAGAGAACTAGAGAGAGAGAGAGAACTTACACACAGTTATTTATATGTTTATTCATACATTTGTGTCAGTGTGTCAACGATCACTCACACTGCACCGGGAGGAAACCCGCGCGCGACTTCGAAGTCCCTCGTATATATAGCGTGCTTTCGTATATAAGCGCGAACTTGCCCCGACAACGAGCCCGACGACACCGCGACCGTCCTTATTTCTGCCACCATTTAATCGTTGTACGTAGCAAGAAAGCGAATACGGACGGCAAAAAACGCAAGCAAAAATATGGAATAGAAATCGGATCGATCGCGAAAGCCTGAAATAATGATTTATTTTTATAAAATGTAATTATTACTCATTTATTCAGTTTTTTCCTGAGGCTTATTCAAGGTAAGATTATTAATGAAAATGTTTTTTGTTTTGTATTCGAACACACAAACGCATTTAAATATATATATGTGTGTGTGTGTGTGTATGTGTGTGTGTGTGTGTGTGTGTGTGTGTGTGTGCGCGCGCGTGTGTGTGTGAATAAATTTTTTTATCCACATAACGATCGATTTTTGTCAATTGGAATCACCTCACCAATGATAAAAAATTAAGTTAAAAAAAAGACACTGAAAAAAAGAAATTTTCCTTAATTTTCAATATACACAATTGATAGAATTTTATTTTTTCTCGATATACGATTTTTTGAATCTCAAAGTTGTTTGTCATTGCGGCAATTAAAATATCGAAAAAAATCCTTCACGGAAGGCGAAAGCGAATATGGACTGCGAAAGGCGAGAAAAAATTGAATTCGTTGAAAAATAAAAAGTCAATTTATAATTTTTTTTTAAGGAAATAATTCTTCATTTTTCGGGCTTAGGGTGTGTTTCATGACTACTTTTGGCTGTTACATGGTATTTTCTTTTTATGCATCTTTAAAAATGGCGGCGATATGGCACGGTCGTTTAAACTGCATTTTGAAAAGTAGCGTGACGTATAGCTAAAAAACTAATCGACCGATTCTGATGAAGTTTTGTATAAATGTTTCTAACTTTATCGTCTAAAAAATGACGCTGACTGTCTTCATTTTTTTACTGCAAAATGTAGCCGATTTTTTCGGAAAATGCAATATCTTTGTTTCAAATCGTACCATTTCATCGATTTTCAACATTTCTCACTTTTTCTTGGTTCATATTCTGCGTATGAGTGTTAACGAAAGAAAAGTCTTCGTTGGTTTTTTTTCAGGTTAATCCCGTCGGCGCTACGTGTCACGCCGTCTGGCATATCCGCCGGAGCCCGTTTAGAAGACCGTGGCATACCTCCGTAATTTTTAAATATTAACAAATAAATACCACGTAACAGCCAAAAGTAGTAAGAAAACTTAACTCTCAAAATGGGCCAAGAATTCTTTCCTTAAAAAAAAAAATCATAAAAATTAGCAATTTTTACCACGCCCCCTTAAAAAAAATTGCCCCAAAAGGGAATGTTACGTTCGAATAATTTTAGTTTTACTTTTGAATGAAAAACGTGCGGTGCGTTCTTTTTTATGGTTCTTTTACAAAATTGCTCGAAAGGTTTCGATCTCGAGTTTGACGAGGCTCGGTGTATATAAGCGGCGCGAGACCACGTGGCGCGCGGTAACGCCTGGATTCCTCGGCCCGTTACGGGGTCCACACGAGCAACTCCACGGTCCATCTTTTACGCACGGTTCGTTCTCCGCGCGAGAGAGCCGCATTTTCTCAACGAGCCTGAAATTTACTACAGCTTGTTGTGCTCCCGGCTTTTTTTCTCTCTCCGTGTGTGCGTGTCGGTATTCTTCGCGTTCGTTACGAGATCACAACACAATCGTAAACGAGCGCGAGACCGTTTCTATTTCGAGAGACTTTGAGACTTGCGCGAATCTCGCAAACGGTTTTGAAACTCAAAACCGGAATACGGACGAATGGAAATACGTGAAATTTCCATGTGTTAAAGTATACGAGTCTCTCTCTCTCTCTCTCGCTCTCTCTCTCTCTCTCTCTCTCTCTCTCTCTCTCTCTCTCTCTCTCTCTCTCTCTCTCTCTCTCTCTGTCTCCCGCTCCCTCCGTGAAACTTCCTCGGTAACGTAGCTCGACCGAGAAATTCGTAATTTTACGATCGCAACGCCGCGAGCGAGATGCGTTGACAGAAGTGCGCGCGTGGCTTGATAAACACGTGGTCGCAACATTTCTATCCAACGAACGATCAATTATGCTCAATATACCTGTACCAACCCAAAATTTCGCCTCGTTGCGCGATCCTTTTTTTTCCTACGATTTATCGAACTCTTTCTTCCATTGTTTGTTAGGCGCATCTTTTCGATCGTGCACTTTTAAAAAAAAATTTGCATCTTCTTTTATTCAAGCCAGACACACCCCTGTGATGGGTAAGAAAAGGTTTTGTTGCATTTGATCAAAGTATAAATATTCAAGAATATGTGAGAAAATTTTCAAGTTACATTATTGAAAATTGACGGAGTTAAAGTATTTTTTTTTCTTTTACACCGACTATTGTCAAGTTATCGATCCAGCCGTTGTACCACATTTTTTTATAGAGGCTTTATTATACCTCAATAACGTTTTCAAGTTTTCATTTTTCAAAATACACATTTACATGAGATAAGTTTAATGTATGCTTATCAACGTACCTTTTTTCAAAATCTCAAATAAATGATCTAGTAGACAACATAAATTGGGAAAAAAAACTTCCTTTTTCGGCTCATCACATTAATGTCCTCCCTTAATCTGATTTTGATATATTATAAATCGAATACTTTGAGTCGGAATTACGATTTTAATAGATTATTATAGTTTTAAGTATAATAGATAGTTCAAGTATAATAGATTTTTATAGATTCGACTAAAATGTTTCAATTCTTAATTAAATATTGCAGCCATTTTTTAATAATAATTAGATAAATACTATAAGTCTGGTTTAAACATTGTAAATCTGAATCAACTATTGTAGCAATTCCTAAATATTACTCCCTCGTTCAAATATAGCTTTTTTAAAGTGAAAATTGAATGACAAAGTCTTTTTTCGACAAAAATTCGAATTTTTACTTTAACGAAAAGAAAGAAAAAACTGTACAACTGGATGCCCGAATTCTCTGCAGGATGTAAACCTTTTTCTATCTCTGTTTTCAATGTTGCACGGATTTATGTACCATTGAAGTAATAATAATAATAACAATTATTATTATTATTAATTAATATTATTATATAATATATTATTATTATTATATAATAATAATATAATAATTATTTTGTAGTATTTTAGTTTAATAGTTTCAGTATGTTACCAACAAATGGTAACTTCGGTTGTTGTATTATATAATATATATTATATATTATATAATGTATTATTTTATAATAATAATAATGCATTATTAATGTTTATTATTAACGATTTTGTCAATGATCAATCAAAAATACGATAATCGTCCAACGAAATGTCCAAATTTCCTACAAGATATAAAACTAATTTGTATCATTTTCTTATAATAACAATAATAATAATAGTAATAAGAAAAACACGAATAACAGTATCACGCATACAATCGATTTTTTACCGAATAGACGTAACTTTGATACAAGTTTCGCATGAAATGCTTCGAGGAGAAGATCCATCGAAACGATAGATAGAATTCGAACGATTGCTCCGTACATACCCTCGAGAGCCTCGAGGCTAGTCTGGAATCTAATTCGACCTCGTGGACGATTAATTATTCATCGTTGGGGACAACGTACGTCCGGAGGAGCAGAGTATAAAACAAAGACGCAGACGGGAATCGAACAAACGCCGAGGCCCCTAAGTGTACGTATCATCGTGGCAAACAAAGAGGCATATCCCGTATGACTCGGCGACGAGCGAATCGAGCCCTTTTCCCTGTCGAAGATTCGACACACACACATACACACGCTCGTAGATACACGAGGCAATTGCGGTCTTCGTAATTTCCTCGAGATCGTCGAAAATGTTGGCGATTACCGAACGACGAGCTTAGAATTCACACTTGAAACGTGAATGGAATGATCGTTAGTCTCTGATCGGGTACAAGCCTCCATTGTTCGGAAAAGACGTTCAATGACTCGGAATATAAAGGCCGGAAGACAAAAGGCCCGGACGAAAATAGGCCCCGAATTTCTCTACTCTTGCAAAGTTCATGCCATCGGCCGTACGTTTCCGGCATGAGGAAAAACTTATTTTCGCGTTGCTCGGGAATATAATTCACGCTGATTATGGAAATTCGAAAAGAGGGGGGTCAATCGAACGTGAAATTCACTCAAATTGATAGCTATGATGGAAATAGTGAAGGGAGAGGATATGCTTTTCTCCGTGAGAAAGAAAAAGTCGATAGAGCCGAATCTCGAAACCGATGTGGACCCATGCATTTTGACTCGCTGATGACGAATATGATAGTGAAAATACCCGCACATTTTATTTTTAAGGTCGAAACTCACAAAAACTGATTTTTGAAAAGTTTTTCTATTTTATTTTGATGAATTTTAATCAATAATTTATTTTTAATTAATATTTGATCTTAGAGAAAAATGTTTCCTGCAAAAGTTGTAGACCATAAGAAGATTGATCTTTTATGTTCTATACAGTTTTTGCCTAAAACCATTCTGTTGCGAGAAAAATGGGATGATGCTTCAATAAGTACATTTAGCTAAACTCCATTAGTTTCGATATTAGCTAGTTACGCACTTTACCGCGGAAAGGTTGGAGTTTAGTCTTTAAAGTTCATGCTGAATTTTTTTATTTGCTTTGGATTTTGTATTTTATTTTATTTTTTGCCCTTTTTGTTTGAGTTTGTGTGGGTTTAAAGGTTAAACTGCACTTCAAAGACTAAACCCCAACCTCCCCGCGGTAAAGTGCGTAAGTAGATAGAATCGGAACTAATGGAGTTTAGCAAAAGGTACTTATTGGAGCATTATCCCATTTTTCTCGAAACAGAATGGTTTTACACGAAATCTGTATAGAACATAAAAGATCAAACTTTTTATAAGCTACAATTTTTGCGGGAAACATTTTTCTCTAAGATCAACATTTATTAAATTAAAATAGAAAAACATTTTAAAAATCAGATTTTGCGAGTTTTGACCTTGGAAATCAAATTTGCCGGTATTTTCACTATCATATTCGTAATGAGCGAGTCAAAATACATGGTCACACGAAATTCCAAATTAATCGACGGTATGGAGTTTTCAGAACGATATCCGGAAACTTTGCCTCAAGCTCTAGTTATTCGATGCCATGCTCTCTCAACGCTGTCACATCGTTTTGGTACTCGAGATCGATCGGAGGCGCGTACGTCACCGCGGAAAGTATCGAGGACCGGTTTTAGAGTTTCGACGGTTATTTCATGCCTGGAATATCGATCAACCGTGCTTTCCGCGCTCATCGAGGCGCAATTTCGTTTCGTTCCAAACCCCAAAACGTTTCGCATTTGAACGCGGCATATTTCAGGTCCTTCGTTCTACACGATTTTCGTCCTCAAATTAATTCAGACGTGTCGGGTTGGGTCTCAGAATGAAGAATTTGTCCATCACGACTAGCGTGAAAAACCGCTCGATGCAAGGAATTCTTGTCTTTTGTAAGAACTAGGCGCAGTTGATTCATCAATGGCATAGGAGTGAAGACGTTTGACGTTGAAGCTTATGGTGGTGGATTACAGAGGTTTGTTTTTATTGCCTTATTTTTATTTTTCTAACTTTTCAGCTACGAAAATCGTTAAAACTGTGTCTTAGGCTATTTTAAATGTAAAAGCCGAATCTGCAAAAAGAATTTGGATAATGATGAAAATAAAGGAACGCGCAAATGAACAAAAACTGGCGGTTTCAACGATGGTAACTTTAAGTTGAGATATCAATGTGACGGGTTAAAAAAAATCGATTTTTTTGTTTGCTTTTTCTCAAAGTACGTTCAAGAATATTTGACAAGAAAAGTTCAAGTTTGAATATCGAAAATTTCAAATATGGTACGGAGCCGTTTTTTTTTTAACTTTAGTATTTTCCAAGCCCCCGAATATACCTAAGTAAACATTTCGCCAAAATTACTTTTTTTTAACACCCGCCAATTTGTGACTTTTTTTTCGAAAAAACGTCTACATGCAAGAACTAAAATTATATAGATTATAAAACTTTTTATATTTTATTTTTCAGACCGAACATTTTTTATGCCGAGGCTCTATCATACCTGAGTAAAGTTCGTAATTTTTAATTTTTTAAAATAAAAATTTACACGAAATAAGTTCAATGCGTGCTTAATAACATACCTTTTTTCCAAATCCCAAATAAATAATCTAGTAGACCAAAATAATTGGGAAAAAAACGACCTCTGTTCGGCCCGTCACAGTCGAGTCTTGCCTTAACACTATGCGATTTGGGACAGACCCATCAAAGGACTTGTAAGTAGCCATACCAATATGATATATATAAATATAAATATATGTGTGTGTGTGTGTGTGTGTGTGTGTGTGTGTGTGTGTGTGTGTGTGTGTGTGTGTGTGTGTGTGTGTATCACGTGTACATATAGGCATTGGTACAGTTAGCAGAGAGGCCAGACGGCGAGAATTTCCTTGGGAACCTTCGACTTTGCGCCCGTTAAGAGTGCAACAGCTCTTGACAGCTGACCAGCGAACGACTCGCTCGTTTCTGTATACCGGTTATTCTCGCTGCCGGTGTTTCTTTCACGAACGTCATCGCACCCCGCCATTTCGAATTTTCCAGCGTCCTGAAATTCCAGCTCGGGACGACGGAGCGCGACCGTAACGTCACTTCAGTGTTGTTCATTGAGTAAACAAGCGATGCTAAGCATGTGAGAAAATCCACGAGATTGAAGTTTGCATCGTTGGAATCCAATGAAAATTAAGAAAGTTGGAGCGGTCCAGTTGGGGCAAATGACGGTGTATGCATTTTTTCTTCAATGAACCTCAAAAAAATGCATACGAGGTATGGATTTATTCTGTAGATGCTAATTTTTCATAAAATATATAATTGAAGATTACGTGAATAAAAAATAGGGTAAATATTTACAAGTAGGGTATCAGCTAGAAAAGGGGTTAGAAAATGTTGTACCGAATCGATGTATCTCAGGGCACTTTGTTTATAATATTTAAGTCGGGGGAAGACAATTTCAACCCCCAAACGCTTTTTTTTACTTTTTTAAAGATATGGAGGAAACGGGTTTGGTGACATCAAGTGGGTAAAATGACATGGGTTTGACCCAAACAAACCCAAACAAATTAGAGTACGCATACAGAAAACGTATTTCAAAAATCGAATATTTTCCGGGAATATTTTTTTTCTTAATGACATACCCCTCCCCCATCATAAAAAAGATATTTTCATACTGTAAAATAGCCCCGAACAGGTGAAAAAAAAATTTGGAGTCCATTAGGGCTGGAGCCCCACTTGTAAATATTTACCAAAAATAGTTTTGGATTATTACCAACTTGAAAAAGTATAACATTATCGATGATTATTGTAAAAAAAAAGTGCGTCAGTGAATGTTTTATACAACTCAGAATGAAATTTCGAGTCATTTATAATTATACCTATTTATATTCATGGCACGAGATTATTTATTACTACCATTTATTATTAAGTGGTGCCGAAATACCGCAACTTCGCGGACATTGAGGTTGGCAGGATTCTCTTCATTCACCAGCCAAGATTCGTGGTCTTTTATCAAACCTTGATGATTCAATATTGAATATATATGGTTTACGATAGGCGAGATGGGTTTTTTTTTCTAAATCTTTACAACGGTTTAGGGTGCGTTCATCCGTTGTTAGGAATGGTTTATCTTGGTGCTAAATAGCCAAAAAAAAAATACATCATCCGTAGTGTGAACGTCTTGCTCATCTAACTGCACAAATATTACATACATTAAACTATTTTTTATTTCTGTTGTTTCGTAGTGAAATTTTTTTAAAAAATTCTTAAAGACTGCATAGTCTAGACAATAAAATGTATTTTTAGCTTTTTTATTCTTGGATTGTAGCTAACGCTCCGATCTGCTTAATATTTCCAAATTGTTCAACTTCTTGTCGTAGAATTTGCCTAAAAAAAAACCCTCAACCATTTTTCAAAATACCCATCTCTAAACTTACAATATAAATCTGCAAAAAAAAAGATTTTGCATAGTAATCAAAATAAGGTAATAAAAATATAAAATAAAACTTTCGTTGCACTCCAAGGCTGCAAACTTAAACACCATGAAAATCCTGTTTTTGGAAGATAACGTGAACGCAACGAAAATTCTTTTTCACATTTTTATTTCTTTACTTTTATCATTTCACCAAATATTCTTCAGCAGAAGTTTAAATAAACACCTCAAACACTGATTAACACAAGCTAGAGTCTGAAAAAACATGAAACAGCGAGTAAAAAAAATTCATTGCATTCTGAAGATGCAAACGTCAATTTAATCATTGAATGTCGAAATACCGAGAAAAAAAAAGTTTCGCGTATGTACTGGGAAAAAAATAAAGGAGAGCGGAGTAAAAAAATGACAGCTGCGATATCGTTTTCGATAATAAAAGAAAAAAAAACTGTACGTCAAAGGAGAATTTGGATGACGATGATCTATCGACATGTCAGCCAGGAGCATGTCTTTCGAGCAGCTCTCTTAATTTACCCTCGTGGAGTCGAAAGTTTGAGGCGATAATTGGGTAAGAGTGCCGCAGCGAGAGTCGCGGAGTGACGATTGCGTGGTTACCGGCCGTTAACACAGGGTGCGAAGTTCAAACCGTCCAAGGAGTTTTACCATACGAGACGTTTGTACGTTTGTGTGGCGTACACCAGTGATACAGACGATTCACGAGGAGCCACTGGCCCCGCTTAGCCGGCCGCCACGTTCCGTCTTTTTCTTCCCAACACACGTACGCGCGCATACGCACTTTACTATCGGTATCCCCGTATATATTCGGTCGTATAAACAAATATCGCAAGGCATATGCCCGTCATTGAATGACTAGCCACATTGAAAAGTTTGTGGCTTCGGGTCCCTCTTTAAGTGGTTTGTTTCGACGTCTATTTGGCACGTAAATAGACACCAGTGAACATTTTATCATTCTTGGCTCATAGGGAGGCGAAAAGAGCAAGTCAATACGCTCGGTTTAAATTTAATCGTTCCGAAAGTGCGGAGATTTGCGTGCGATATTTTTTGTGAAAATTCACAATTTTCGCATTTGCCAAAAAACAGAAGGCATTTTGGGAAATATCGGCAGTATAGAGGTGCCGAGAAGAAACGGTTTTTCCAAAAAATTGTCATCTTGGGTTTGTTTGAATATTCTTTCAATCCCCCTAGCAATGGGATTGTTGGATTGCTCGAGTTTAGTAATATGGAAATATTGGGTTTGTTTGGGTTTCCGGAAATTTGGGACTTGCAGCTTCTTTGGATTTCCAAAAAAATTGTCATTTGGGTTTGTTCAGATCTTTAAAAAAATGTAATTTTGGATTTGGCCAAATTTCCAAAAAAAAAAATCATTTTGGTTTTATGCAGATTTCCAAAGAGTTGTGATTTTGGGTTTGTATAGATTTTGAAAAAAAATGAGATTTTGGTTTTATGCAGATTTTCAAAAAAATGTGACTGGGTTTGTATAGATCTTCAAAAAATTTAATTTTGGGTTTGGCCAAATTTCCAAAAAAAATGTCATTTTCGGTTTATTTAGATTTCCAAAAAATTTGACTTTGGGTTAGTTTAGATTTTTCAAAATGTGTTTTCGGCGTTGGTTAAATTTTTTAAAGGTGATTTTGAGTTTTTTCAGATTGCCAAAAAATGTCATTTTGGGTTTCTTCAAAATTCCGAAAAAAATGTCTTTTTGGATTAATGCAGATTTTGAAAGAATTGTAATTTTTGGTTTATACAAATTTTCAAAAAAATGGGACTGGGTTTGTGCAGATCTTTAAAAAAAAGTGATTTTAGGTTTGGCCAAATTTCCAAAAAACATGTCATTTTCGGTTTATTCCTATTTCCAAAAAACAAATTATTTTAGGTTAGTTTATATTTTTCTTCAAATGAAATTTTAGGTTTGTTCAGATTTTCAAAAAATGTGATTTTTGGTGTGTTCAGATTTTCTTTAAATGTGTTTTTGAGTTTGGTTAAATTTCCAAAAAAAAAATGTGACTAGGTTTATTCAAATTGCCAAAAAAATGGCGTTTTGGGTTTGTTAAGATTTCCAAAAAAGTCTTTTTGCATTTCTTCAAAATTCCGAAAAAAATGTAATTTTGGGTATATTCAGATTTCCAAAAAATGTTATTCCGAGTTTGGCTTGTTCTTTCAAGAATGGCTAATTTCACATTATTTCGGATTCCCAAAAACCGTATTTTGAGGTGTGTTTCATTTTCCGTAAATTTGTAATTTTCAATAATCCAAAAAGACTAGTAAGAACGAATCCACCCAGGATAAAAAAATGCCCTCACCGTGGAGTTTTCAAAATTCTAAATTTCCCAATAATTTCGATGTGTGTTCCAAACGCCACGAGGAAAACCGTCCCTAATACCCCACCTCTTCCAATAGCAGAAGAGCCTGTATTCGCGAAGGCGAGTAAGAAATTAAGCACGGCAGGTCTCCCTGTGACTGGTCCGCGACAAAGAAAGTAGCGCGACGATTGAACGTAGCGTAGGACTTTCCACCGGATCGGCGTTCACGACCGACGAACCTCGTGGAAACGATTACAATTCGCTTCCTGGCAACGAGGGCGAAGAAGGGATGAAGGTGCACATTGTCGCAATAGACAGGACGGGTATCGCGATGGTGAGTCTAGAAGCGAGATACAATGAGTGAAAAGCCTTCGACATCTGGCAACCTTTTCTCCCGTTGAGAATTCGTCGCCCTCTTTTGGGCCTGAGGGCCCGTATGTGCCCGAGCCCGACTGTCAAAGCCAATAGTTTTCTCTTTCTTTCGGTGGATCGTTGGGGTCGCTTGCTCTTCTTACCTGGCGAGAGGACAGCCGTTCTGTGAGGAAAATGATTGTCCCTGACCCCGTTCACGACGCTCTGGGAGCCTCGATGCTCCAAGTGATGCGAATGATGATGATGATGATGATGATGATGCTCCATAGCTGTTCTGCTATCACCGTTCATTCTCTGCTCGAGATGCATCGCCCCCGGTGGCAACATACTTTTATCTTCGAAACGAAACTCCTCGAGATCCTATACAGTTTCTTGACACCCCCTTCCAGTCGTGTAAAAAGACCGCGGGTACTTCTCACTTCGATAACACCGTCACACGAATAAAACAGCACGAGTCGTCGCTAAAACTCATGCGGAGACCGCGTGGCCAATATCGACGCGCGCGACTTCTAACCACTTCCGGTCGGCTGTCACAACGAACGGCGGCGCTACTTTCGAATTCTTCCCCTCCTGCACACACCTATACGTGCGTGTGCGCGCGAATCACCGAAGACGCCACGATCTGACGTTTCGTCCAGTTCAGCACGAGCTTTATCCTTTCACGAGGACGCGATGCTTTCCGTTTGCAAAAACAACTGGAAACCTCGTCACTCGCGGCTTCCCTGCAAAATACACGTGGAAGGAACCTTCCCAGAACCGTGAATTCGACAAGTCGAAAATTCGGCCCGATTATCCCGCGCGTCCTAAAGACCACCTGGACCACCAAAAACGTCTTCACCCAAGCGTTGCCCGTTCCAACTTCACCTATAACACGTTTTCACCTCGCAGCCTCGGTTTAAGCCTCATCGGCGATATAGCCTCGGTTTAAGCCTCACCGCAGCGTCCATTCGCGAGGATTTCTCGCCCCCGATCGCTCAGCCTCGCAAAACCAACGGATTCGCGGCAGCGAAATGTTCGGCTCGGTACGGCACTAATTCAGTCACTCGGCTGCGTCGTGTGAAGTTTCAACGAGAACGGAGTAACACGATTCGCGCGGTACGGTTTTTGGCCACGACACTTCGGATGCGAGAAGCCGACTGAGAGCGTAGTTGGAACACGCCGACGCCGGCTTGACAGAAGCAGCACTGCGGCCCGACAGGGTGGGAGGAAAGGGGAAGGAATTACCCGCTGCCTGACGCTCGACTTTTTTCAGTCACCCCCCCCCCTGCCCCTTCCCGTTCGAACTGCCGTTTCAGCGTCTCTCGGGCTGTAACTACATGCAGGAAGCCTCTTCCTCCCTCCTGTCGCTCCGAGGGCTCGCGCAAGGGAGACAGCCGAGCGAAGGGGAAATTTTCGCCCCACCATTTTCGCTACCCCCCCCTCCCCCGCGCTACTCGTACTAACGCCATTAGCAGTTGGCGGGAAAACGTATCTTGTGACAGCTGTGCGCCGATCGCCCGGCAATCTTCGCGTACACTCGAGGCGCTTGGCAGGCTCTTGCCTGCTCTACTCTCGCACGGCTTAGCGTAGGACCCGGTTAAGCTGCCCGGTGCCTCCCTTCGCCATTTTCTCGACTCTTCGCGCTCCGATACCTCACGCGACGCTCAGCGACGCTCAGCGACGCCATTTTCGGGCGAGCCTTCCTTCGAGAAGCGTCCAACTTCGCGCGCGGAGGATCCGCCGAGCGGAAATCGCGCCTACGAGACGAGCGTTTTGCGGTGGGCATTTAAACTTATTTATAAGATTGGGGGATCGAAATGATGATTCTTGTTGGCCAGGGAGACGCTCTCGGTTGGCAGGCGGCTTGGTGATTGCGCTCTTAACCCTACGCTGACACACTGGGCCACTTTTGGATGATTTTTATACAAAATGCTCACTTTTCCAAAATTGAAGATCTTCAATTATTTTTTCTACGACGAATCAACTTGATATTAGGGGCACGAGTTTTCAAAGATTTACAAGAGAGGACGTTACTGGTGTTAACCCTAGAATGGCACACTGGGGTACATTCGTGCCTCACGAATTTTGGAAAAGTACTCAATTTGGCCAATTAAAAATTTTCTTTTCCCTGGTGATCAAACTTTGAGACACTTTTCGAATTTTCTGAAATACTTAAGGGGAGGTACCCGAGTAAACGGCGAGAAAAACAGGTAAACTTTGGGAATTTTTATCTCAAAAACTAATGTTTCGATTGGATCCGAGTTTTTTTTTTATTGGAAAATATGTACATTGAGGTACGTTTAGGAATTTTTTAAAATAAATTCGTTGACTGGAAACGATTCAAACGCGATTATCTCGAAACATAGTTTTCAAAGTCGGCGCCAGATGTATCTGGAAAACGGCTTGTCCGATTTCGTCCAAATTTGGATACAATATTCTTCGATAGTTTTTCTCGTTCGCACAGTCTTTAGAGGGCAACAAAAAATGAGTGTAGCATTCTAGGGTTAAATCGCATAGGACCATGATCGCACCACCTTTATGTTAACGCGTCGTCATTGGGCGCTAGTTTTCAGTAGGTCTCATTTTGCCAAAGGGTAAACAACATAGCTTTTTTGAACTTCAAATATATCGACTTTTGTGCCAAATATAAGTGGGTCGACGAAGGATTGAAGATGACAGGGAAATGGACGAATACTCTGGGCAGCTGCCGAAATGAACGTCCAAGCTAAACGGACGAATGGAGCACTTTGTTTTTTGTTTCTTTTTCGTCAATCGTTCGAAATCATAGGAACGCCTTTGTCGAAACGCCAAAACGTTATACGAGCGTACCCTCGTGACAAGCCACGAGATACCACGTGCCTGCGAGAGAATTTGGCTTTCGCGATGACGTAAGCCCGTCCGCGTGGTCACCATCCTGCCTACGAACCTTCGATCGCACGCCTTCTGCTTCTATCGCTCGGACCCTTACTATCTTTAGGCTTGAATTTGCAGCCGAAATTCTATGTATTCGCACGACGTTCGAGGAGCTCGCGAGCTTCCGCGCACAGCGTCCTTGATCCTCGACGACGACGCGTGACTTGACGCCATTCTCTCTCTCTCTCTCTCTCCCTCCCTCTCTCCCTCCCTCCCCCCCCTCTCTCTCTCTCTCCCTCCCTCCCTCCCTCTCTCTCTCTCTCTCTCTCTCTCTCTCTCTCCCCCTCTCTCTCTCTCTCCCCCCCTCTCTCTCTCTCGCTGTCTCTCTCTGAATATGTATATAACGTCGCCTCGAATGCGGGATTGCTTACTAATCGCATTATTACTGCCGATACTAACGCCGATAGAAATAACAATCGTCATTGTCGCAACAATGATAGAAATTTATGCTGCCTTTTTACACTCAATTTGTCTTCTTTTTTTCCTATTCTGTTTACCCGTTCAAAAAAATTATGTGCGGCGTTGCATAAGTTTTGATGGTGAAGTTTGCATCGTTGAACGCAACGAAAATTATAGATATTTTAAATTCCTTTATTTTTATATCCATCTGCAATATTTTTTTCCCGCTTTTGGTTATCAATTTTGAATAAGGGCGCTCAAAAATGTAAGTGACTTTCATAGCCTAAATGTGCCGAAAGCGAAAAAAGGGGAACACGAAAAATATAATTTTTTGTTGCATTTGAACGATGCAAACTTTGATACCATAAGCTTCGGTTTCGAAAACGATTGTTGAAAAGTGTAAGCCTGAGTGGCCGCGGCCCGCAGCCACGTGCGATCGATAAAAATTCGTCGGGAAATCTTATCGCGCATCGGATAATTAAAAATTTCGAGCATGGCACAGCGAGTCGTTCACACCTCGTATTACTCAATCATTTCGCCAATGTGAGATCGATAATCATTTTGAGATGATGTTCGCGATTACGAAATCGTGTACAAAGTAAGATAGGGAGACTATATTTGCATGTGTTATTTGATTCCCCTTAATACCATTTTTTATGGTATTGAAGTTTGCATCGTTGGAATGCAACGAAACGATTTTTCTTTTCGTATTGGCCAATTTTTTTGGCACGTTTAGGCTACGAAAGTTATCGAAATATTTTTAAAGAACCTCCTTAGGGTTTCATAACCTAAACCTGCACCGTAAATAATTAAGGTAGTCATGGAAACAAAGAAATGAATAAATAATGAAGAATTTTCGTTGCATTCCAACGATGCAAACTTCAATACCATACATTATTACGGACAATTTAATTAGTTCTTAATAAAAAAAATTAAAAATAATCATGGTGACAATCGCTATAATAGTAATAATAATTATTCATACTGACAGTGAATAACAATTATTATTAATAATAATAACTGCAAAAATAATTACAATAATTGCTGTTGTTTCCTCCGTTGTGTTATTTTCATTATTATTATTATTGTAATGACAATGACAACAGCACTAATAATAATAATTATGGCTTTCGTAATTATTATATGCCAAATATTTAAAAAATAATTTTAATGATAGTAACAATTGCAATGCTAGCAGTGAAAATAAAAGTGCCTATAATGAATAATGATAAAAATAAAGTATCTTCGATAAAATTGAGCGACGCTGTTACCTTCTGTATTCCTGACCAAATCTTCCCTCCTTTCGCATCAGGCTTTCTGCCAAGTTCTCCCTTCTTCCCTCAACGTTGTACTTGCGCTGCGGTATTTCCGAGCACACGGTGTTTTTATTTATTTCTTTTCGTGTAAATTGTCCTTTCTTCGGTTTCTCGTTTTTCCAGAGACAAAGTTCGAAGTTCTTGGCCACTATTTTCGCCACCAGGGCAGTAGTGTTACTCTCCGTAGAGTGTTGAAAAGTGCCTGAATTTTCTCCGCGATCGGAAATACCGAAGGAATTTCTTCTCAGCCACTTTGTTTTTATCTTCGTATCTTTGTCCGTGTTCTTTCTATTTGATTTCCACCCTTCTCGAATCACGACAGAGACAAGTATGCTTCGCAATTTTCTATTCATTATAAGACTAACAATTTATGCACATATATACATTAATTTGCAACGATTATTTGAATTTGCTTGCGATCTTTGAGGGATTAGGCTACTGTAAAAAGTTTTCGATCGCCGGTTGAGGAAACTCAAAGTGGAGAGGGAGGCCCAACGTATGGTGCATTTATCGCAGATTGAAAATTATCATTATTACGATAGAACTGCTAGTAAAACTTGTAACGCGTTTTTCGCCAAATTAATTTTGTCAAAACGGTGTACACGATTTCTCGACATCCAATAAACGGATTGACTTGCAATTAGGTACACTTGTTTAATAGTAGTTTAGTCTTCACCGACGTTTTTCTTCTTAACATTTTTTTCTCTAATATTTATTAAGAATTACATTTTTCCTCAAAAAATAGGAGAAAAAAATTCGAAATTTTTTTTTTGATGCTCTAAACACGATAACACAAAAAAGCTCGGTCAAGACTCGGCCAGGGTTATCTGTTTTAAGGGCGGGGTAAAGTATTTAAATTTTTTTTTCATTTTTAAAAATTTTTTTAAATGAATGCATAATATATCAAGAATATTGTGTTAAAATTTCAAGTCGATCGGAGTAAAATTGACGAAGTTATGAGTATTTGAGCGTCTATTGCTCCATGCCGGGTTTTATACCTGGGCGGCAGCTGCGCGGCGCGCTATTGTATTTTTCGACCCCGAATGTATATTCAGGGCATGCTGTATATTAGTATACATATTAGTCTGTACATCAGTTGACCGCTGTATGCCGTGCTTGACGATTTGCGAATTAGTAGAGCAGAGGATCAAGCGGCGCACGACAGTAAAGAAGAAAGAGTTTTGCGTAGACAAACGCAAAAAGATGCTCTCGATCATCTTGATGGAAGCCTTTTGCTCTACGGACCTGGCATCGACGACTTTGAGTGAGTATAAGAAAATGATCGAGTTTTATTTTGAATTTCTAAAAATTCAAAGATAATTGAAAAATCTGAAAAAATTCATACGTATTCAGAAAAATGAACGAATCACGAAAAAAAATTGGGTTGCGGGGAAATTTGTTGACTAATTTTTTTTTTTTCATCATTTTGTTAATAACATTTTGGAATTATTATTATGCAAAATTAATCTTTTGAGTACCTTTAATATGCATGAATTTTCTCAGATTTTTATGCAATCGAGAAGTGTTCTCAAACTTATGTGCATTGAGCGCTAAGCGATCAAACTCTTCTGCGTTTTTCAAACCGTTTTTCTGAGACTTGTCATATTTGAAGTCCGTGTGCACGATAACTCAAAATCTACTGGACCAATCGCTTTGAAATTTTGCACAGTACTTCTTCACATAGTTCACCGGGTATTGTCGAGAGCTTTTTCGTTTTTTTAAATAATTACTCATTTTTCAACAACAAATTAGCCGATTTTTTTTTAGCGAAAATCGGGTTTTTGGCTCCCAAGTGCTACGAAAAATCGAAAAAAAAAAAAATCCTCCCGTCATTACCTCGAGAAACATCTCCTTTAACAAATGCATTTTGATTTTTTTTGTTTCAGATGATTCTGTTGCGAGTTATGGTGCACAACGCAAACCAACTTTTTTTCAAGGCGCCTCCGGGGTTTAATTTTCACTCGCTCAATTTTGAATATTTTGCAATGCAAATTTAGGAGAATGTTGTTCAAATGTTACTTTATTATATGTAAATTTTTCAATAAACGAACACTATTCGGTACGCCAAAAAAAATCTTTAAAACATGCCTTTTTTTCGCCGAATTAACTTTACCCCGCCCTTAAGAAAAAAAAATCGTTTTTTTGTTTCACATCGACCGGGTGGCCAAAATTAAGTACACCATTGAGGCCCTTACGTTTAAAGGTTCTCCACGAGATTGTTTATAGCTCCTTGAAATATCAATATTTTTAAATGAGATTTGGTACACAACTTCGTTAATGTACATTCAAATAAATGTCCAAACGATGTTTCAATCATCCTACTTATTACGATAATTTTTTTTTTTAATGACTCATTTTCGAGTCATTACAGTAGTGTAACCCCTTAAGGAATTCAACCCTTCTACTTATGCTCGACACTTGCCACTTTAGTATTTTCGGCTCCGGGGCGCGTACTGAGGCGCGGCCAAGCGGTCACCCATCCAAGTATTCCCCCAGGTCAACTCTGCTCAACTACGAAGATCGTCGTAGCGACACAACTACACTCGACACTTCGAGTACATTGTTGCAAATGATTTCGTACCGTTGCGACAAGCTTCGCGCCGAAGGACAATACTTATAATTTCCTGCGATTCGCGTTGCACGAAATTGCGAAACGTCGAGACATGTCGACGTATAACACGTTCGTCGGTGGGGTAACGAGGATCGTGTAGTTCTCAATTTAATGGAGAGGAAGCTCTCGCGCGCGGCTGTTGGATGATGCGTAATTATTAGGACATTAGGCCAGAAGAGTCGGCGAGGCGCCGCGTCAACACTGATACGCTCAATACATTTCGTGATTATGCAGTTTGAGGACTTTTCCGAAAAACGACGGACTTTTTTTTTAGCCATGAGCTGCTTTAAGGGGTTATGTCAGGAGGCTCAAAAAGATCGATTTGCAAGGATTTATTTTGAGAAGACCTTTCAATTTATTAACGTAGAAATTTGTACACATATTATGGTAACTTTTAACTGTATTTTGACATTTTTTATTTATAAAAATAATTATTTTGAAAGCTGCTATAGCTGATCTCCGGGAGCGACTCCAAAATGAGGCGTCTTGCGGTGAGCACGATATCTCTGGACTGGATCATCAAAAATGAAAGAACCGAAAATATTTCGTTAATATAGGGGATTATCTTGTAATTGATGGAAGAAATAAGCAAAGTAATAATTTTTGACAAAATTGCAGCTTCTCAAAAAAAGAATCGATTTTTAAGAAAAATTTAGGCCTTAAATTGTTTATAAAACGGAAAATATTTATCGGTGAGAAAAAATCTTTGATTAATTACTAAAAAATATACTTGAAAAGATTGTGTTAAAATTTGAGACTGATCGGTTCAGCCGCTTTCGAGAAATCTTGCTCACCGACTTTAAGGGGCTATACCAGTGTGACATTTTCAAAAAATCGATTTTTTTGCCTTTATCGACAGTTCATACTTTCAAGAATAACATTATCATTTATATCATTGATATCAATATCATTTTATTTTGCAAAAATCGATGGTTAAATCTCTAAACGCGTTTTACTCGAAATGAGATTTTTCCAATTTGCTGACATTGTAACTCAAAGAGCAATTATGCGATTGATTTGAAATTTGAACTAGGTACTCTTGAATATTGGCGATTTGACACTGAAAGAAACGACCATTTTATAGGCAAGGAAACAGACTTTTTTCATGACTACACCATTTTGTTGGATTTTGATATTTTTCGAAAATCCTAAGTTGTAATCATTGTACAGGAAATACGTTCCAGTTTAACATTTTTTCCTTTTTCGGTTTCAGCTACTCAATCGGCCGGAATCATGTCAGCAGTGGAGGAACTTTATTTTTTGGCGCTTCCGAAGGCAGCACGTAAGTCGCTTGGATCTCAATATTTTTTTAAGAAAAACATTGTGTAATATAGGTCAAATAAAGTCGAATATATTCTTAATTTTCCGAAACATTTAATTGAGTTCTTTTCTTCCAAAAAAATTCCCGAAAATCACCCAAATTTTCAGCGTTCACACTGGTATAGCCCATTAAAAGCACAGCTTTTACAAAAAAACACGTTTAAAGTTTCAAAAGCACTTTCGAACGCTCTGACACGTCATTACAAATGTGCGTGTAACTTCGAGAATATTCGCCGAGTTGACAAGAAATTTTCTGTGTGTGCACTTGCATTTATGTACATTACGAAAAAATAAATTTAATCGATTTTTCGAAAATTTCAACTGTATATAACCCCTTAATTGGTCACCACCATTGATATTCCGTCGGGGGAGGCTGACATTGTCTGTTAATTCCATAAGTTATGGGGTTTTGAAGTTCCCGGAAACACGTAATAAAATAGGGCATTTTTAAATATTCCGACGCGTATATTGGGGCTTAGTGGAGGGATACAATGGGATACTGAATACAATGCCGAAGAGAAATTGCGGCAGTCACTGCCCCGCTCCCTCTGCAGCCGTTGTTTGAATTTGTTTCGGTTGTTATTAGGACCCCAACAATTATCAACGTAGCACAACTTTAGTTCATTTAAATATATTTAAAAACTCCGTTTAGTGTCTGTTGTTGATGTTATTATCGTTACGATAATAATCATAATAAAAATAAACAATAAAGATAAAAACAAAATCAATTAGTATTATCATTTTTACCATTATTATTATTTACTGTTTCAAAAATAATAGTACTAATAACAGTAACTACAGCAAGAACAATGATAATTATTATCGCAATTGTTTTTATTATTAATATCGTATTTATGCTTTTTGGAAATATTGAATGAAATATAATGAAGCGTAAATAATTCTACTATTTGGATAATAATAAGTGTTAACACATCCTTCAAACCTGGAATAATAAAACTACTACTATTATAATTATTCCTCGCAAATGATTCGTGTTCGTTCGTATTGTAAGGAATTAATACGTTGAACAAGATTTGTTCATATTTATCTTTGAAGTAAGATTTCGTAATCACAAATATAGTCACAATTGTCGTTATTGATGCTGTTATTATCATTACAATAATGAAAATAATGGAAATAACATGAAAGATCAGGACAGAAACAATTATTATTATTATTATTATTATTATTCACTGTTTAGACAATAATAATACAAATATCGGTAACGACTATAGCAACAACAACAATAATTATTGTCGTCATTGTTATTATTATTATTCATATTTTGATAGCGATTAATTTCAATATTCTATCAAACATAATAAAGTATGAGTATTCCTACACTGAAAAAAAAATTCGTTCATCCATACAAAATTCAGTTGGTTTAACAAAATGTATCTTTAAATACGTTCAACTTGATATTTGATTGGCATAAAACACGTTTTGTCAATCTAACTGATAGTTTTAGTGGTGTGAACTGTCGCTTATTTAGCATGTCTGACCAACTGTTGAAACAACAAAATGTCAAGACAACAAAATGCATTTTGCACATTCAACGATTTTCTTTTCTCAGTGTACGATTTGAAAAATAATAAACGATAAAATGTAATTATTCCTAAAAAATTACTCATGTTTGTTCGTATTCAGATAAATAAAGTAATATGTAATAAGAATGGCGTTTCCATCGTTTTTTAAGCAAGATTTTGTAATCACAAATATAATCACGAAATGATTAGCTAGGTATACAATTACGCGCGCAATTGTGCAAGTATTCCGAGAGTGTGAATCGATCAACGATTGTTATTGTCGGTCGTATTATGCCCATTATATGTTATTATATAGAGTATATTATTATATACTATTATATATTATTATCTTCGGCCGAAGTGATCAACGATTTTGGCCAAAACTGCAAACAAATGAGCAAATGAGCAAATCGTTTTTTTTTTCAGCATTCTCACGCGAGATACTTACGCCGTCAGGTTAGTCTTGTTTTTTTATTCACAGAGTCGAATGAAAAAAAAAAGGAACTTTGGCTGGCCATGCGAGCGAAGAAGAGTCCACGGAACGATTTAAGCAACGCGCGTGGAGAGCATCGAGCCGGGTCGGTATGCGATGCACCCTAGCCCTATATATATATATATATATATATATATATATATATATATATAGGTATACATACGTATATATAGACTCACTGTACTGGTGCAGAGCGGAAGGGCGGTGCAAGGGAACGTGCACATCGCGATTTCGTAGGATCGATAGAACGTTCGCGACGCGCAGAAACCACGTGGTTGTGGGCTACACGGGACTACGACAACATGATTTTCGTGGAGGCTGGACGACCGCATTGTACGATCCTTCCAACGACATTCCACACCAGATCGGTAACAAAATAATTTAACGATAAATTCGTAATGAATTCTTCGGCAAATAACTCTTCGTACCAAAAATTATGCATTAAAACAAATGTCAAAGAACAATCACTGGCGTTGAAAGTTTTCGGTGAAAACCGAACTCTCTCGAGACAACGAGTACTGCATTTATATTGATTATAAAACTTATTTTTATTTTACAGGCCAACCATTATCAAATTATCGATCCGATCGATGGACCACATTTTCTTATACAGATGCTCTATAATATGGTTTATGATAGCGCTCTATACTATACAGGGTGTCTTGTAATTAATGCGTAATCCTGCAACTATCGGTAGGTCAGATCGTGTCCCACTACCCGTGCAGAAACTTGACGGGCATTCCCTACTTTGTGTCCGGCCCTGACCAGACTTTCCTTGTATGGTTTACCTGACCGGGCCCTCCCATGGAACAAACCGGGAAGTTCGCCAAATTGTTTGTTTACGGCTTAATCTGTATATTTGGAAATTACAATATTCTGGCCGAGATACATTGCGAGTAAGTACATCTTCTCGTAATGTCTGCCCGGCCAGAACATTGACATGTTCTGAAAAGTGAAGCCTGTCTTTAAGAACTACAGGAAAGCTACTGTGCTTTTCACCTCATTAAAGATATTTATTATTGATGGGATGAAACTAATATAAGTTATTCGTTGAGGACTCGGCTTCGGTCCGGCCAATGAAGGTTTTCCAAGGTCAGCGATGAAAATAAAAGATGTTTTCTTTACGTTTCGGCCCTCTGGTTCGGGTCCTCTTCAGAAGTTATATTTTTCTGTATAAATTATGATACTTACTATGATACTTATTATGAAACTAATACATCTGTAGGAATTCTATTCATCATTAAAAGCATTCATTTCATCAATGATAATCGACGAGGATAATCCTTATTATGAATACCGGGATTACGATAACTAATGATTTGAGCATAAAGAATAGCCAAATGATTTCATGAGGTAAAAAAGTAAAGCAGGCTAGCCGTGGTTTTTGAACGCCTTGTCGTCATATTGGGAAATACGAGGGTGGGGTGAAAAGCTTCCAGCCTGACCAAGAAAAATGATGTTTAAAATTTTTTTTTTTGCTTTATTTTTCAACATAATCTCCATCAACACTGATACATTTCTCATAACGGTGTTCTAATTTAGTTATACCAGTTTTAAACGTAGATTCATCAAGCTCCTCAAAATACTGACTTACAGCTTCGATAACTTCTTCGTTGCTCTTAAATCTTTTTCCGCCAAGCCACTTTTTGAGGTTAGGAAACAGGTAATATTCGCTGGGGGCTAAGTCTGGAGAGTAGGGAGGATGCGGCATCAATTCAAACGTCAATTCGTGGATTTTGGACATGGCAACAATCGACGAATGCGCTGGTGCGTTATCGTGATGAAACAAAACTTTTTTCTTCGCCAAATGAGGTCGTTTAATTTGCACCTCGTGCTTCAAACGTTGCAATAACTCTGCGTAGTATTGACCAGTGATAGTCTTACCTTTTTCAAGGTAATCAATGTATATAATTCCTGTCGCATCCCAAAAAATAGTAGCCATAACCTTGTTTGCCGATAAAATTGTTTTTGCCTTCTTTGGGGTTGGTTCCCCTTTTCCAACCCACTGTTTTGACTGTTCTTTATTTGCAGGAGTGTAGTGGTAGACCCATGTCTCATCAACAGTTATGAATCGACGCAAAAATTCGTTTGGATTACGCCTATACAGCGCCAAATTGTCGGTAGAAATGGTTTTTCGAAGCAGTATTTGGTCGAGCGTTGGCAAACGCGGCACCCACCTTGCACACAGCTTTTCCCTGTTCAAATGGTTGTGCAAAATATTTCGCACACGTTTAGCTGACATTCTACAAGTCTCAGCTATCTCATGCACTTTCAACCTGCGGTCTTCCAACACTATTTTATGGATTTTTTCCATCATCTTTGAAGTTGTGACTTCAACGGGCCGTCCTGAGCGAGGCTCGTCAGAGGTGTTCACACGACCCATTTTAAATTCGGAAACCCACTGCTTAATAGTTGAATATGATGGGGAGGAGTCTCCTAGTGCTGAATCCATCTCTTCTTTTATTTGTTTTGGTGTAAAACCTTTCAAATGGAAGTATTTGATGACAGCACGTTTTTCCAATTTTTCCATTTTTACGAAAACAACGGAAGCGTCTCGCGCAATGTGCTCTCAAACGCAAACTAACGTAGCGATTGGGCTGAAACTGTACATACAAGCTCGGTAGGAATGGTACTGTAGGACGCCGCTCCAAAACTAGACCTAGTGGCACCATCTCTTGGTCAGGCCGGAAACTTTTCACCCCACCCTCGTATCAATGTTCTGGCCGGGAAGACGTTACCTAAATGTATTTCGCCAACAATCCGCCAGGTGGCTACAAGCCAAGCGCTTCGCGTAAGCATGGTACCATCGTACGAGGATAAAAGTTCGTTCTGTGAGTTGTACCACGTACAGAAGTGCTATGCTTACAGCGTGCACTTACGCTTATGATTTTGCGATACTTGCGAAATAACACTTTGCACTCTAGGCCTTTTTCGCTCGGTTAGTGATCTGTGTACGTTTTTCTGCCTCTTTGCCTATCAGGAAATGCGAGCCAGAGTATGTATACACTCATATACTACCTTAGCAAGTAGATAACCAACAAACAATATGTTGTCGAAATACTAAATTGAATACACTCCCGATTTTACCTCCTCAAGGATTCCAAAAACGCGGAAACGTCATTTTTAATTTCCTCGTTTGTTCCTGGTTATTTCCCGATGTATTCCCTACAACTTTCCTGGTCATTTACCGCTTGTTCTCCGGCTCCTTCCTGATCAGTTCCCCAGCAACCGAAGAGCCTTATTTTATTTAGGGAAGGCAGATCAAAGGCAGTACTTTTTCCCGAACTTCTTCACGGCTATATGCTGGAATTCCAGTTTAGCAAAAGTTCCACGGTTTTCGAGATAAAAATCATCTGCTTTTGGTTTTTCGCATGCCAGTTCTACAAATGGTAACTTTTTTTGACCCGGTTTTCTTTTACAATACTCTGGGTTATTTGTTTCATTTAGAAAAGTCTTCTTTTTAACCTTTAATGTCAAGGAAACTTTATGAAAAAAGATCATATGCAGAATTTCCATACAAATCAATTCGAACATCTGACTTTGATAGCCTGCGATGTAAAAAAATGTACTACGCATTTCGTGCCAATTACTTTAAAAGGTTGCTTACAATGAGTTATTGTCGATTCAATCATTTGTAGAAATAGCATGCGAAAAACCAAAAGCAGATGATTAAAAAAAAATAACATACAGCCCAAAATCTCGAAAACCGTGGGACTTTTGCTAAACTGAAGTTTCAGCATATAGTAGGACATGATCTAACCTATCGACAGTTGCAGGATTATCCATTAATTACGGGACGACCGTGTATAATAACTATCTACTATATAATAACGTTATTAATTTTTTATTATTTAATATACAATTTACACGAAATAAGTTCAATTTATGGTTCATCCAATATATCCTTTTTTCCAAATCCCAAAGTAAATAATCTAGTAGACAAAATATTGGCAAAACGACCTTTTTTCGGCCCGTCACATTGGTGTCTTCCCTCATGTTGCTTACGATCCATCTTACTCTATTCTAAGTTAATTTCTTAACTTCAATCTATATTGCCAGCAGAAAAAAGGTCGCAATGATACGTTTTTGGGTTGAAAACGTAAAAGATCGGTCCTTATAATTGTCAACGATCGACGTACGAGTACATATATGACGATCGGTATCGCGTATCTATTATTCGTTTCCCGCTCGTATTTACGGTCGCCGAGTACTTCGATAACGAGACGCCGAGTTTACGTGTGTGTGCATGATTATTGCGACGTGCAGAACCAAGAAGGGATATTATAGTTGATAGTTTCGCGACTAGGAGAAGAGGGGGGAGGGGTGAGAAGAGTCGCGAGCGGGGGCAAAGACTAGAAGGAGATTGTGCAACGTAGCCTTACGTAACGCGCACCAGCCCTGGCGATTCATCGTGTCTCTCTTTCTCTCTCTCTTTCGTTCTCACTCTCGTTTTTTTTCTCTATTTTCAACAGGTGAATTAATGCTGGAGACATTACATTGTACTTTCCGATTTCGTGACCGCGAAAGCGCCAATCACGATTTGTTTTATTGAGCAACGTTCGGCCATCGTTGACATCGCCCCGGTCGTTATATATTTAATTGCACGTGTCAAAATTGCAGGTAACGAAACTCGTATCCTTCACTCTCGGACTCGTGTTATAATAATGGCAATTTTTCATCTTCGAGACTCGTTTGCCGATTTCAACAGCCGCAATTTATATTAACTGGCTACATCTACCTAGATGGATCGACAAAATGCATCATCCAAAAATATTTTTATTCGATATCACCTTTTAGCTATATTTCCTGAAAATGTTATAGAAATATGCTTAAAATTGAATGAGCTCCAGCTTCTAACAGTCGGCCGGGCTAGCGTTAGCAGCATCATACTCCAAACTTTAAGGTAATCCTATCGCTTCACACTAGTCATACCACTGATCATACTTGAGATTTGTACAATTTATATTTTTAACGTACGCAAAAAAATAATTTGTAATCACTAAAATGTTCCATGTGTAAACTGTTTAATGAATGTTCACATTTGATTAGAAAAATGAAAAAATAATTATTCCAACGATTCACGCAGTATTTCTAGATTTTATATTTGGCAACATTGGTTCTATCTCTGTCTCTTTCTACTCAACCAGGCGAGTTTGACCTCTGTGCTTTTCAACATCGATCGTTCAAAACAATGTCAGGTGCGGGAAATATAAAGCATTGTATTCGGGCCACGACTGGTAAAAAGCGTGGGGAAAATTTGTGTCGGCGAAATATGTCGGTTAAAAATGAAATATGTGTGGAAATTCGAATGCGTGAGATGAGGTTAGGACTACAGTCAGCTGTTGCCTTGCTGTCACGTCTCTTTATCGTAGCAAGTGGTAATAAATCCAATACCGGAAGTTCAAATTAAACTTGATATTACATAAAAATTGGGTCAATAAGCGTAATTTTTCTGAGAGCATTGGATTACTACAAGTCGTAAGTATGTATATCTGATTATTTTTAAGAATCTGACGGATTCTCACTATTATGTACTCTTTTGTAGCGACCGGAAATTGGGTTTTTGCATGTCGTTGCGGAATTCATTCACAAAAATACGCATTAAATTTGTTTTCTCTGTTATTAGGTCGTTAACCGACCGTGAAATTTTACAGAGACGGTTATTTATATATTTAGTGAAGCCAAAAAAAAAATGAAAATCCTATGGATTGAAGCCTGGCGATGGGATTACCTTAATCGCGTTTTTCTCGAAACACTGTGTTCAAAGTCGGTCGACACGATATCTCGAGAACTACGCGATGGATTGTTTCCAAATTTACAGGAGATACGATGAGAAACATTTACAGGTCGTTGACGATATCACTTTTCAAAAATCCATTTTTATTTTTCAATAGTTACGGAAAAAATGACGACCTCTTTCATAGATTTTGTATGCTCGAGTTTCAATTCGTTGGCACGTTGTTAAAGAGAATAATTTTACAAATCGACGATCGTCAGTGACTCGTATTTATTGTTAACTTGAATAGCCCGTTTGTTTTTTAGATTTTCGGTGAATCGTTTAAGCCGGAGAGTGTTGACCAACAATCGTGGCGAAAGACATTTCATCTTCTGCCGGCGGTCATGTTTGCGTTTTTTTCGTTTTCGTTGTTTTTTTTGTTTTCGTTTCAGATTACATTTCAGCCTGGTAGATATCCCGCCGTTTTGGGAGGCTGTATTTTTAGTTTCAAGTGCGTCATCAGTAAGAGCACGTCGAAAATGCCGTCCGATCGGTAATGGGCAGGCAAGCCTACGTGCGGCTAAACGATCACCCATCCAAGTAGTGGCCCGAGCTGGCCCTACTCGTGACAGGAGATCGGCGAAGCATCCATCACTGTCGATAGTCCGTAATGTATACTGTGTACTTGGATTAATGGCGATTTTAGAAAAATCGCTCATGATCAATGTGAAGAATGATCCTGTGATCAATGTGAAGAACGATATAGACTTCCTGAATGGTTCTTGCATTACTATCCAGACATTGGCGCATCCTTCTGCTATCGATCGCGTGACGACAGCCTCTTTGGAGAGAGGGGAAAAAGTGAAAGAGAAAGAGAGAGAGAGAGAGAGAGAGAGATAGAGAGAGAGAGAGAGAGAGAGAGAGAACTTCCGTAATGGTAAAGCCAATTATCGGTACGCTGCATCCTCAATTACGAATCAAATTGAAGCTGCCTGTACCGCAAGCAACTTTCAGCTTCTTCACATTCGATAAATGCAAATGTTTGCCTACCGTGGGCATAGACGTGCTCGTCGAAAAATCATGAGAGAGGATTGGAACATGTGGTTGATGAGATATGACAGCGATAAAATGAAACACGGCGATTCTCTTCGATCCGTTTGATAATATTGATTGACTTTGACCGCGTCCAAGTTTATCTTCCAACACTATTCGAGCCACCAAAGTTCTCAACCCCCCCCCCCCTCTCGGCCGCACGCTTAAAACCCAAACACTCTAATCAGGCCGACAGTAACTTGTCAACTTTACCCTCTGCCCTCTACCCCACGAGCTCCAAATCCCAAGCTGTCAACTTCAATTCCCCCGACTGTCAAACGTCTTCCGCGGTTTCTGCTTAGATTCAAAACTTTTTTTCGACTTCCGTTCCCCGGTCTTTTATTATCTGAATCTCGGTTTACTCAGTCTTCGTTTCTCGTCTCCTCTGCTAGCCATCAACTTTGATTCTCCGCTTCGCTCGTGCAATTTTCTATAAAAATATATATAGCCACAAGTATCTTCGAATCGTCCAAGAACCCTGACCCGAACCAGACCGATCTCTTCTCGTTTACTTCGCTCGTGCCACGTGTCCCTCGGTAAATCACCGATTTAACTATCCGCATACTCTTGTGATTTTGATCCTTGATTACCTTGCATGCAGTCAGCATGTCCTTGTATGCATGCACGCTCTGTACTCCGCGAGGCTCCCGCAGTACACACGTAATACTTTGCTTCAACGCAGGCCTTCGCATATAAGAACATAATTTTTTTCCGTTCATACACACGCATGTGTATAGTTATGTGCAGACTAGTAGATGGATCACATGTGGGGAAATGATATGTTGAATGCATTGTATGTTTATAATGTTGGCTATTAGCACATTTGAATGCTTTAAAGAAAGTCTTCAAGACTTTGTTGCCTAGATATTTGAAAAAATGGTTTTTCAAAACTTTTATCTCATTATTGTACAGACCTTTTTGAATGTCTGTGACCACCGTTTAATGATATTAATAAAATCGCCGAGGTATAGAAAATGTAAAAAGTACACTCGGGGAGTGCGATCGAGAAGTACCGACTTTAAGGCAGGACGCCACTGGGATCGGTAAAAATCGATTTTTTTGCAGTTTCTCCAAGAATATTAGGAGTACAACTTTGCAGTGACCGTTTTTCTTAGAGAGCCACTGCGGCCGAAGTAGTGGCCCTGGCTCAATAAAAAAGTGGCATTTTAAACTAGAGGCTCTGCCAATGTAAACAATTTAAAAAAGCTAACGGATACGTGTATGCATTATAAAGTTATTGGCACTCAAACATGGCAACCTACGAGCCGAATTCTCAGCATTTGCGGGAGGTTATGATTTACTTCTTCAACATCAAGAAATCTGCGGCTGAGGCCCACCGTTTGCTTGTAGATGCTTACGGGGAGGATTCTATTAGTGAGAAAACGTGTCGGCGGTGGTTTCAACGCTTCAAAAGTGGAGATTTTAAGGTCGAGAACCAACATGGTGGCGGAAGGCAGAAAGTTTTTGAAGACGTCGAATTGGAGACCTTGCTGGACCAGGATTCGTGCCAAACTCAAGAGGAACTCGCCGAGACGTTAGGAGTAACCCAGCAAGCAGTTTCAAAACGTCTCCGGGATGTGGGTATGATTCAAAAGCAAGGAAACTGGGTCCCGCATGAGTTGAAGCCGAGAGACATCGAGTGTCGATTTTTCACCTGTGAACAACTGCTCCAAAGACAACAAAGGAAGGGATTTTTGCACCGGATTGTGACTGGAGATGAAAAGTGGGTTTACTACGATAATCCTAAACGCCGAAAATCACGGGGACTGCCTGGTCATATTCCATCATCGACGCCCAAACCGAATATTCACGGATCCAAAGTGATGCTGTGTATCTGGTGGGACCAGCTGGGCGTTGTGTACTATGAGCTGCTCAAACCATCCGAAACCATCACAGGGGAACTCTACCGACGTCAGTTGATGCGCTTGAGTAAGGCACTCAAAGAGAAACGGCCACAATTCAACGAAAGACATGACAAGGTGATACTGCAGCATGACAATGCCCGACCCCATGGTGCAAATGTCGTGAAAAAGTACTTGGAAACGCTGAAATGGGAGGTTTTATCCCACCCGCCGTACTCTCCAGACATTGCCCCTTTTGACTATCACTTGTGCCGGTCAATGGCACACGATTTGGCTGACCAGCACTTCGGTACTTACGAAGAAGTCAAAAATTGGGTCGATTCCTGGATTGCCTCCAAGGACCAAGACTTTTATCGACGCGGGATTCGAATGCTACCTGAAAGATAGGCCGAGGTCGTAGCTAGCGACGGGCAGTACTTTGATTACAAAATATGTAGCCACTTTTTTATAATAAAGCCTTAAACTTTTGAACAAAAAACGGTCACTGCAAAGTTGTACTCCTAATACATATTCAAGAATATGTGAAAAAAGTTCTCGGTAACATATTGAAAATTGACCAAGCTACAAACGACTTAGTGAAAGCAGGTAGCGCAACGATGTACGTGCACTAAAACTTTTTATCTCATTTTCTCAAAACGACTTTTTTCGAGCTGGCTGAAACCATAACTCTAGCTATAATTGTCCGATTTTCAATCTTCGAAAATCAACATGCCTGCAATTGCAGGATCTACCGTTGTACGTAGCTGTTTTGTTAAATATTTTTCAAGCCCCCGTAAATAAGTAAAAATTTCGCCAAAATGACACTTTTTTTTACATCCGCCATTTTGTCATTTTTTCCCAAAAAACTAGTGGTTTTTCCGAAAAAAATGACAAAATAGCGGATGTTCAAAAAACTGTCATTTTGGCGAAATTCTTACTTATTTGCGTATCACCAGAACTGCATTTATACAGATTATAAAACTTATTTATTTTTATTTCTCAAACCAAAGATGGTCAAGTTGAAAAACAATTTTTTGTCATATATAACTGATACAATGGTGAGAAAAAAGAAAAAAATGATAATCAAAATTTGACACGCCACAATTGTAAAAAAAATTGCTTTTCCTAAATCCGGGACTAAGCATCACAACACTCATACAAATTAAGAATATTTACGGTTTTTTTTTTCAGATTCATATAACGTTCAAACACTGGTCGCCAATTGGAGACGTTTTCCGCGCACCGTCATAAACAAACGTACAAAAGTGCACGATAATACATTTTCTCAAATTGTACATGTTCTCGAAGGATCAATAAAACTATGTATTATTTTTTTTAATTTATTCCACCCTGCGAGTCATCTCCAAAGTATCGCTCCAGCGAACAATACCGCCTTAAATTCAAAACCACTCCTCAATTTTGGGTACCAGACGCTCCTTGAAGTGACTTTTATCACAAAATGCCCCTTTATCCAAAGTCATTTTAAAAACATCGGGACTTGCATTGCTGAATACGAGGACGGTCCCCTGTGGTTGGCTGTCAGAATCCAGAAACGTGATACTCCAGAAAAGTCATACCTTCGAAAAGTCACGACCCAGAAACGTTATATTCTCGAAATGTCACCGTATCGAAAATTGCGACGCATTAACGTATAAACAGATTTTGCTATTGATCGATGGCACCAATACGATCTTCTAATTGAATTTTAAAAACTTGCATCCACTGAATGTTTAATTTTTCATGTATAGGGTGCTGTTTTTCAACAATTTTTATCTCAATTGTCAATGTAACACGTTATTCTTGTTAAGTTGACAAATATGTCTGTGCACACACACACACATATACATACATACACGCATATATATGCATACATATATATATATGTATATGTATATGTATATGTATATATATTGTAAAACTACGTTACGATGTACAAGAGTGGCCCCGTGGCCACCGGTTCGATCCCGCGTGCGCCAGAGTGCGTTTTATGAATGAAGTGTATACGCCCACGAACGAACGAACGAGCGGAAGCCACTTGTTTTCTACGTTAGGCTATGGCGCTTCTCCGGGGAATATAAACTACCTGTGGTATGTTACGCGAGAGTACCACCACCCATACAGTGTTATATATATATATATATATATATATATATATATATATATGGGCACACACACATGTGTATGTATACGTACACGTAAGAATGTGTGCAATTTCACGACGCTCCGTGTTCTCTGTCAGTAGACCCATGTATTCGCTCACATACACGTACGTGACATAAAATTCCGCCTAGACATGAGAGGTGACTTAAAACGATGACGTTTTTTTTTAACCACCTTGTCCAAATTTCTGAAAGGTTTTTATTTGGCTCAAACTTTCGGTCGAGTTTCACTTTTGATTTTGATGAATGCTGGAGGATGGTGCCTTTTTTCGAGCCATGGACATCTCTATTGAAAGTACAATTTTACGAAGTTCCGGTAAGTATATGCGTCGTATGCGAGAAATGTACAGCGCAGTTGTATTTTGAAAAATTAGGAAATTTTGCTTATGTCGATATCTCTCACGGAATAATATTGACATTTGCATTATTGGGGTTCAACGAACATTCTTTTTACTATTTTTTTTTAAATTTCATGCCAATATTCCAAACAAAATTGCAGGAATTTTCCATAGAGAAAGTAAAAAAAATGTCCGGTGGATTTTGGTGGTTGGAATATGGAAAAGTGACGGGCTTTGGAGAAAAATTAAATTACGAAATATGGATAACGTGATAAATTCTGCTAATTCAGCTGGGCTTTGGTATATTTGTCTCCCAACACGGTGCAGGAAAAATGATGGAGTTTGCACCGTTGGAGTGCAACGGAAGTTAGTTTTTCTTCTGTTGCTTACATTTTTTTTCGTCGATTTAGCCGACAAAATCAACCAAACGGTTTTTCTTATCTTCATCGGAGATCCACGACCTCGATTGACGAAACCAATTATAGATCACGATTGAAATGGAGAAATGAAAAAAAAAATTGAAAGGTATAGCAAATTCCAACGCTATGCAGTAAAACCGGTGGATACTTCGAGGTTGAATTTTCATTGGACTTATTTATATACGTCCAATGAAAATTCCATTCCAATTCCATAAAAAATCCAAACGTTCCATTCTTACGTTCCATCCTTGAGTATTCTATTTTACGTTGACCCAATTTTCGCAAATCATTCATCGCGCAAACTTTCTATTCGTAGCTTGTAATTGTGGCTCACGCGAAGCCAATTGTCGATAACGGAAGCATCGAGAGAGTTCCACAATGGAAATTCATCTGAATGGATTTCAATGTTTTTTTTTTTTTTTAAGTCGTGATAATCCGTATCGAGCCGTGCACCGGATCGTCGATGATGAGTTGTTACACACATACACTTCACGAAGGTTCATTCACGAAGCGGAAACACGTAATAACAATAATAGTAATAGTAAAATTAATTGTATTCCCAGGGCAATAAATCATTCGACAAATGGCCTGTAAAGCTTATCGGCTATAAATAATCGAACTTGATCGCATTTTTGGCCACCTCGGTACTCGCGGTATTTAATTATCGCCGATCTCCCCCCCCCCCTTGCGTCCCGCAGTTTGACTGCAGATCTTAGATATACACGTAGATAGGCTATCGCGTGTAATCCTATCGGTTTAGAGTTTGATCTTCCGTTAATCCTATCCTGCATGGATGTACGTTCGTATAGTTGTATTATGTTTTGTGTGCCTGTACACGCGCAGAGTGTACACGTATATTCAGCCCCGTGTAAGAGTGAGTTTGCGAGGCCGATAGACGACGAACGGAACCGTCGAGTTAAAGTAATCGGCCACTGGAACGATCGCCGAGGATAAGACCGGTGTCGTGAGACTCCGAGTAAAACGAGAATCCCCATTCAAATGAAGCTATACCGCAAAGCTAATCGGACTTCGATAAGTGACTCGACGATGTATCCTCGAGACTCGAATCCCTAAAAATATGCAAATTCAGGATAAAATTCTTTTTTGGTTTGGTCAAAGGGGAGAAACAATTCCGTTGAAAATTGTGGCATAAACGGTGTCGAAGTTCGCAACGGTGGTATCCAATATGAATTCCTTTTTGGGTTTCAGGGCTGGGTACAAATTAGGAACTTTGAGTTATTAGAACGCTCAAAACTCCGAAAATCTAAACACCGTCAAAAAGATTCGGCTATAGAAGTTTTTGAAGTGTCAAAATTTTTAATAAATCGACGAATTATTTGAAGAATTTATATACGCGATTTCGCCCATTTTCGAAGGTACTTTTCTAGACGCGGATAAAAAAAATGACGCATATATTTAAAAAAAAAATTTTACAGATCATTTATGCACATTTATGCATATGTAAACAAAAATCAGAAATATCAACAAATGGCGAAGATATAACATATTTCCACGATTCACTTTTTTGAACCTTGTGAAAGTTCTAACACTTGAACGAAGGTTCAGATCGCTTTGAAATGTTCACAGAAATAAAAAGTCCAATGACAACAAAATATAACAAATAAAATACCGACAGAAAATTGAGTAAAAAATTTTAAGTTTCGAAATTTTATTTTAATAATTTTTTTTCATCATATTGTTGGTTCACACTGAAGATACATTCATTACGCAATTATAAATATGTTCATTTTTTTTTCAGACACCCACATCGATGCTGAGAACTTTCACCATCAACGCGCACGCAAAAAAAACAATGCTTTATTATGTTATATCTCTGCCATTTCTTAATATTTCTGTTTTTTTTACATATACTTAAATATGTGCATAAATGATCTGTAAAAAAATGTTGTCAATATATGCGTCATTTTTTTAACCGCGTTTAGAAAAGTATCTTCGAAAATCGGCGAAATCGCGTATACAAAGCCTTAAGGAGTGATTTAAAGTCAATTGTGAAATTTGCCTAGACAATGTTATACGTTCGACATCATTTACAGTCAACTGTTTAGACTTTCGCTGGCATGATCTTGACATGCGCCGACGGTTTAAAATTCCTAATTTTAATGTTCCGAAATTACAAGGTTCGTCAAGATCGTGCCAGCGAAATTCTACACAGTTGACTGTAAATGATGTGGAACGTATAACATTGTCTAGACAAATTTCGAAATTGACGTAAAGTCACTTCTTAATGAATAAAATAAATTCTTGAAATAATTCGTCGATTTATTGAAAATTTTGAAATTTTTTGAACTTCCATAGATGAATTATTTTAACGATGGTCAGGATTTCAGAGTTTTGGTCTTTCGTGTAAAATTCTTTCGGAGTTTTTTTATTATTATGCGAAAGCGTTTTTTTTCCGCCGACTCAGGTCAGCGATCTTTCACATCTTTAAAAATATTTGCCTGAATTTCGTAGCTCAAAATGGACTCTTGGAAGAGTTTATTTTTGTTGCATTCCACCATCCAAACTTCACTATAGTAAAGACAGAGGTCAGTTTGTTACTTTTTTTTGTAAAATACTCTCTAGCCTACTCGATATGGATATTATCTCGGAATTTTTATGCTTTTTTACTTCTGAATTAACAATTTGTGTGTATAGACACCTTCTTGTCAAACGAGAGAAACATTTATCTTGAAAATTGTAGAATAAACAGTGTCGTATTTCGCATCGGTGGAATCCAATATGAATTTTTTTTTATTTCCTTGTTTTTCATTATTATGCGAAATCTTTTTTTTCCGCCGATTCAGGTCAGCGATCTTTTACACCTTAAAAATATTTGTCTGAATTTCGTAGCTCAATATGTCAAAAAATGGGCTCTTGGAAGAGTTTATTTTTGTTGCATTCCACGATCCGAACTTCACTACAATAAATACAAAGGTCAGTTTGTTTCATTTTTTGTGAAATACTTTCTACCCTACTCGCTATGGATATTATTTCGGAGTTCAGTTACTTTTTACTTTTGAATGATTTGAAAATTGTAGAATAAACCGTGTCAAAGTTAGCATTGGGGGAATTCAATTCGAAATCGTTTTTTTTCCGCTCATTTAGGTTGTCGATGTTTTATATCTTAAAAAATATTTGGAAAAGGTTATTTTTGTTGCATTTCAACGATCCAAACTTCAGCAGTATTACGGTATCTGTGGCCCCTAATTCTGATCGCGCAGTCTTAATATTTGACCGAAAATAAGACTTTTTTCAAGAGTGGTAAAAATTCAAATTCGACCCTTAAGGGGGCGAAACAGGGGTTTTAAAGTTTTTACGAGACATGTTTTTTTTTTTATCAGATTTGCTTGATACTTGATATAAATACACTCCAATACTAATGATTAAACATGTTTTTCAGCCATTTCCAAAATGTAACGTTTAAGGGGGTTAAACCAGAGTGTTAAGGTTTGTATGGAAAAATATGGAAAAACTTATTTTTAACCAGATTTACTTGAAACTTACCAAATTTATTTTATATATAACACTATACCATGTTTTCCTCGCTGTTCGGTGCGTGTAGATAGTCAAGAAGTACATTTAACTCCTTAACTGTATACGCCACACATATGTGAGCATGAAAAACAACATCCAATCAAACCCAAACAAACTCAAACCATAAAACCCCTGTATCACCCCCTTAAAGGTCGAATTTGTATTTTTACCACCCTTGGTAAAAAGTCTTATTTTGGGTCAAATATAAAGGCTGCGTGGTCCGAATTAGGGGCCACAGATATTGTAATATCCCCGAAAATTCACTCTAGTAAAGACAAAATCCAGTTTGCGACATTTTTAACGAAATATTTTCTACCCTACAGGGTATGGATATTATTTCGGAATTCTGTTGCTTCTTACTTCTGAACTTGTCAATTTGTGCAGATAGACACATGGTATGTCCAAATGGAAATGTGATGGGCAAAAATGCGAATATTTGAAGAAATGGAAAAATGGAAGTGAACATATGGGGAAGAGGATAATTTGAAACCGTTATATCCACGCAATGTTGGCTATTAGCACGTTTTGACGTTTTGAGAACGGTCCTCAAATGCTTCAAATGAATAGTTAATGTTGAGGACGGGACGCTTATATATACGTACACGTGCGTGTGACGCACTCTATCGTATTGTGGGATCGTGTTCCGGCAATTAAATTCCATTCTCGCCCAACTTCGTAACTTCCTATATGAGAATCTCACGCAGCATCATCATCATCATCCTAAACGCTTTTGAATGACCTCCTCCGAGCTTCGTGTAGAAATAACAAAAAAAAATGTCGCCCCCCTTTCTTTTCTCGACGATGATACACAAAAAATGAGATCAATGTGTATATATACATTTATCTTTCATTTTTTTTTCTCGTAATATAATTGTATCCCTTGTCTCTGTCAAGTTGATTGAATTTTTAAAGAAAATTGCAATTAAGCATATTCGTATTGACACGAAGTATTTGGGGAGCTGAAATTCGCATTGGAGATTTTTTTTTTACTCTCGTGAAAGCAATTTTTTTTTTCGTAGGCTTGCAAAAATTGATACTACGGTGAGCCTTTTCTCAAATGTGCAATTGTTATTGTTTTTTTTTCTTCGCTGATTTTTATTTCGTGGTTTTCATTCGACGGAAAAAATGCAAAGCTTCAAGATTGAGGAGGCCCCGAGCAGTTTCGTTTCAGTTTCATCGTACCTAAGTCATCCTTGAGGAAGAGAGACCGAGGGTCGCGCGGTTAAGGGATTTTGTAACGCGAGAAAATTGCCAGGCCACATGCGGGCAACCTATTTCGTTATTGATGAGGGCCGAAGGGACGTGTTTTCCCTGTGAACGTATATGACAATTTAGAAAAACCCATCGGTTCTCGGGTTACAAAAGATTCTTGACTAGACTTTCACTCACTTGTAGCAACATGGTGGAATATTTTCAGGTTTTTCTCCCCCCCCCCCCCCCCCCCTTCTCCGCCTTGTCCCTCTTCTCAGATAGCCTTGAAGAAAAACGACGAAAATTCGGTGACCCGAGTCAAAATCTGCGAGCAATTTCATCTTCGTATGTTCTTGAAATATAAACACTTTTCTTACGAAAGAATTTCTCTGGTGGCGTTGGCGACACCTTTGTTCTCACATAAAATTATTAGAAAAATGGAATCAAAGAGGGACTTCACTTTTTTAAATTAAACATTATTTTTCCGGAGTCTTGATATAGACATCTTAAGTCGGGCTTAGAATTACTAAAAAAACGAAATCAAAGAGGTTTTTAAAAAATTAGATATAATTTGTCTGGAGACCTAATAGTGAGCTCATTATTCCTGCATCAAATTAAAAGGAAACTGGAATCAACGAAATACGTTGCGTTTTAAAAAAATGATTTTTCTGGAGACTCAAAAGCGACATCGCTATTCCTGCATCTAATTACTAAATGAATGGAATCAAAGGAGTGCTTCGAGTTTTTTTAAATTAAAAATTACTTTTTTTCAGACTCAGTAGTGACATCTTAATTCCTACTTAGAATTACTTGAAACATGGAATCAAAGAAGTACTTCACGTTTAAAAAAAAATGTAATTCAATTTTTCATGGCTGCATCAAATTACAAAGAACCTGTAATCAACGAAGTACCTCGCGTTTATAAAAATTAAAACTTATTTTTCTTGAGACTCAGTAGTGACATCTTCATTCCTACTTAGAATCACTTGAAAAATAGAATTAAAGAAGCACTTTACATTTTTTTTTTAAAATTAAATATAATTTGCCTGGAAACCCAATAAAGACGTCTTTATTCCTGCATCAAATTACTACAAGAATAGAACCAAAGAAGGACTTCGCGCTTTGTTTTCAATTAAAAATTATTTTTCTTGAGACTCAATAGCAACATCTTAATTCCTACTTAGAATTACTTTAAAAACGGAATCAAAGAAGTACATCACATTTTTTTTAAATTTAATTTAATTTTTCTGGACACAATAGCGAGATCTTTATGGCTGCATCAAATTACAAGGAATCTGGAATCAACGAAGAACTTCGCGTTTTTTTTTAAATTAAAAATGGTTTGTCTGGAGACTATAGCGACATCGTTATTTCTGCATGAAATTACTAAAAAAATTGAATCAAAGAACTTCGCGTTTTTTTAAATAACATTTTTTTTTCTTGAGACTCAATAGAGACATCTTTATTCCTACTTGGCATTACTTGAAAAATTGAATCAAAGAAGTACTTGACGTTAAACAAAATTAAATATAATTTTTCTGGAGACCCAATAGTGACCTCTTCATTCCTGCATCAAATTACAAGGAAACTGGAATCAAAGAAGTACACCGCGTTCCTTTCAAATGATTTTTCTGGAGACTCAATAGCGACATCGTTATTCCTGCTTGAAATTACTAAAATAATGGAATCAAAGAACTTGGCGTTTTTTTTTTAATAAAAAATAATTGTTCTTGAGACTCAATCGCGACATATTTATTGCTACACAAAATGGCAAAAAAATGAAATCGAACAAATCTGCGGTTATCTTAACTGAAGACAATTTTTCCGGAGACTCAAAAGTGCATAAACTAACTTTATGCACTTTATTCGTGCATAAAGTTACTCAAAAAATAATTCACGAAATAACGCTAGTATCTTGTAAAATCCAAATAACATTTCCACTCAAACTTATCGACGTGGTGCCGGTGGATAAAGGTATAGAACAAAAAGTCCACTCAATCCGCTCTTTTCCGATAGCATAATTGAATGTCTTCCGGCGATTCGAACGAAGCGATAAAATATTCACTGAAAAATTGCGATTTAATTGGGCATCTCCAGCGTGAAATTCCTCGAGGAGAGGATGTGAAGCAAAAAGAAAAACGTCACGGCAAAATTTTATCACATGCTCTGTGTGGCACGACGGACGAAGAAAAATAGACCAAGTCTCGATGGTTTGGATAGCAGATGTTTATATGTGTGTGCGGACAAAATCCTTTGCCCTGTGCCATGTGTCATGCGAAGAGACACTCTCGCGTGAGTCTCTCCCGTCCTATTGTCGAATTATTTTCTAACACTTTCCCCCATCTTCCCGGACCCCCCGTCCCTGGCAACTTTCAACGAACGAGAAATAAATGAGGTACAAAAAAGCAACACGTATTTAGCTGAGTAAACGCGAGGCGCGATTTTCCAAACATGTGGATGACAAAGCGGACCTAGACGACGAATTTTTAAGTATAGCCGAACCGTATTTCGACCGCAGCAGGAAGTCAAAAAAAAAACGGCTACGTAACATTTCATTTGGCTGCATTATACTGTCGGCGCGAATGGTGGTGTCCTACGGTCAATTATAGTATCAAATTCTGTCGTTCGTTCAAACCCTCGCATCCCTCCTCCGTACACTTGAATCCTCCCATGTTTATGTATTCTAGCGAAACGATAAACCGAGGCTGGCAGCTTATCGCGGGTCGGATTTTGGGGTCTTTTTAGAAGGAACCCTCCGAATTATATTATCGGTATTGCAAGAGAGAGAGAGAGAGAGAGAGAGAGAGAAGGCCATCAGCGATCCGTTACGTTCGCAGCACCAACGAGCTTAGATGCTCGATTAGTATCTTATTTATTGGACGGGTTATATCCTGAAGCCATTTATATATACATGTATACATACCCATACACATATACATGTATACATACACATATACATATACATGTATACATACACATATCATATACATGTATACATACACATATACATATACATGTACACACACACACACACACACACACACACACACACACACACACACACACACACACACACACACACACACACACACACACACACACACACACACACACACACACACCCTCTCTCTGTGCGTGTGTACGCAGCAGAGAAACGAAAAAAGGCTCACCGGTTCAGTCACTCTAAGAGTCAAAGGTTCTTTTCCTTCCTGTACCAAAATACAAATTGCTTTCTTTACATTCTTTTTTTTTCGCGCGCTGGTTCGTAGTCCCGGATAACCCATAGAGCGTCCAACGACTCTGTTGTCCCATTCTCAATATTTTTATTCAACCTCGGACCACCCCCACCCACCGCTAATATTCATTTAGGGGTTTGGCTACTGTTAGTATGACAAGCCCACGTTCGTCCCTGGAGGCAACTCACATTCAAGAGGAAGATTCAATATATGGTGCAGAGATCGCGGACTGAAGGTGAACTTATGGTTACAACGATAGAACTGATGGTGAAATTTTAAATGCCTTTTTCTCGAAACTATTTTTTTCAAAACGGTGTACACGATTTTTCAATATCTAACGAACGGATTGACCTTACATTTGGTACAATTTTGCAGTGTAATAGTAGTTTAGTCTTGAACGACGTTTTTCTTCTTAATTTTTTTTTCATTAGTTATTTACAGTGATGTCATTTTTCCTCGAAAAATCGAAAAAAGATCCAACATTTTTTTTATGACTGAAATACGATGAAGAAAAAAAGCTCGGTGAAGTCTTAGCAAATATTATCTATTTTAAGAAAACTCGTTTTTTTGTTTGTTTCAGATCAACCGGGTGTCCGAAATCAAGTACACCGCTGAGCCCCTCACGTTCCAATGTCCTTCACGAGATTGTTTATATCGACTCCAATTATTATTTTTTATGAAATATGGTACACAACTTTGTTAATTTACATACAAATATGTGTCGAAATGATTTTTCAGCATGGTTGTTACGCATTGTGTACGCAGAAATTCCCTAAATTTTCCAGGTTTTCCACACAGGTTTTGCAAATATTTCAGGGAGATTGGGGTCAACAAAAAGCATAATTTTTTTAAGATGAAATACATGAAAATGTCAAATATTAAAATAAAATTGAAAAGAATTAAATTCCAAAAACTGTTTAAAAACTATAGAGTAAAAAAACTTTAAATGCAATTGCCGAACCTGTTCTTTACTATGAACAGAAATTTTTATGTCAGTACCAATAAATTAAAAATAAATATAAACACTTATTTGTAATAATAATTGTGTGGTTGTGTATCAACAAATCAAATGCAAATGAAACGAGCTTTAGAGTAAATTTGTTTTTATTTTTTTTTTCATTCTCAATGTTTGGCACTGACATAACATTTTTGTGTTATCTATAATGAAGAACAATATCAATATTAAAAATATACAAAAAAAATATTTTTATACCAGTCGGTTTCATTTTTCATAATTCTCGCAAAAAGTAAATTCTTGAGAAATTCCAGTGAATTTTCATAATACTTTCCCCAATTATTGCAAAATAATTAGAGAAAGAAATTCCCTGAGTTCGCCCTGTTTTCCATATGCGTAGCAGCCATGTCAAATCATCTTACCTTCGAAATTGATTTTTTTTAATAACCCTGATTTTCGGGTCGTAATATGGCCGCAGGGTTTCCCTGATGAACCAGAAAGAACACTTCGAAACGAAACTTTATTCGAAACGAAAGATTTGAAAGCAATTTAATAGAGCTAACATTTTTTTCTCATCGTTAATTATTCAGGATATTACTGTTATTATTATCATTTCATGAAATTTATGTTATCATAAATTTCTTGCATTATTATAAAATGATTGTATCTGTTGAAGTTGTTATAATAATTCTTTAATAATATTGAAAAGACGATAATTTGTAGAGTGCGCAAAAAACCGGCTGGAAAAGATTGTTCGAGAAGTCCCGCAAAATCAACAAAGGACGATCTTGGGTGAACGACATTTTTCGTTTGACTTGCCCCGGAATGGGCCGCGTATACGTTGCGTCAGACGAACTTCGTAATTTGTAACGATCTTGAGCGACGGGTTGACTATACGCGAAATACTTTCGCAAATATACCCACATATATTTATACCCATACATGTGTGTTCATTTAAGTATATATATATATATATATATGTGCATGTGGACTATATGTGTCTTATTACGGGAGAATATGTAGCGACGAGGTCATTAACCGCGTATCGATCGACGAGTAGACCTTATCGGGTTTCGTCGTCGCTTACACACGTCTGATTGCAAGTCCGAGACATTTTTTTTTCCTCCAAGAACGCCCTCTAGCCGTGTGAGAAAAATCCCCGACAGTGAGAGGGATCGCACGTGTCAAAAATCAATATATTCCACGTCAAATCATATCTCAAGATCGAATAGGCGAAAAAAAAAAAAAAAATTTCGGCTCTCCGTTTAAATCGTTACGTCAATTATTTCGCATTTATGGGGGGGGGGGGGGGGGTGTGAAAAATGAATCGGTTAACTATGGAACCGTAACGTCAGGTCCACTCCTTTATTCTTAACTCCGATCGGCTGCACAAGCATCGCGTCAAAGTTTGCATCGTTCGTATACAACAAGAACTCTTTTTTTGTTTCCTTATTTCTATTATCAAGCGTACATATCTTTTTGAATCTTACATAGCAATTTGCGAATAATATTTTTCAAAAAAAAGTTGTTCAACGTAATGTTTTCACTTTGATCGAGATCACGATACAACGAGCAAGAGAATATCATCAGTTAAAACCAAACAAACCCAAACGCCTCCTCAAAACCGAAAAAATTATGCTTTTTTCATTTTTCTTTTTTTTTCACCGAAAACCCAAACAGACATTTCTACGTATTCTCATTAGGAATGTACTACCCCAATTTGCAAAAAAGGCTTTGGGGCCGTCATCGATTTTGGCTGATTTTTAACCCCCCCCCCTCCCCCAAATCATCCTATCCTTCCTATCGTCATAATCCAATTATCGTTACCGTCATCCAACGATCAGACCCGCCCCTATTTTAAAATGACGTAATTTATGGACCGCCCCTTTGGATAATGATTAAAATTAAAAAATTAAAAATGAAAAAAAAAAAAAAGAAAAAACAACTCCGTTGCATTTCAACGATGCGTAATTCTTTACATAAGTGATTTTTTCCAAAAATATCCGATTTGTCCGATGAAATATCATTTATTGAGTTATACATCACGATATTGAGTCGGAGGAAGCTGAAATGTTTAATTAAAAAATTTTGTTGCGAGCAAAAAATCGTTAAAAATAAATTCGAATTTTTCAAAAACCTAAACAAACCCAATATAGGCGTCGAAATGTTCAAAAATGCCCTATTTTATCACGTGTTTCCACCTACTTCAAAACCCCATAACTTTTTATGGGGGGGGGGGGGGGGTGAATTTCAGCTTCCCCCGAATGAATATCATCATTTATAGTCCACTCAATGAGAAAAAAGCAAAAAAATAATAATTTTTCGGAAAAGTCACTTATCTAAAGAATTACCCAATAATGCAAACTTCAACGTCATATCCATATTCGACACCCAATGAGACTTGGTGCAAAACGCGATTGGAATCAACGATAAGAAGTGGTCCTGGCTAACTTGACGTTTGTGCAATTACGTGCTCTACGAGTACCGGAATTAAACGCGAATAGAGAGACGCCGGCAGGGCAGTAAGTACAGAAATGTATTCGTGTGTGCATCGCCGTATGTCTCTTCGAGATACATGTCTCCGTGCGAGGACTTTTTCAAACGTGCCAACGTCTGTTTCGCAGCTCGACGCGCCTCGTCTAACAAGGAGAGAAATATCCCTTTATCTTATCGGAGAACACCGGTTGTCGCCGGATCGTATATTCATTTGAATTTCGTAGCCCGCACACTGGCATTTATATGATTACTATTATTATCGTCGTTATTATTATTATTGCGTCATCGCTACTTGCTCCGTAGATTCGAGAGGCAAGTTTATCTACAGCTAGAGCTTTTTTGTCGAATCACTTCAGTCACTAATTTTCAACAGGCGTGACAAGCGTGACGCCAAAGATGCTTCGTGTGGGGGGGGGGGGGGGGGGGGGGTGAATGCACTGGCGGATGGGGATTTTTTTGGGTTAGGAGAAATTTGGATGGAATGGAGGGTGGATTTCAAAAGCTTGATTTCTTCAATGATCACATTGGGACTTTTAATTGAAGGAATGTCAAAACAAAAATTGTGATGTGAACAACGCTACGAATATTTATTTGTAATCCTTATGATATAAAAAAAACTCCTTTACTATTCAAACAAAAATGACCAACCGTAGACAAGAAAACATTCAAATAATTATGATAATCGTGCAATTAAAATGCATTCAACTCAATCATAATAATCATAGAATTTTTGTTTTTGTCGTGAGATAGTAAATCATCGATTTTTCTGAACACATCATTTTTTTGGAAACTTTCCTATTTTGGGTACGAAAAAATGATGTTTTTGGAATGTTTTCGAAACGATGATACGTTTAGAAAAATCAAGAAATTATGAAACTCATTGAAAATCATTAAATGAAAATCATTGATATCATGAAATGGTAACGAAAAATTATAAAAGCTCAAAAAAGTCAAAGAATTAATTTTATATAATAAAATCAACGGTTTATCGATTATATGTCAATGTTTTGTTTAAAAAAATTGTTAATAACTCTTTTGTATTATTATCGTAGCAAATCAATATTCCCAGCATTGACATGGATACTTTTTTATGACGTTCGAGTTTGCATCTATGGAATGCAACAAAAACGAGCGTTTTTTAATTCCCCAATTTCTTTAGGCAGAATTAAGCTGAGTACCTAATTAGCTCATCGTTGAAACGCAACGAAAAAATTCTTAATCACCGAAAAAAAAAATGTTGGCCAATTACGGCCGTGAAAATCGCTCAAACGTTTCGACGTATTCTCATGATAAATTTCCTACCTCAACTTGCAAAAAATTCTATGGGCGATCATAAAAATAAAGAGATGAAAATTGAAAAATATAAAATATGATATAATACAAATAAATATACAACACAATAATAAAATTAAATAATAATTAAAAAAAATATAATATAAAATACGAAAATATAATTTTTGTAGATTCGACTTGAAACCTGAATATGCAATTTCCAACACAACCTGAACCTACGAAAAATATTATTTTTGTAGATGCAGGTTTATTATTATTATTCAGGATAATTATTTTAAAAACGGAATTAGAAAAAATTTTCGTTGCCCCCCCCCCCCCCAACGATGAAACCTGAAACGCCATAATTCGTTTCAGTTTTTTCATCAAATCGCAAACGCTGAATCGCGAACGAAACCAATTTTTTTGCGAAATCGCGTCACACATGCTCAAAATTGTCCAAGGCTACTGGCTTATCCAGTAACTCCTATCCGTAAGAACAGATTCCAATTCTGATCGAAGACATTTTTTTTCCGCGATATTACGTGTACGATAAGCAAGATAGCCACGTGCGCACACACACATACACACATGTACATATAGTTATGTCTCATTTGCAGGGCAATCGTCGATAAAACATCGCGATTTGCCTCAGTTGTGACATAAATTTCAGAAAAGCCCAGTCAATCTGGAAGTTATGAAGTCACACAGCCCCCCACCCCCCGTCAAACCGCCCGGTTGTATGAGAAAAATCCCAGCGGCCACGATCAAACGTCAAACATTCCGTACAACGAACGCTCGGCTAATTCGAGGTCGCCTACTACGATTTTTTGGCCTTGACAATTTCATTCACCTTAAGAAGAAATCTGGGACTAACGACCGAGCGAGAAGGGGGGAAAAAAGAACGAAAAACGTACTGTTCGACGACCGCGTGGATCCCTTGAAATTAATAGACCCAGCGTGCGGTCGCGAGAGCTGTGGGAAAATTTTGCCCGAAGGGCGCGAACCAGACTGGCGAAAAAAGTTTTTTAAACTAAACCGAACTATTTTTATTACCTGGAATAAAGAATATTTTCGTTAAAAAAAGGCGGAAATCAATTTTCGAAACTGGGCAAAACTTTTGTTTTATTTATCTATATTTTTTATAAAAGTTCAGAAAAAAAGGCTGCCTTTTTTGAGCTGCTTAATTTGGTTTGTTCATTTTTTTTTCTCGTTCTTGAAGATAAAAGTTACGTGAGTTCGTAAAATTTATAAATCGCCAGGCTTGTTCATTTTGCATGGCTGAATGGCAATTGATTAAGTGTTCTTCGAATCAATTAGACTTTATATCCATTTTCACTTTCCTGAAGAATTCGTCGAAAATTCGCGGCATCTTCGTACATGGGAATCTCTCGTTTATATATATATATAATAGGAAATGGTCGAGCGCGGGAGAGAAACTCGCACTCGTATAGATGTGAACACGGAATGTACCTCCTCGTTCAGCATAGAAACCTGTTCCAGAACCGTTCAAATTCTCACATATGAGCGACAGGTTACGCGAGACACGATTTCCGAAATAACTGCTCGAGGAGACAGAGAGAACGAGAGAGGGGAAGGGCAAAAGAGAGGAAGAGATGGGGGGGAGGGTAGACGAGGAGAAACATCTGCTGAAAGCTGTGCGACAAATTCGAACGCGCCCGAGACACAAGTGCTCCTCCGCACATATGAATTTCTACTACAATCGCACATTTCTCCCCTTCTTCGTTGAAGTTAAAAGAAGAATGGAAAAATTAAAAGCCACGCGTTGAAAATTGAAAAAATGATGAAAAAAATGTTTAAATTGTATCAAATTATTACCGACAGTAATGAACACGCAGTCGGGAATCTCCCGAGCCAATGGCATTTTCACTGTATTTCCGAACGCGAGCGCAGAAATGGTGCTGAAGTTTTCATCGTTAAAACGCAACGAAATTTTTTCTTGATTTTCTTGACTTCTGTATTTTTACTATTATCTACAATATTTTTATGCCGGTGTTGGTTATAGATTTTTTAGAAGGAAAATGGTTCAGTAATATTTTGTCGTTTGAATGTACCGAAAAAAATCGTCAATACGACGAAAATATATTTTCGTTGCAGACCAACGATGCAAAGTTCAATACCATACGCAGAAACTGAGTGAAAGTGTAGTCGCCTGTATCGACGCAGGTTTTTTCCAGTTTCCCTGTGCCCTCGTGCGATATGCGATACAGAAGTGTGGGGGGAAAGTGGGGCTGTGCAGCACTCCGGGGAAGCTCACTGAGCGACTGGAAAAAGGAAAGTGACGAGGGTAGATTGAAAAGGGAACGGACGAAAGGATATACTAAGGATAATTAGGAATAATGGTGTTCCAAATTATTTAAAAAAACTAATCTGCTGTAACAAATTTTTAGCTGGACCCAACATCTTATCGATGGCCTTTTGCGTGTTATGAAATCCCATGGCTTTCTCCAACGACATTATTGCTGGGACGTCCGATGGCCGAGCTCCTTTTCGTCCAACGACCACCTTAAGGCCTTATACAGGGTGTTGGGCGCATGGACCGACACAGTTTTTGGGGTAATTGGGGTGGGAGGTAATTTGCAATTGTTTTCACCATTAGACCCTATGTCCTAAGTGTCACGATAATTGAACTATGATTTTTTTTTCGTTTTTTTTTAATTACCCGAAATTTCGCCTTTAAATGATTATAACTTTTTCTATTTGTGGTTGTAACAGCACGAAATAACTTTTGTTGTGTTCTGCAATGTATGATTATTATAAATAAATCATTATTCGATACTACTGGTTTCAAGAAGGTGACCCTTGAGCTTCCAGTCTTAAGGGGTCTTCTCACTTTAGACGCTAAAAAAAGGCTATTTTCATGAATTTTTTGGACAGGTTTACATTATAGATACTGATATAAAAGTTGTTACACTTAATGAATACACTTTCGAAATACGTTAAAAAAATTTGAACTGATCCTTATGAAATTTCAACCACATATTCTTTGGAACTATAGCTATGGCGCATATCAAGGATTTTTTTAAATTGTAATATTTACTTTTTTTTTGCAAAAAAAACGTTTTTTTTTGTTTTTTTTAAATGTCCGCCATTTTGTTGTTTTTGCATATATAAAAAATCGTATGATATGCGCTATAGCCATTAACATACTGAATCTAAAACCGTTTGATCTTTTTGTTTCGAATGATCCATCTTCGAGGTTTCATCAACAGCGCAGACCTACAATTTGTTTAGGACATTTTTTCAACTACCATTTTCGTCAATAAATAGTGACTTGAATAAATATTTGAAAAAAAATGTATTTCGAAAGTGTATTTATAAAGTGTAACAACTTTTATATTAATATCTAAAGCATAAAACTCAAAAAAATTCATGATAATAGCCTTCTTTAGCGTCCAAAGTGAGAAGACCCCTTAAAAATGTGTAAATACATGAAAAATCTCAACTCCCGAATTCATTATTAAAAAAAAATTATTCTCCTTATCTTGACCACATAATAAATGATTTCTATGACATATAGCACACCGTTGGAATGTTAATGCACTAGAGATCGTTCTAAAACAAAGCTAAGTTCAAAATGGCTTTTAGTTTTTTTTTTTTATAATCAATTTAGAAGTTGACATTATTCATACATTTACGCATTTTTAAGACTTTGGAAGCTCATGAGTCATTTTCTTGAAACTAATTGTATCAAATAATGATTTATTTATAATAAACAATCATTGCAGAATACAAGAAAAGTTATATCGCGCTATTACAACCACAAAAAAAGTTGTGACGATTTGAAAGCCAAATTTCGGGTAAATAAAAAAAAAACTAAAAATATCATCTCACTTACCGTGACACTTCGGGCATGGGTCTAAGGGTGAAAAAAGTAGCAAATGATCCCCCATACCCCAAACAATTGTGTCGGTCCATGTCCCCAATACCCTGTATATGTTTGAAAAGAAAAAAATATATTTTTTTTTATTGTCTTAAATGATGCGTAAACAGCGTAAGAATGATATGGTTGACATGTATAAACATTCCAAAAATGATGTCCTGAGAAAAATTATTTTGAAACTTTAAACGCGGTTTTTCTTGAACGCATGTTTTCAGAATCGGGCGAACTCGCAGCTCCTACAATTTTCAACCGATTGATTTCCAATCTCAACTGTAGCTTCTTAGATAGACTTTCCAGCGAAGTACACACCATTTTTATGATCGACTAACACATACGGTTTTTTTAAACACATTGAGGCCGTTTTACTAGTCGAAAGTGCCAATTTTTTTTTCAAAATGGTGCCAAATTTGCAAATATCAATATTTCGTAATAATTGTGTGTACTTCGCTAGCAAAATTCATTACGAAAAACTATATTTTTCGGTCTAGGTGTTCATGTGCATTTTTAACGAATCCGCAAAAAAGGCGTTCTCCTTCTACCGGCTACTGGGCCGCTATTTTGTATTGTTTCGAGCAAAAAAAAATTGACACGAGTACCTGCAGATATTTAAAATGAACCCTCTAACCCTCATTGTGATTGCATTATTAGTATTTTCTAGAAAAAAATCCGTAAAAGGCCTTGAATTTCGACCATCCAAAGGTATATCAGGCCTTAAGGGATCTGCCTAGGCTTGACGTTTTTAAGAAAGAAAAGAAAGACGAATAGTCACTTGTGAAGCGAGTCGCCGAGGTGTCCTATTCCTACGGTACAAAAAAATGGTCACGGAGACGTCACCCTGTAGACGATTTTCGTGCCAACGTATATAGCCTCGAGGTCGATATAAACGCGCGTTCTAAACAACCAACGTTGCTCTCATGTTGTCCTAGTGCATCGCCGCTGCCTCAATGTCTTCCACGTGTGCGGTAAAGCCATTGCACAATCACGTAACGTACCGACGGTTGCGAGAGTCAGTCAACTTCAGCTGCACCCCGAGCAAAATGCTTTAAGGGGTAAGGCCACAGTAGAATTTTAAAAAAATCGATTTTTTTCTCGCTAAAACGATGATTTATCATCATAAGAATAAGTTACTATTCGATTTATAGCAAGAACATTTTTTCTTACCGACTTTGAGCGTATAACGTAAGCCCACCTCTGGCACGGCCATAGAGTACCTTAAACTTTAAACGCGTTTTTCTCGAAACAACTTTTTTCCAATTGGCGTGACAAATAACTTCAACAATTTTCACTCGATTTACTTCAAATTGAAAACTTATGTTCCTAATTGCATTTCGCAGAGAAGTACGTACGGAATTTCTGATTAATCGAAAACTCTTCATGAGCAGTTTTATACGAAATTTTTCACTGAAAATTCATTCGAATACCTACAACTCAATTTAAATACTTATTTTTCGTATTTCAAATACGTATTTTTCAAATACCACGTATATCAAATACGTATTTTTCAAATACAATATTTTTTAAATCCCGTACGCACTTCTCTAGGTATTCTAATATAGATTGACGAGAATTTTTGTTTTTTGTTCTAGGTAAAAAATTGTGGATGCAAAATGTCATGTCGCGAAGCGCCTAAAAAAAGATAACAAAAGAAAATATCAGTAGTCGGCCATTTTGTACATCGAAAAAAATATATTTTTTTTCTAACAGCTTGATATTCATACTAAATAGATGTGTAATTAATTTTGTGAGTGAATCATTTTTTCATACGAAAAAAAATGGTTAAATTCGCACATGATTTTATACCTGTTACTGTGGCCTAACCCCTTAAGAGGACTAGGATGATTTGGAATGCCAAAAATTCGCTTGCCTCCAATTCTTACCGACGAGCCCGCGCCTAGTTACAAAACTTTTTTCTCTTCAAGGATGTTTTTTATAATATCATAAAATGAAAAAAATTATCTACAATTATTCTCAGTCCTATAATATCGGCGCTCTCAGGAGGTAGACCATGTCGAATCCGGTTTCACCACGATATCTCGAAAACTGCTGGAGATTTCAACTCGAAATTTGAACAGGAATTGAAAAACTCATTGAAGCGTTTATTGTCCCTAATATCCGAATGTAAATAATTGTTTTTGCAATTTTTCCAAAGACTAAGTAATTCGCATTTTTCCAAGATTTGAATTATCTGAACGCCATTTCGATAATTTTATTTTTATTATTTTTTCAAATAGGTTCAATTAATAAGAGAAAGCGTAAGGAGAAGAAATATCTGTCGAATTTCCCAATTCTTCGATTTATGCGACTGAAATTTTATTTATATACTTATCCTACTTAAACACTTCATATTGATATTCTACGTAAGAATACGGAGATATATAATTTTGTTTATAAAATCGAATTTTATTTTTCAAATTTGAGTTTTAAAAAATCTTTTGGCATCGAGTGAGCTTCTTTTTCGTGATTTTCTTGAGGGAGACTTGTCAAGGCAGGCACGTGTCAAACTCCAAACCCAATCGGCCATCATGTCTGTGTTTCCCATCTTCCCTGATACATATCTTCCATGATTTTTATGTCTTGGTGGAAGCATTCTTCTTGCTCTTCACTGAAGGAGCGGAGATTTTCTGCAAATTTATTATGCTCCTTTATTTCTATCCCTAAATAATAAGAAAAAGCACTTCTCACGAAATCTGTAAGCGTTTTTCTGAATTCTTTCACAACATACTATCCGCGTATATGACAAAATGTATTAGGGTGGATCGAACGTGCTTGTATTCGCTTTGCTGCCGTCGACATATCGCAAAATTAATTTATAACAGCAAATCATTTTTTTTTAAACAAAGAAAAAGATCTTAAATGAACTGCTAACGACACTCACCATGAAATTTAAAAACCCTGTGTAGTAACTTGAAATATAAGTTGGTGAAGATCTTTCCAGTAGTCATTTGACAAAAAATCATACGAATTTTGCCGACACCGCGATTTTTATTTATTTTTTTACTTGTGCATTTATTAGACGTTGGATATTTTTATATCGGAATAAATCTCAAAAAAAAAAATTCATTTTGAAATATTATAATAATCCTCTTAAAAAGAAAAAAATGTTTTGTATTTCTCCGCGACGTTGTTACGAAAAATTACACACGTGTCGGTTTTCTAAATTACAAGCCTCCCTGGTCCCCTCAATTGAGTCACCCAAATGTTGTTCATCAGGCGAGTTTGTCTCAACAGCTACAAAATTGCGGTTTAATTGTTCTAAAACGTACGTGAGGCCTGAATGAAACGGTTGTGACTAATTTAAACTTCGCACACACTCACATGTACATATTAAAAACTTTTTGTCGTTGTGATTAGCAGGAAGTTCAAGAATTTTAAATATCCGTCAAGAAAAGAGGCAAGAAAAGTGTTCGCCTTAAGAGGTTGTAAGAGCAATGTACCTTTTTATGTTCATCCCTAGAAAGCGCACGTTTAAGAAAGACTTTTGAATTCTCGATCTTCCTGTAACGCGCTCCCGCCGTTGAATCTCTTCTATTAGTGACAATTAGCACCTTTTTCAGCGTCGGCCGTGTAATAATTGCTCCTAACGAGAGTTGCGGGCGCTCTACAACTTGAAACGACCGTAACATTGCCCGTTGCAAAAAAAAAGGGAGGTACGAAATAAAAAGTGGAGCAGCTTTTCTATAAATCTGCGTAATTTGTCACAACGTTAGAGACTCTGCAGGAATGAAAATCGACATCGTACAATCGGTCCTATAATCATGTCGATTATATTCCCGAGAAATCGAGAGGCGAAAGGGGTGGGGGGGGGGGGGGCTCGCAGGAAACGAAATCTCCCCGACTACCACCCCAGGTAAATGTCATTGTGATATCTTAAAGTGCATGTGCCTGTATGTGTAAGAATGATACATCTACAGGGTAGCCAAACTCTGGGTGCATTTTCTCGAGATAAGGTAACTTTGCATTACCTCCGGTTTTTCTTTACTTGGTTATTTTATTTATTATTATATCTTTAATTTTCATTCAAAATTAGAATCGACAAACTATATAGTGTTGAAGTTTGCATCGTTGATACCTAGCGATAGTTTCGTCTTGCATTTGATTTTCAATATTTTTATTATTACAAGTGATCTTTTTTTTAAGATTTATAATGTAGATCGCTAACTAAATATCTTAAAAATGGCTGAAGGACTTTTGAAGGGAAAATCTGCAAAAAGAAATTGAATTCGTTGCAGTCCAACGATGCAAACGTCAACATCGTCAAACTATTGAAAATAAACGATAGACTATGCTATCTCTACGTAACGTTTTTCTCTTAGTCAAAGTAGGTCCTTAGCCTTAGGTCAAAGTAATGGGTATAAAATCATGTGCGAATTTAACCAGTTTTTTCGTGTGAAAAAGTGATTCACTCATAAATTTAATTACAGATCTATTTAGTATGAATTAAGCTGTTATAAAATGTATATATTGTTTTTTTTCGTTGTAGAAAATGGCCGACTACTCGAAACTTCTTGGAACAGATTTTTCCAATTGGCGTGACAAATAACTCGAACAATTTTCACTCGATTTACTTCAAATTTAAAAGTTATGTTCCTAATTGCATTTCGCGGAGAAGTACGTAATGAATTTCTGATTAATCGAAAACTTTTCATTTTGTGAGCAGTTTATGAGCAGTTATAACGAAATTTTTCACTGAAAATTCATTTCTTAAGTTCGAAAATACCTACAACTTTTGAATAAAATAATTTTTTAATTTTCACACGTACTGCTCTAGGTATTCTAACGTAGATTGACGAGAATTTTTGTTTTTTCTTCTAGTTAAAAAATTGTGGATGCTAAATGTCACGCCGCGGAGCGCCTAAAAAAAGATAAAATAAAATATTATTAGTCGGCGATTTAGTACGTCGAAAAGAAAAAAAATTCTAACAGCTTGATATTTATACTAAATAGATGTGTAATTAATTTTATGAGTGAATCACTTTTTCATGCGAAAAAAAATGTTAAATTCGCACATGATTTAATACCCGCTACTGTGGCTTAAGGCCTTAGGAGTTTTGGACACATTGGACGCTAAAGAAAGCTATTTTCATGATTTTTTTTTTTGATCGGTTTCTATTATAGATATTGATATAAAAGTTGTTACACTTAATAAATACACTTTTGAAATATATTAAATTTTAAATAAATGTATTTATGTAACGCAAACAAACTTTAAACGCGTTTTTCTCGAAACACCGTTTTTCAGCGGCTTGGTGATAAGATTTTCGAAACTACTGGACCGATCCTTATGGAATGTTGACCACATATTCTTTAAACTATAGTTATAGCGCATATCAAGATTTTTTTTAAATTTTGACATTTACTAATTTCTTTTGCCAATAATGTTGAAAAACCACGTTTTGTTGTTTTTTCGAAAAATGTCCGCCATTTTGTTATTTTTGCATATATCAAAAATCGTATATGTGCTATAGCCATCAACATACTGCATCTAAAACCGTTTGATTTTTTTGTTTCGGTTGATCCATCTCCAAGATTTCATCAACAGCGCAGACCTACAATTTTTTTAGGTCATTTTTTTAACTACCATTTTTGTCTATAAATAGTGAATTAAATAAATAAATATTTAAAAAAATGTATTATGAAAGTGTATTTATTAAGTGTACCAACATTTATATCAACGTCTATAATATAAACCTATCAAAAAATTTATGAATATAGCCTTTTTTTAGCGTCTAAAGTGAGAAGACCCCTTAAATTAAACGAACCTACCGGGACTACGATCCGGACACCCTGTATGCACACACATACACACACACACATAAGTACATACGCATTCACAAGTATGTTGTAACATAAGCAGCGATACGAGAAACGCACGTTGTTTACACGGGAGTGTTTCAGGAGGGTCGGAGGGTGAGAAATTTCGTGAAAAAAATGTATACTAACACGATAAAACGTGCGTGAGCAATGAAAACTACCAAGACTGCGTGTGCATAGTGCGACCCGACTGATGACGTCTTTACGAGGGAAAGCAAATAGTGGGTGACTGCCAGAAAAGGTGTGAATAATTGCCACTTTATTATCATCGTGAAAGAAGAAGGGGAAAAAGAATGCTCGCGTGTGTCATGAAAAAAAAAGATATGGTCTAAAATTACGGTATTCAGTCCACTTGGGTAAAGTGCAATGACACCCGCATAATATTTGTCAAGAACGTCATAGCTCTTGATATTTTTAACAGCTCTTGTTTGAGCTTACCAGCTGCACTCTTTCTGCCAATTTTCTTTTCCGTTGCAACATTCGGAAAATTGGGAAAGTAGGGTATGTGGACGTAGAAATCTATCGAGGGAATTCTAAATAAAAATACAAGTTGAGTACTGTGAGCACGCGTAGCAGCCATTGTAAATCTCAGCTACGGTTTCACACTTGTAAATTCTGTAACCCAGCCAAGATAAGTCACGTAGATCTCTTATTTCTCTCTCTCTCTCTCTCTCTCTCTCTCTCTCTCTCTCGCTCGCTCTCTCTCTCTCTCTCTCTCTCTCTCTCTCTCTCTCTCTCTCTCTCTCTCTCTTGCGCCTTCTCACTCCACATCTTCCACAATACTGCCGTCTTCCATATGACGGCAGAATATGAGTAGCAATCGTAAGTTCGGTCATGCATTTGGAGACGGAACGAATTTTCTCACACGAGAAGAAGTGCGGTAAGCTCTGAATCCTACTCCGTTATATTCTCTATCTTCTTCTTAGGCGTCTCGAGATAACCAAGAGGGTGGAGTGGAAGAGAAGATAAATTTGAGATAAGTCTCGGTGGATAGAGCCGAATGATAAAGCTGAGAGAAGTTATTGTATTGTTCCTCTTGCTCTCTCTCTCTCTCTCTCTCTCTCTCTCTCTCTCTCTCTCTCTCTCTCTCTCTCTCTCTCTCTCTCTCCCTCCCTCCCTCCCACCCTCCCTGCCTCTCTCTCCCTCTCTCTCTCTCTCTCTCTCCTCTCTCTCTCTCTCTCTCTCTCTCTCTCTCTCTCTCTCTCTCTCTCCTCTCTCTCCTCTCTCTCTCTCTCTCTCCCCCTCTCTCTCCCTCTCCTTCCCTCTCTC